>VYXB01001577.1:137655-246579 GCA_013397135.1 Pachyramphus minor | reverse complement strand
AGGGCAAGGATTATCTCCCTCCACCTGCTGCCAAGGCTTGGCCTACTGCAGCCTTTCTTGCTCTCCTCCCTTGCTTTGTAAGGGTAAAGCATGGCTGTCCTCTTCTACTCCCTACTCCATCCTGAAGTTTGTTGTGGGGGAAAGAAGTTTCTGGAAGTGTCTTGTGGCTTGTGAGCCATTACTTTTGAGCCTTGGTGTGTTGGGGCTCCTGAGCCAGCACCTTGGAGATGTTTCTTGTGTGGAGTTGAGAGCTTATAGAAGGGTCCTGTACAAAAGGAAGGGCTTGTCAGTCACCACTTGTAGAAGTCTATTGTACAAACTTCAGGTCTTGTCAGCCACCACCTTTGGTGTCTCACTAGTAGGCTGGTTGCTGGAGTTAAGGTGACTCTACAATAAAGCCCAAGAGTTCCCTGACTCATGGTCTGGTGTCTTTGCTCAACCTGATAAGAATTTGAAATGAACCTCATGGCCCTACCCATGAGTCGTGACACATGTCCCTCCCTCCACTCCCATCCTTAGTTAAACCAATGAAACAAGAAAAGCTAGAAGTCCTAGTTCTGACCAGGACAGGATTATTTGTTTGCAGGAGCTGTGAGGGGACTAGGACATGGAGGTTATTCTCTACCACCTCCCATCCTTGCTGGAGGAAGGGGAAAGGGGCTCTCTTCTGGACAGAAGGAGTTTCTTCCAGTCAAGAAAATGTGACAGAGGGAGGGCTCCAGTATTGTTTGTTATCAGGGCTTTTTTCCTTGTGGATCGTTTCTTTTCTTTTTCTGTCTGGCATTAGTATTGTTGCTGTTCCTGTTCCTGTTCTTATCTCATTTCTCCTTGCAGTAAATTGTTCTTCTCTCAGCCCATGATCTTTGCCTTTTGTGCCTCCAATTCTCCTCTCCAATCTGCTGCAGTGGGAAGGGGCAGGGCAAAAGGGGGAGAGCAAGCGAGGGAGCAGCACATGGTTTGGAGTTTCAGTGGGAACACTAAATTGGAGAGTACCATTCCTAAAGCATGCCATTCAACAAGAAACCATTTGTTGTGCAGCTGGCTGCCTTTGCTAGGTGAAGTTTTCCTCCCTCTCAAACACTCCCTGGTGCCTTTTCCCCAGGGCAAGTCTTGCCTGGGAGCCTAATACTCAGCTGCCTTTGTCCCAGGGGCACTCTTCAGCCTGCTTGTTCCTCGTATTTCTTCACTCACACATGTGACTGTAGAGCCATTTACCCAAACTCATGCTGAGGGACCTTTTAAGACATGGTCTTCATTTTTTTTCTAGTAAAGAAATTCTACTTGTTTTTCAACCAGTCTCAACTGGGTAGGTTATAGAATAATTAAGAAATTGAAGTCTTTGAAAGAGGATATTAAAGGCATTATTAATGACAATATTATAAATAACTCTGTCCTCTCCTCTTATTTTTAAGATGCTTTTTTAAAGAGAAAACTATAGGGAATTGTTAAGTTGCTGTAGCGTAGACTTTACACCAAACTCAGTTGAACACTGAAAAGTGCTGTATTTATCGTAATTCTTTTCCTCCCTCTCCCCCTCCAGTGCATACGCAAATACTCCCACACAGCCTTCAACTGTGCTTTTTAGCTCCCTAAGTGGTTCTGAACATTTTCAATTCTAGGAGCTTTGGAAATGGCAAGGATTTGGCTTTTTTCAAGATATCTCAAAATTTGTGAAACTGAAACCTTGCTTTTTCTAGATTATGCAGTGCCTCTCTACAGCTGAGACAGAAAGCGATGATGGACAGTTGTTAAAGGTGGAGCAGAGTGCTGATAACCACAAGAGCTTCAGACCAGGTGAGGGGCTGGATCAGATCCAGGGTCCATCCCGGAGGCAGGGCTGCAGGCAGGCACAGCTACAGTGAGCATCACTCAAGCAGGGGCTGGATGCCCAGGGTGAAAAAATTGATGACATCAAAATTTGAAAGCTCTTCAGACAAAATTTGGTAAGCGATTAGCAAAAGGCCTCTATCTATGATAGTTAATGTCAAGAGCATTCTAGAAACTTCACTTTGGTGTGGGTTTGAAGTACAAGATACATGCACTACCTTTTAAGTGTCTGCTGAGCAAAGTGACAAATTTGTCTCCCAGAGCTAACAGAAAGTTCTTAAATTGAGAGAAAAAAACCACAGCCCTATCTATTATTACAGATATGATTTTTTCATTTTGAACAAAACTGATAAGATTTTATCATTCCAATATTCTGCAGTTGTCCCGCTCTAACAAATGTAACAATTTTCACTAATCTCCTTTATTATAAACACAATTTCTAAAAAATTTTTAGTATAGTTTATTTTCATTTTTGGCACACAACATGACTGTGAAGGAAGATTCTGAGATTTAACTGTTTTCATAAGGCTGTTGCAAATACTCAGTGGCTATCAAACCCAAGTTAAATAACTCTGGCATGCAAATAGCTTAAGGGGAGTGGAAAGAGCAGTCCACAGCTTCATTTGATTAATGTGTGTCCTTTCTCTGAGACTGACTAATAGAAAGCAGCCACTGCTTTTTTATCCATAGACATGAGATGATGACAGGCAACCCTAAAGCGGTGCTAAATTCTTTATGGGCCTCACCTTGGCGACAAAGGCTGCCAGGCCAATCTTAGATTGTGAGGTGGAACATTTTACAGAAATAGTTTCATCATGCTATATGATATAGACAGGACTGAAGACAACATTGACCTTTCTCAGAAATTGCCCCAAAGGAGAAGTTACACATGAGATGAATGCTGTAAATAATGTAACCAGTGAAAAGGTTAAGTTTTAAGAAAATATGACCATGGCAAAATATTTATGAGGCTGATGTCATTGTGACCTAAATACAATTGATCTGGTGGGTTGGTAAGATTCAGATATCCCAACACACTCATTTTGTGCAGGCCAAGAAAACATGAAAGGGTGTTTTAAAAGTGGGTTTAAAGGGCAATTTTTCTCCAGTGTTAAGTTTACCACCTCTCAGTTTCCTTCTCAACATCTAGCATACTTAAAAGGCTAAGCAGGAGTACAAAATAAATCAGACACTGTTTATAGTAACTCATTGTTCTGTAATTGGGTTGAGAAACCACCTTTATTTTAGTAACAGAAGATAATTAATTTCCTCTTTGCTTGCTTTTTTTGCATGTCTGCAGACATGCAGCATCCTTGTACTAGCTTTAGAAGAGCTTGTACAGCAACAATAAATGAAGCAAGAAATGCATGTTTATTTAGGGTACCTTTAATGACACAGTCTACAACTAAAACCCTTTTACTCTTTTTTTAACATGATAAAGCAGCAAAAAGAAGGGATGAAAATTTAAGATTTCTGAATAAATAACATTTTAGGATGTTTTGTTTAAATTTCGCCTTCTCTTAGATGCAGATCTGAAGCGAGGTGAGAGCTGCTGGAATGGCATGTGGCAGAACTACCAGAAACAAGAGTTCAAAAATGAAGAAGAGTCTAAACATAACCTGTGAAATTAATTCACAATCAAAACTGCAGACAGACTGCATCTACAATTCAGATGTTTTTCATGTGATATGGCATAGATCCATGCGTAATAATAGAATGTCCTAAAAAAACAGAAAGGAAAAAAAAGAAAAAAGCAGGAAACAAAATTAAAATGGGCCAGGGCTGAAGATGATCAAACTCTTCTCCATGGTTCCATCCTGCTCCCACAGAGCAGGAACATTCATCTGCCGATTTTGTTGGGTTCAAGATGCTACTTCTATATGAAAGTGTAGTAGCCACCCACAGTTATCCTGTTTCCTACCGTCTGTTTTATTGTGCTTCTATTAATAACATGAACACTTGCGGGTTTTTCAATGATACAATTTAATAATTTCAATTTGCAAAGAAAAAATAACTCACACATCCAGAAAAAAACAACTGTAATCAAACAGTCTGACCTGTATAGCACATGGCATTGAATTTCCCTGGATCAATCTCTGTTAAAATCAGATAATCTCTTGTGGAAAAAGAAAGTTTTCATTTAAAGGTTTGCAAAGACTGGTCATGACAATGATCTGTTAATTAAGTACAATGAGATAATTGCAGCCATCAGGGCAGGGAATATAATTTTGAGCAGGATGGATAGGGTTAAGCAAATTCCAGTTTTTTTCAGCACTGCATTAATGTTGCAAATCGGTATTACAAAAAAGTATTTTGCATTACTGATGTCCTCTTGCTTCAGAGATATCCCCTGTCAGCAGTGATGATGGGTGAGAGAGGCAACAGGAAAGCAGCCTGGTGATGAAGAATGAGTATAGTACCATTAAATGTTTCAATTCTGCATCCCTGCCAGATACTGCTCAGAGAGCCAAAGGAAAATTGGTTCCTACTAATTAAAATGCGGCAGAAAAAAAGAAGAGGCTTCTTGATTTCCATCTTAAATCTATAACTTTGTTCCTTATGCAGAGCTAATCTATTGCCAAGTGACATTGGCACTGAATCTGGGAAATGACTTCCAAAAGTTGTTTCTCTGATGAGGTGCAGACTGGGACAAGTGACATGGGGCTAGGTGGTCTGCTCATGCGGAGCAGTGAGTTTCACACCAGAGGAGTATTGTGCCCACTGAGCCCTGTCCACACTGGATCCATCCCCTGTCTCAGACCTCAGCTCATAGCTGATTTTCCTAGCAAGAGAGAGAATTTAACTATGAACATTTGCTGAATGACTTTGCTTTTACAAGGAGATGATAACCAGTCATCTTACTGGAAATTGATAGTTTATTAGAACTACTACTCTAAGCTCCTCTTTGTAGACTTTTTCATGCAGCTCCTCTGAAAGGTCTCTTCCCTGATGTTTTTGTTTTGTTAGCAGCTTTGTATTTATGTAAATTTATTTTTAAACATGCACACACTGAGTTTGTGGCAGTCAAGCTTATTGATTGAAGTGAGTCTAGAAATTAATTTTCCCCATAGTGGCCAGGTTAGTGCTTGTAAAGCAGCACAAAGGGCAGAAGGTCAGAGGGACTTACAACATGAATTCAAATGCTTAATAAGAGTTTATTTTCATAAAATTCACTGCCTGTGTTCTTGTAGCTGCACTAGGGAGCAGGTTCTGACTTAGTAGTTCAGCACTGTAAGATGGTTCAGTTTTAGAATGTTGCTATTTTAATGCATCTTGGTTTTCACTATCACTTTGTATTTCAGCAGCCAGACTTCAGAGCCACATAATATGAAGCTTCCAGGGAGTCAGGGCTTGAGATCTCTAAGAGGGGAGTAACGACCTCTCCTTGAAATAAGTCGTGGTTGGCTCAAGGTGAAGCAGGGATCACTCCCTGGTATGTGTGGTAGAATACAGACCAGGGGAAACATGGAGACTGAAAGCTCTCAATGGAATTATCAGGGCTTTCATCCTGCTCATCCCTGTGATGGCAACAACTCTGAAATGTTCTGTTCTCCTTCCTGTACATGGCAGTGGCTCTGTGTGTCACCTCTCCATATGATTTTTGCCATCCCTCACAAGCTCAGGACCCTCTCTGTGGTTATCTCCTTTTTGTTTTGCTGTGTACACCATATCTCTCCTCACATGCTGACAACAAAAGGTTTCCCACTCTTTTATTTTTCCTGTAGGTCTTCCTTCTCTCTATGGGCATCTCCAATCCCTGCCAAGAGCTCCACTTGGTACTGTTTTTCTTTTCTTTCTCTGTGAGAAGAAAGCCATGCAGGGTGCTAATATTATATTCTCCACCAAGCTACTGTTCACGTACATAAGGGCAATGTTACACTGTAAGGTGTTGGTCTGTAGGCAGCTGTCAATCTGTCCTCATTCCCCTCCTAGCTTTTACAAAGTTTTGACCATCATAACTGACTAGAAAGAGCAGCAAACTCTGCAAACAAATAAATACCACCATATTTGGATATAAAGTCCAGTTTATCATTTTTCAATGCTGCTTTAATATTTAGGCAAAATATTGTCATCAAATAATACAACTGTCACAAGTCTTCTAGTGGGTGTCTAATAGTTGCTAGTATGATAGTTTGCTAGTATGATAGCTTTGCCACCCAGTTTATTTGTTGATACATTATATTATCCAATATAACTTGCAATCAGTTTAGTAATCTCCTTTTGTAGTTGTTAAAAGAAAATAAAAATACATGAGGTGCATCTGGATGGCAGGTTGTTTCATGATACAATATGGCAATTAAGCAGGCTGGGGAACCAGTGAAGCAAGGAGTGATGCAGGGGCAGTTTGCCTACAGTACAGAATTGCTAGATCTATTTGTGCAGCTGGCACCCACACCTTGGAGAAGCAGGGGATTTAAAACTGAATGCATTTCAAGTAAGGACAAAGGTATATCTTCACAAATAAGGGAGAGTGCCAAATACACTAATCCTTTCCACAGGTCAGCTCTAAAAATTATTTCCTTTCTCAAGCAAGTTTGTATTTTAATTTAAAAACCCTAAGATTTATAGATGTTTAAAATAGGCTACTATATAAAGATGTCCTTTTCCACATCTTCCTTGAACTGCCTGCTAAAGCCAGCAACTCAGTCTTGATCCCCTGACAATTGTGTTACCGTGGAACTCCGCAGTCCTGCACTGACAATTGCAGTCCTGGTGGTCTGCACTGAGCAAGGTTATTTGAAGCTTCATTTTTAGGATCACTGCAGTATTTTCTTCTCCGTTTTCCTGTGGAGAATTTGGAAGAGGCGTGTGTAAGGCTTTTTGCCAGGACAGAGCAAATAGTCTGCTACAAGAAGTTTGGAAAGGATGTGCAGTCAGTCCTTGCATGCTCACCTTGAGAACTGACATTCAGTCAGCCCTGTTGTGTGGTCCAGAGTACACACAGACTGACCATAGCTGATCCTCCTCCTAAAATACTGGATGACCCTGGGGGTGCTCTTCCTTATCCAAGGGCTTCCTATGTAGCCCGTGGGCTTCCTGTGTTGCTCTGAGGAACCAGCTGCAAGTAACCCTTATGTTAGAACATTGGTGGGTGTTAAAAATGGATGGACACCACTTATATTCATTTTATGTATAACACAGGTGTCAAAAGCATACAAAGTAAGTAGCCCTGAAAAAAGTGCAGAGTTTTAGAGGGTTTTGCCAAATTGCAGACAGATAATTATCTGTCTGAACAGAACTGCTGTAGCCGTGAATGATTAGTATCTTGCCTATGTGACTCTATAACCTGTGAACTGTGATTTTCATCAGAAATGGGAGTTCATGGGTCTGTGCCAGACAGAACATATCTATACTGCTCATTCTGTAGGCACTGGTATTTTCACAAGTTTGACAGGTTGAGAGGTTAGGTTAGTTGCATGGCAAGTCTGCTCTCAGTACTGCCTGAAATTCAGAAGTTAAAGCTTCTAATTGTGACATTAATTCATGTATAATTTAAGGTATAATCTCTATCACTAAATATGACTTTTGCACAGGGTTACCAGAAGACAAGGTCTCCTTTGACACGCTACCTTTTCATTAGTGGTTTTTCGTTTCACATTTAGTGGTCTTCTGTTTGACACATCCTGTTTTCTTCAATTTCAGGGAGGCAACTTCAGCCAGAAGCCTCCCACATCACTTCTTGACTTGCATATTACTGCATGTCTTGAATATCCTGCATTCATAGTAATAATACAGTGCAGTTTCTGTATTAATAGAGGTACACCTAAATAATTTTCACTTGTCTTGGAGCATCTGCTATCTCCTCCTACATTTTTCCTTAAATCTTAGCACAGGGTCTCCTAAAGAAAATTCTGCTTCATAGTTAAACGAGCTCATTGAATTGGCACACTTTTAAATACATGGTTTTCTGTGAATGGAAAATGCACTTAATTAGTTTGAAACACTTTTGTATTGGAAAAATTACTAAGTAGACATAGTATAATTTGTTAATTTTCTGGATAAAGTTTTTGTTCACTGTCTTTTTCTCTCCCCTCAGGTGGTGGCTTACTTACCTCTCAGCCAATTGCAGCTGGGCAGAAGCCTCAAACGGGATTCATAATTTTAGAAGAAACTCTTTGGTAACAGATGGCCCCATATTTTTTGGTGAGGACTGTTGAACTCCATTAGTATCTAATTTAAGTAAAATCTGTGAGCTTACACAGACTTATGTTATATTGCCAACTTTGGGCATTAAAAAAACCCAAGTTTTTAAAACGTAATGAACTTTTAAATTTGCCTTTTGATTTTTTAATCCAAGGCTCAAAGAGGTCTAATTTTCAAGTATTTCTCTAGGTATCATGTATCATAAATTTCCTGGAAAAAAAAACCTACCTGAGACTTCCAACTGTGCTGCTGACAGTACACACAGGGCAGTTCTGCAGCCTTGCTACAGTGCATCTGGTGTGTCTGCCCACGGGTATGGGTATGCACATGCACTTAGACACATGGTGCTACATTCAGACATTTCTTTTTCCCAAAGGGATCATCTTTCCAGTAGTGTAGGAAGGGGAGTCTGTCTTCACTGACTGTCCACTGAGACATGGAAAGTACCTGTTAGTAGGCAGGGACATATAGGGGGTTGGCTGTACATCTCTTCATGGGCCTGGAGTGGTTGGAAATAGCACAAGAGCTCAGTGCTCACAGTCATCTACCAGCTGGGTGGTCATTACCTTCCACATCTGCTTCAGATGGAGGTGATCCTGTGCAAACTCCATTGCCAGTTAATTCCACTGCACGGTCAGACACGAGCTGAAATCACAGATGTTCACTGATATTACAAAGATCAAAGGAATAACAGTTCAACACTGTTACTCTTCTGCAAAGAGGCCAAGTAGTGCTCTCCTGCTGAAGCACCACAATCATTCCAGGTGCCTGCAAAGCAGATGTAAATTTACATTTTGATTTCAAACAGGTCTGCTTACCTGTGTGTGCAAACTGGTGTGCAAACTGCCATTCAACCGTTTTCCACATCGGTTCTAAACTGCAGGCCCCAGTCCTCAGTCACTTGTTTCTACTTGATTAATTGAGAACAGCCCAGCTTTCTGTAGGACAGGGACGACAGGTCATGCTGATGTCACCCCACATTGAGTCAGGGCACATGTAGAAACACAGGTCTGCACCATGGTCCCCAACATCCTTCCTCTTGTGATTGTGGGGATGGTGTTGATGCACTGTAATAACTGCAGCATCAGGATACTTTGGGCTGCCAGTGCATTTTTTTCCACTTTAAGGATTTTGTGACAATGGTCAATGCTATTGTCAGAAGAAATAAGAACTTCTTTCGAAGCATGTTGCCTTAGACAGAAGTGGTAAGACAAAAAGATCAAGAAGGGAAAATAAATCCAAAACAATAAGGAGGGGGAAAAAACACACAAAAGAAGATAACAAGAATCAGGGCATAGGAGAGAAAAAGAGTTGGCAATGGAGTTATCAATGGAATCAGGAGCAAAAGGAACCATAAGGGAAATGAGAATGTATCTGAAGCCCTTCCAGAGGAACACACCTTCTGCTTAGGGCACCTCCTTGCCTTAAAGGGAGCTACAAGGCTCGAACTGCACCTGAACATTGCCTACATGGAGTGTCAAAATGGAGTATATCTTCATGACTTACTCCACAGAATCATAAAGCTGTTTCTTAGTGAGTCAAATTTATCAGTGTAATCTTTGGGGCAGGTTGACTTGTTTTTATGTAAAAGTACTGCTTCTTTTTTCTCATAGCCAAGGCAGGGAACCCTGACAAGTTCCCTACTGCATCTAGGATAATGCAGTAGAGGGAGCCACATCATCACATCCCAAATCGATATTTAAGTACACTGCACTTATCTTGCTCCTCAGTGAACATCTGTCAGCCACATGAACTCTCACTTGCTTGGGTAGAAAATGATCTATAGAAAGAAATGTGTACTGAATGCTTAGACCTCCTCTATCACTACAAAGGACCAAGTCAAATAGTACAAAATCAGAGCTGCCTCAATAAGAAACATAACCAAAAAAGAAAAGTAGGTACACAGAACCCACCCAAAAGGTTTATTCTATCAGGTGGTTGTGGGTCACTTTGCCTCAGCTAACAGGTTACAACTACTCTCCAGCAATGTTGTGTTTATATAACTTTGCATGTCTGCTGCAATGACCAAAGCTCTGAAGAAAAAAGGAATAATTGCAGGAGTACAGAACGTGCTTTGTATTGGTTTCATGACAGCAATTTTTCTATTAACATCTTGTCTTCCAGTAACACCATGTTCTGCGAGTTAGGACACTGGATACCTCCATGTTCTTCATGCAGTAAAATAAACTGAAATAACCCAACTAGAAAAACAATTCCTAACTCCAAGTGCTAAAGGTTTAGCATCACCACTGGGCATAACTGTCTTTGAACAGCTCCAACAGCTGGACTTCTAAAGACATTTAAAGATCAAAAAATAGCAAAATTTTTGAGGTCCATTATGTGATTTTATAAATTGTACTTTCTTATACCCCTATATAACACATTGAGACTATGGAATCTGGTTAACCTGATTGCTCAGTATCTCCCCTATTCCAGAGCTTTTGTTAAAAAAATAAAAACTCAAAAAAATCCCATAATATTGCATATTTTGTAACCTCTGGGGTCATTTGTAAAAGTGAAGAAAGCTGTAATACAAACTCATGTGTTAGGAAAATTCCAAGTTTACATACTATTGTAAAGAAGTTTGTGGTGGGGGCATCCCTGTTGCAGTAGGCAGTATTTTCAAATCCTGCCAGTGAGTACAGTCTGTAGCAGGTGCTTCTAAATGTTTTTGGCCTTTGCCATGCTGAAATTGTCTTTTTTCCCTCCTTACATGTTTTACACACTTAACTTCTTGTCCTTACTTTCCTTAGTCTCGCTCTTGGTGAAAGTTACCTCAGTTATTATTTGTATAATTTAACACATCCCCAAAATTCTGTCTGATAAACAAGAGTTTTTTTAATGTATTTTTATTAAGTAGAAGTTAGATGATCATTAATTTTGAATTGTAGTACAAAGCAACAGGAAAAAAATTAAACTAAGAGAAATTCTGCCTGACTGATAAATGATATTCCCTAGATTTGCCAAGTAGCACGTTAATGATGTATATGCATTATTAAATTCCAGAGAGTACATCACTGGCATATAAATTTCCCTGAGGTGTGTGGTTAGATCACTAAATACCTGCAATTGTCTTCTGAAAGAGTGATTCACACATAGTTGATTGTGATTTCATACCAGACTCACACCCTGTGTGAATCCCTCTTTCTGAATGACTTTTTGATTTGAATATTGACAATAATCTTTCGTAACTTGGACACCTAAGATGTCATAAGTAAAAATGCCCAAAAGATACATGTATTATGAAGCATATTCAGAGGTGACACTCCAGGCCTTTTCAGATTTAAGGACAGAAAAAAAGATATGGCAGAAAACAACCCTGCTCTTAAGCAGATTGACATCTAAAAATGAATTATTGCAAATTCATGCAATGAAAGAAGGGTTTGGGTTGGAAGGGACTTTAAAGATCATCTAACTCTAACCTCTGGACTATGGGCTGTGACACCTTCCAGTAGACCAGATTGCTCAGAGCCCCATCCAACCTGGCCTTTAACACTCCCAGGGATGGGGCATCCACAACTTCTCTGGGCAACCTGTGCCAGTGTCTCACCATCCTCATAGTGAAGAGTATCTTTCTAATATCTAATCTAAACCTACTTTCTTTCAGTTTGAAGCCATTTCTATTTGACTTATCACTATCTGCCTGTGTAAAAAGTCACTCTCCAGCTCTCTTGTGGGCTTCCTTGAGGTACTGGAAGGGGCTTTAAAGTCTCCCCAGAGCCTCCTCTTCTCCAGGCTGAACAACCAAAATTCCCAGCCTGTCTTCATAAAAGACATGTCCCAACTTAGTTCAGTTTCATAGTATGAAAGCAACATCAATAAATATGTGAGCAGAGCAGTGTGAAAGTCTGACTTCATGCAGTTCAGAGAGAAAAAAGTGTGAATTACTTTCAAACCAGACTTCTCTGTGCATTAATTACACTTTGTAACTTTGATCTTTGTCAAGTCATAGAAAACATAATACTGTAGTACACAGAATTTTGTTTGTGACTACAAATGGGGAGATTTGTATATAAAGTTTGCTGAAATTTTTCATTCAAAAAATTTACTTCCTGATAAGGCAGGAAATACTTGTAAATTCCTACCAGAATTTGGCCAGCAAGTTTTAGACAAGAAATACAGAAAATCCCCCAAACTTTAGAAAACTTTTTTTTAACATAATACATGGTAATGACATGTGCCACTTTGTAATTTTGAAATAATGTTTAACTTCAAAATTGAGTTAACAATTTAAGATTGCATGAAAGTATAATAAAATCTAATGAAATAATAGTATTGTATTTCAAAACTATTTAATTTGACTTACCAGTCATTTTTACTTTCTCTTTGAATCAGGATGAAAACCCAGACTTTTCTTTTGAGTAGACTTGAAATAATGAGGCTTTAAAACCCACATATTTACTCAACTTCTTTGTTTAAACAAAGAATGTATTTGTTTCTTCAGATTTCAGTTTANAAACCCAGACTTTTCTTTTGAGTAAACTTTAAATAATTAGGTTTTAAAACCCACATATTTGCTCAGCTTCTTTGTTTAAACAGATTTCAGTTTAGGAAAATGCTATGAACTACCAATATACAAACTAGGCTCTATCACTTGCTTTCTGCTTGCATCACATTGGAGGGGAACCTGGACTATTCCTTGTACAAGGCAATTGAGAAATAAAAGCATGCAACTTAAAGATTGTTCTTTCATTTCATGTTTCAGAATTACTGAAACTAAATTATAAGTGTGCTTAATTATCATGTGGTAACTCTGTGTGTTGGTGACTTACATGGCCAAGGAGGATTTTGTGAATTACAGGAAAGATTGCTAGTGGACGTAATATGCTTGGATTTTTGAAAAGCCTTTGACAAGGCTTTTATGAAAATCTGTTAAAGAAATCAGATTTCCATGGGATTGGAGGAAAGGTGCATTTATGGTTTGACGTACGATTACCAGATAAATAGAAGAAGGAAAGACAAAACTGTCATTTTTTGGGGTGGAGAAGGGTCAACAGTAGTGTCTCTCAGGAACTGGGCGTGAGTCAGACTTTGTTCAAAATCTTCATCCATAACCTGGAGAAGGTGACAGACAGCCAAATTCCCAGATGTGTGTGACTGCAGATCAGCAGTCACACAAGGCACTGATGATGGGAGTCACAAAGGTGGCAAATACGCTTCAGTGCAGATAAAAGTATATTTAGTATCTCTAATTCAGGCTTACATAACATTGAACTCAAAACTGGCAGTTGGAGCGCTCAGGAAAAGGCTCCTGCAGCCATCACTGCAGGTCACTGAAAGCATTGGCTCAGTGCACAGCAGCAGCTGGAAAAGCACCAAAACACCATCAGGTCGCTGTCAGAAAGGGTCCTGACGAAAACAGATGTCACCTTGGCACCACCACAGAGGACCATGACACACCCACAGCTTGCTCTCTGTGTGCTGGCAGTTCTGCTCCTCAACGTGGGCAGAGAGACATCAGACATAGCAATGAAGTTCTAAAAGGATGGAGACATCGCCTTGCATGGAAAGGCCAAAAAGACTGGGACTATTTGACATGCAGAGGAAAAGGTGGAATGGGATGTAAGTGAGGTTTACAAAGCTGCTATAAGCTGGATGGGGAACTGTTGTTCTCCAAGTCTTGCAATGTGAGGCCTGAGGGATACTAAATGAAACTAGTAGGAGATGGGATTAAAAGAGATGAAAAATGTACTTCTCTTGCAAGGTCTGAACTTCCTGAACTTGCTCCCCTAGGACATTGTGGTTGTGTTGCTCTCAACAAGCTTAAAAAAGGCGCAGGGAAACTCTTTTCAGCTCCATCAGCAGACACTAAATGGACATACCTTCAACATCCCTGTCATGGTTTAAGCCCAGCTAGCAACTAAACATCACACAGCCCTTTGATGAACACCCCCTCTTCCTCTAGAGGTAGAATGGGGAGTAGAATCGAAAGTAAAAACTGTAGGTTCAGGTAGGAACAGTTTAATAATTGAAAACAGAGTAAAATAATAATAGCAAATATTAATAATAAAAAGAGAAGGGGAAAAAACCTAATAAGTGATGCACAATACAATTGCTCATGGCTCACTGACCAATGCTAGACCCCATTCCCAAACCCAGATCAGTCCCCCTTCCAGGTAACTCTCCCAGTTTATACACTGGGCATGGTGTGGAACACGGTGTGGAATATCCCTTTGGGCAGTTTGGGTCACCTGTCCCAGCTGTGTTCCAGGTTTTTTTCTTTCCCACACCTTCTCACTGTCAGAGCATGAGACAAAAAAAAAGTCCTTGACATAGGATTAACATGACTTAGCAAAACCCAAAACTTCAGTGTGTTATCGATTTTGTTGTCATTCTGAATCCTATACTATAACACTGTACCAGTCACTGAGAATAAATTAATACTATCCCAACCAAATCCAGGACAATCCCCAATCCAACAGTTGTGAATACTGAGGGAATGTGCTGCAGAAGGTGGCCGGGCTCAGGTACTCTCCTTTCATGGGCTCTCCTATGCTGAAAACACAGCAATTAGTCTGGATGGTCCCAGCAGTTGAGCCCAGCAAGGTTCTTGTGGGCCACATTTTCAGTAAAATCTGGGCTGGTCAATCCCTACAGCACTATAAGTAGCTTAGCAGAGCCCTCTATTAAGCCCAGGGTATTTTCAGTCTCAGACTAAGGGATTTCACAAGTCAAAAGGACAATAGTAACTGCTTACCTTCATAGGGTTCCCTGGGCACAGTCTGTAGTGTTCTCATGTTACCTTTATTTTATAGAGGTGAGAACAAGCTTTTTACTGAGATTGTTTGTGAAAGTCATGGAATGACAGTGACTAGTCATTTCTCAGAAGTTCCTTCTCAGACACAATGACAGTCCCTTCTGTGGAGCTTTTTTACATACAGAATAAACTGCAAATTAGCAAAGACACACTCCCATCTGTGTCACAAGCCCTGTCCAAATGACAGCTCAAAGCTATATTGTGCTGGAAAGGCTCATAACTGTGGAAGCCAATTTGAAAAGTACTGATTCCTTAATAAATAACCATGAGTAGCTTCAGTGGAAAGGAACTGGGCTGGCACAAGACACTTTCTTTCTTGGTGTAAAAACCATCCCACAAAATCAGATGTTCTTACTGGCTATGGGATGCCAATGCTGCCTGTAGGAGATAAAAGCAAGTATGCATTGAGGGCACAATAATATGAAAGACTCAGATGCCTTTATCAGAAGCCTTTATGTAAGTCATTCAAAACTAATCCACAAGCCTGTAGAAAAGGACAAAACCCCCTAAGGTTTATGATGAAAAATACATGTCAAAGGCTTAGGGATCTAATGTGCCTTGCTTTTCCACCATAAAGGTTTTTTGTGAGATTTCGGGAACATGAAGCCAGATGCTACTGCCAAATCTGCGGCCACAGGGGGCTCCCAAGTCATAAAAAAATGCTCTTTATTCCATTAACTTCTTTGGATTTATAGGATTACTGTGCTGAGGACTGGCTCTATGCTAAGCGCCCTCTCACGTTTCAAGTGGCTGTTGAGAGGACAGGCGCCGGCTGCTTCCCCTGCCAAAACAGGTATCTCTGAGAACATCACAGCTGTAAGGCTTCCTATTCAAGTGAAGTCTCAATGTTTCACCCCAGTACCACCATTCATACCCCTCTGCGCTGACCAACATGAGGGATTTCATGATTTATCAACAAAGTTGTGAGATCGGCGCTCAGGCAGAAAAAAAGCCAGGGTTGCTTTGCACAATCGTGCTGCATCTTAGAGTGGAAGTATTGATCTGGCAAAAGGAGTAAGGTGTTTCTTATAGTTTTAAAAGTCAAAAAACACTTTAGACCTGAGTTGCACCTGGAGACTCACTAGCTACCCATGCAGCCCTGGTCAGTGCTGGAGACTCCGCTGGAAGTCTGGAACCTCCAGAACCTCTGGAACAGGTCCTTGGTTATAAGCAAACCACTGCATATGCAGTCTCTCCATCTTCTATGTGGCCTCAAAGCTTGCATTGCTGTAGCTCTTTGTTGCTCCACTGATACACACTACAGATGGTTTATACATCTGAGCCAGATTCTGCCTCATTTAATTTTTTTCTCTTAACTTTTTGGTCTTCATTTCCTATTCCTCCAAACTGATGCACTTTCGCTCCCATTCTCTTTGCAGCTTTGATGTGTCACATTCTGCTCTTAGTTACGGCAGTAAAAATCTGGTGTTGTTGGATTGACACTGATTTAGCTGGTCAGAGGTTCTGTCCTGGCAGCTGAGCTGGGTTATTGGGGTTACTACCACCAGGTAGATCCTTGGGTGGATGCCACTGCCCCTGCAGCAGTACTGACTTCAGAGCAGTTGGCAGGGTTGCACATTCAGTGACTCCCTAAGGTCAGAGAACACAACTCAAATCTGCATGTTCAGTGACGCCTGCAGATCTTGGAGAGGCAGTAACATTAAGGGGGAGGTGGTGAGCAGAGATTCAACAGTAACTTCTTACCCAGCTGGAGTCACAGCAGCCAATCCGGCTATAGCCTACGCTGCTGTTTCCATTCCTTCTGCTTTTATTCTTTGTCAATTTATTTCCCTCAGTACTTAAAAAAAATAAAATCTGAACATCTCTTTCAGCTTCTTTTCCTCTGGAGAAATGGTGCTACTGAAAGAGAAGTGAAGTAGAAATGCACACACATATAGATATATTTCTGTTCCTATCTGTATTCCAGATACTTTACTATGACTTTTTCATTAAGTTCTATTTTCTTTTAACTCCCTGTTAAGGTTTTCTTTATTCTACAAGCAAATAGTATACCAAAGGTTATATTGAGTTCACTGTGGGATAGAGACCTCAGTCAGTTAAATGTCACAGTTTCTTCTAGTAAAATCTGAATTATGCTTATTTTTTAGTTCCTTGGGAATACACTATCAGATCAAAAATATTCAAACCAACTACTGTTAGTTGATCAGTAGCTGAGCAATTACAACAGCTTTGCCCAAAGATGGAAAAAAATCCAGCTTAAAAAAACCCACACACACTTAAAAGACTTTATTAATTACAAAAATACTTACATGATTTAACAGATGAAAGCAGCAACAAGTACAGAAGGCCAGATGATGCCTTCAGTTATACCACATAATTGAGTTTAAAAAATGGAGATGAGCCAATTCTGTAAACGAGGAGTAAAGCAAGCTGATAACCTTATGGCTAAAAGGGAAGAATGGGTTTCATTAATTCTAGTTTTCTGCAGAGTCCTGGCTTTTTTCTGCCTCTAGCCTTAACTGCATAATTGTTCAACACAGTTTCCTGACAGATTCAGCTTTCCCTTATCCCCATGTGTACTTCAAGGGCTCTTAACACAGAAAAATAATAGTTTACCGAGCTATGTAACATTCATGAACTTTCAACATTACTTTTCATTACATCCTCTTATTAAATGGCATTCCCAATACATGGTGGCTGGAATAAGATAATTTAGAGCCCATATGTATTGCCAACAAGCCTTCCATGTCTCCATACTCAGAAGCCTTCTCTGCCACAGTCCTACTTAACCAGTGCAAGTGGAAAATAGAAGTCTCTCGTTTTTTGTAAGAGAGGAAGGAAGAGTAGCAGGATAACCTGTAATACCTCCTTAATTTGCACAGCGAGTTAATGAGTAGCCAGGGCTTACCACAATTATCTGTTCCTGCCTTTTCACTGCTCTTTGCAAGGGTGGTTGTCACTAACCTCACTGGGACCATGGATTCAGGAATAAATATGAAATAAAGTTGCATAGCAGAGTTCACACTCCTTAGAGCACATTTCAGGCTCTCAAGCGTATCACATTGCATCACTCTCTTTAGAGCTCTTGCTTCAGGCCCTCAGGCAGATGACATTGCATCAATTTCATATTTTAAAGCTTAAAGCTTTCTGTAAGGGCAAGAAACTTGCCATTTCTTCTTTATGAAAATGCAGAATCTGATGTAATCATAGGGCACTGTGAGCTGGAGCTCAAAATAGCTGTATTATACTGCCTTCACCATAAAATTACCGAAGGATTTACAGTATTCCCTAAATGTTCCTACAGAGGAACAGCACTACTAGCACAAGAGCTAACAGGATTGTAAGTCATTTAAACAGTACTGCAAAAATGGGTAGTGTTTCTTGTGTGCATCACATGGTGTCAGCTCAGATGATTCTGAAGGGTTTTGGTTCAAGGAACCCCGGACTGGCAGCCATGGGATGGTCCCATCTTCACCGGGGGACCTGGAAGGACATTGTCCTTTCAACGCTCTGTGACAACATTGAGGAGAAGAGCCGTGCCATTGCAGAGAGCTCAGGCCTTCCTTCTCAGCATTCTTATGGAGACTGGAGTGCCTGGATGGTATTCTGTGCACGCCCACCGGTGTCAGGAGTACAAGCTGTGTGGCATGTCCAGTGAAACAAGAGATGCAAGGTTTCTGGGAGCACAATATTCACTCTCCTTTGTCTTACGTGAAGCTGACAAATGCAGTCCCACATCAAGGAAGCACCCACCAAAGTCTATTTTTTAATTTTTACACATGGGGATAAGCTCTTTCAGATTCAAACCTGCTATTAATGAGTGCTGACAGTTTGACTTCACCAAAACTGATATTCAGATTAATCTTAAACTATTATCTTTATTTTACATTGCATTGCACAGAGTAATTTCAAATTTCAAAGTTTAATTATTTCTGGGATGTGGGTTAAAGAACTTGCAAGGGGTAGTATGTCAACCACAATGTACATTGTTCATCACCTAAAAGAAGAAAGATCAATTGTATGGGTGGGAAAAGTAATTTGGTTTAATCTTTTACAGAACAGGTCTAAATCTCCTAATACTTTACTTTTTTAGAATAATCTTTGAAACAAAAATTTTCCTCTACATTAAATGTCTGATACTTGTTTCTACTTTGCTATTTGCTTAGGAGGAATTACTTGCTAGCTCCTTCAAGGTTTTAATTCATAATATGGTTTAAGGTATGCGTTTTGTAAAGGTGCTGCACTACTTTTACAAAAAAAATTTAGAGACAGAGCCCATAGCCAATCTATGTGTCAGACAAAGTAACTAAATTTAGTTAACAGGATAAAATTACTCACCCAGTGAGTCCAAATGTATTCTTTAAGGATTCCATTTTATACTCAAAGGAAATTTTTGGAGCAAGCATTTTTTTTTTTAGTTTTCAGGTAGCTTCCACTGGACCAAAAAGATCCTTTGCTCTTTGGATTTACTAAGCCTGGATCACATTCCCTCAACAGAATTTGAATAAATAACATGTTAATAAAGCAGAATTTGCTAGTTACATCCAATGAGATGTATAATGGGAATAAATTTTTCACACAAAAAAAATACCAGCAAATAACAAACTTGAAAATGTTGCCTGAGAATTATGAATATTAATTTCTAGATCCAGAGGATATGATTGCATACATCTGATACTTCTTAGTCCTTAATTGCATTCCATTTAATCAGTTTCTCAGGAGCTCGCTGTACTTTCTCAGATTCTCAGACAGCTGCTGCATAAGTTCTGATAAGTCTGAGTTCATAAGTAATTTATTAGGGTTAGTCTTGCTCTTGTCAAAAGCTTCAAAACTTACAGAAGTATTCTGGTAGACAATTTCTAGCAGTGGGAATTTTTCCACCCCCTGAAACCTGTGTGATGTTTGTGAATATCCGTTGTAATTTTGTGACTGTTGGTGCTACATTTGCTTGTCTTGCACAGCTGGGTCTTTTTTCCAGTTTGTAAGTAGACTGAGATTCAGGAGAAAAAAAATTTCCAGAGGCACTGGGGAAAAAAACTCTCATTTTTTGAAGTATCAAGATCTATGTCCTGAAAACTGAGCAGGGAGCTATAATCATGAGTCTCCTCCCTCAGCCTTTGTTTATAACATTTCCAGTGTCAAAGTTGGAACTTGTGCAAGCAGAGCAGGAGAAAATCAATTTTGAAATACGGTTTGAGATGGTGCGAAGCCCTTTCAACACAGCATATAAAATGAACAGATTTTATTCTCTCAGGAGATAGCAAAACTACTTAGAACCGCAAAATCCTGCACATTCAGCCAGCTTTCTGCTCTCAGGAGGATCGTGGATACCCATGTTGTACCCTAGTGTGGAATTGAGATATGGCTGGACCCAAGAGCTCTGCAGCTCTCTGGGATCTCACAGTTGCAGATCATGCACTTGTTACCATTATTCTGAACAGGTTTTATCTTCCTTCAACAAATTGTGTGATTTTCAGAGAAATCTAGTTTACCTGATGGATTTCTTTTCCTCTAAACAGATTTAAGCTATATTTTCCCCCCAGATCTTCAACATTTTTGTATTTCTCACTCTGATTATTTCACACTTTTTCATTACCAAGTGGTTTGAAACACCAGTAGTAGTACTGTTGGTTTAAGAGTGCCAAGGGTGATAAGGAATAAAAACAGGTTTTATCAGATAGACAGAGATAAACAGGTCATCTCTCAGGCAATTAAAAACTGGCCCTGTGTTTTAATGAAATAATACTCTAGGTTTCCCTTGAGAACATAGGTTGACTTCAAACCAGTTGTGGTTTTAGTCCCTTGTGAATTTGAAGAGCATGAAGAGGCTTTGAGCCATCCTACACAGTAACCTCTGTCAACCCAAATGTTCATTTTCCACTGCAAGATGATTATTACCCTTTTTGCTTCTCTACGTTCACTCACACTATTATTACCTGGCATCCTTCTAGCATGATTCTATCCTCTTTGCTTCATTTTCTTACTCCTAGACAAAAAACAAGCTCAGTCCTTATAGATGACTTACCTTTGCTTCTTAATCTGATAAAAGTGTATTTAGTGTGTGAAAAAAATAATTTTTTAAAAAATGCTATTTTAGCTTAACATTTTTTAATTATGTTTTAATTTAAATGTGTTTGTTTTTCTGCTTTATTTCTCTTGCCTTTATTCTGTTCTCACCTCTGAGGTCAGTGTATTTCCTCAGAATGGCTTGGTGTTTCTGACTACATAATGGACCACTCTACTTCAGTGGTTTCAAACCTTTACATTTAAAAATCATGAACACTCAGAGGTACATATAGAATGGCTTTCAGCAGAGAAATGTCCCTGGAAACTGAAGATTTTGTCTACAAAAGAGATGCAACACCAATTTCAATGCCTCATGCACTCTCATATTCATTGCGCCTCAGCCCCGACATTACAGATTGGAATTTGCAGCTAATGGACCTCATGATAACTTCTGATTTTCCCAGGGTATCTGAAGGTGGCTATTTCATGTCCCATGCCAGGAACCATCAGTCTTTTAGCCTTTACAAGGCCTAATGGCTCACAGACACCCGATTTCCAACTGCAGGAATATGATATTTTAAACTGCTGCCTTTCTTGAACATTCAGATTCTTACCTCTATCAATTGAATGTTTGTCCAATTAATCCACAAAACAAGAGGATGAAAAACTATTATTTTTGCTTCTGCTTCTTTTGCAGAATCAGGTCCATCTGTCTTATGCTTGCAGGCTATGGACAGCTTAATGAAAAGTTGACATGTATTAATGAGAGGAAGGGAACTGCAGCACCTCTTTTTGCCGGGTTACTGTCTCTCATTTCAGACTGGGGAGATCAGCATCCTGTAGCTAGGACTTGAAATTGCTACAGGCCAAATGCAGGACATTTTGAAGCAGACTCTTCAGAGGTTTTGAACACTTATAAAAAATGAAATTAGTATACTACAGGGATTTTACAAATTTTTACCACATAAAATTAACCACCTGTAATGAAAATCTGCAATGAGTATATGGGGCAACAGGTGTCTGCAGTACCTTACAGAAGAGCTGAAAAACACTGGTTGAAGTCCTCAGGTTTTCCCAGTCTGATTCCAATATTACACCCAATTTGCAGAGTTTTGCCATCTGTGGGGTCACAATGGCTGTAATGAAAACATTTTATAAAATAGGAGCCATAATTATAAAAATAAATAGCTGGATGGGATAAATTATGCTGCTTCTTCATATGCCTCACACCAATCCCAATCTTGTATAAACTCCTTGACACACAAAGGTACAGGTTATGTTTTGACCAAGAATTGGTGAAATAGAAGAATACAATTTTATTTAAGAATTTCAGTTTGCTACAGTTTGCTCCTAAATTTTGCTGAAGCAAAACATTGACTCACAGGAGCTATTTTGATTGCAGGTAACATGGGCTTTTATTGAGAAACAGAAGTTAGTAACCTTTCAAGAAGCTCTCCAAGGAGATTTTCTCTGCACAGAACTGCCCACAGGAAGCAGTTTGCTTTTAGCAGAACTATGGACTGCCAGGAAAGTGTTGGGCTGCAATCAAAGCACTTGGATTAAGCAAGAGGACAGATTTAAAGTTCTGAGTCAAGTGAAAAGGCTTATGTCCATTCTGCCTTGCCACTTGTATTTGTGAAGAGTCAAAACTACATAGCCTAATGACAAAAAGGCTATGTGGTACTCATTCAGGATTGCCAGGTACTTTGATATTTTTTATAAATTGAAGAATGCCTTTGAATTCAGCAGAGCATGTAGCTTGAAGATGACTATCAGCAGTCACTTGTGGACACACACACACTTACAGAAATGCTGCTATACCTTGCAAGGCATGAGACAGCACACCTTTTCCTCCCATTCTGCTGCCAGAAGCAATTTGTGCTTACCTTCCTGCTCCGGTCACCAGGCCAAGGTGGAGGCCTGCAAGGTGGAGGACTTCAAAGCTCCCTCAGGCACTCCTTACAAGACTTGTACTCCAGACCCTTCACCAGCTCCATTGGCCTTCTCTGGACACACTCCAGCACCTCAATGTGTTTCTTGCAGTGAGGGGCAAGAACTGGACTCAGGATTTCAGGTGTGACCTCACCAGTGTCGAGTCCAGGAGGACAATCACTTCCTGAGTCCATCTGGCTACACTGTTGCTGATACAAGCCAAGATGCCATTGGCATTCTTGGCCACCTGGGCACACTGCTGATTCATATTCAGACGCTGTTGACCATCACCCCCAAGTCCTTCTCCTCTGGGCAGCTTTTCAACCACTCTGTCCCCAGCTTGCAGAGCTGCAGGGAGTTATTGTGACCCAAGTGCAGGATCCTGCATTTTGCTGGTAAACCATCTTTCCAAAGAAGCATATCTTTCAAAAAAAAACCAAAAGCCTTATGTTTCACAGACACTGACAAAATAGTTGAAAAGAAAAAGTGGGGTAAAAAGAAAAAGTGGAGTTTCATTTTATCAGCCATCACTTTCTGATGAGTTCCCTAGGATAGAAACTGAGTTCAGTGTGATGCATCTACTCTACGTCACTCCTAATCTGTTTGTATTTGCTATAACACGTGATCATTTCCTTGATGGAAAGAATAGTTATACTTTCACCTTCCCCATTTTTTCCCAGGACTGAAAAGGATTCACATCCACTGACACAGATTTACTACTTGGTCCCACTGATGATGATTTCAGGGAATGCCTTCTGTGGGTCCTCCTGCTCTTTTAAGGGTAGGTGGCCAAAGAGCACTGAGTGAAGCAGGTTTTTGTCTTACTTCTCTCCTGCTGACTGCCAAGTGTATTTTTAGCAATACGTCTCTCTGAGCCTGCTAACTTCATTCTTAGTGAAATCCTAATAAGTGCTGGCTACTGCTCTGGGGCCGTGGCTTCTGCTGATTCTGTTCGTCTGCTGGAGCCTGACTACAGGGAAATGCATCGTGCTGCCTCAGTGGCAGGTTGACAGCTTTTCAAGCACTTCTTGAACCTGATCCAGACAGAGATCACCAGTGGGACAGCTTACACTGCTCCTGCCAGCAAGGAGAACCCGATGTGTTTCTTGCACCCTGGGCCAGATCCCTCCTGGGCCAGATCCCTCCTGGGCCTTCATCTCCTGCTGCAGTGAAGTCCTACTGCTCTCCCCAGGGCAGAGCAAAAAAGGTATGCACCCTGCACCCATGTGAGGGGGATCAAGGGACTGCAAGTATTCCAGAATGTCTGTAATTCCTGCTGCTGCTGCTGCTGATATGCAACAGGTTGAGCAGGTAGGAATGCATTGAAAAGGTAGGAAGGCTGCCTTTTCAAAAAGGTAGGAAGGGAAATGTAGACAAGACTGAAGGAAGGAAGATAAGAAAGATGAGAGATGTGGAAGTACCACATCTTCCTCTCCACCCTCTGGTCCTGTCCCCAAATATCATGCATCCTCCGATGTTCCCACTACAAGTAAAGTAGGGTGAATATGATGCATCCAGGCTGCACCCCCCAAATTTAGTTTTGGGTTTTTCCTTCCTTCCACTCAAGCTCATTCCTAAGCTGGGCTGAGGGACACAACTGGGTCAGACAGCCTCAGGCAAAGGGACAAATAGAATATAAGTATATGGTTTATATATAGTCTAGTTTAGCTAGTCTATAGAAGTGACCATTATAGGCAACTCAGATCAACTTTATTTTAGTTAGACCAGCTGGAAGTTATGTGATCAGAAAATATCAGAGCCACAAAACAGTTTGTTCATTACTATTTTGTTCTGCCAGGCTTTCAGTGCATTAGTGCTGCTTTCCTGTGCCCAAGAGACTCTGCATTAGGATGCTTCATATCTTGAATTGTAAGACAAGGCAGAAGTGCCTTACTGACCTTCCCCCAGTCAGGGCTGCAGTGTACTGCCCATGATTTCTTATCAAATCCATGCTAAAGGCAGCTTGAGAATGTTTCAGAGCTGAAGGAAATGTGTGCATCCTTTGCAGCCCTTAGCTAATATCTAAATGATTAAACTATACCTTCTACTTTCCTGGGACTTGGTGGATCTAACAAAGTCCTCAGCAACTATCACTTCCCACTGGCCAGTCAGTAGTTGCCTTGAACCTTCCTGGGATTAAATCTCCCTAAGTGGATCTTCCTCATTTTAGATTTACATATTAAAGCAAATACCAGAATCAGGCTGCAGCAAAGGTGGCCTGAAGAAAAAACACTCAAACGATCTGTAATGTTTATATTTGTGACTTGTGTTTTCCTTGCAAAAATTCCCATAGCTTTAGTGCTATGACACTGGCTCCCGCATAATACCCAGATATGTGTTAACTACACTTTCTGTAGCATCCATCATGTGCTGCTGCCATCTCTGTTGTTTTTGCCTACAGTACAGTTGTTTCCTGAGCTTATCAGGAAAGTACTTACTACTTTGTCAGTGCTCTGTGCTTGCTTGTATAAACCCCCTCTTGTACTACATTCTTCCTTTAGGCTGTTATCACTTGTGCTGTGAAGACTGCTTTGACAATCTGCAAGATTTGGATTTGCTTCTATTTTACAATGTCATGTTTTCCTGGATGGCAAGTCCTGCAAATCCATAGACAGGTTACTTGAGGTTGGTCCAGAGGAGGGTATTCCAGATGTCCCTTGCCTTGTGATGGAACTGTCATATTCAAAATGTAGTGGCATGCAACACTTGTGCTCTACCTAGAACCCCTCCAGAAGGAATGTTTGTCCTGGATTATAGGAGCAATATCCCTGAGCTGAAAATATCCCAGCATGGGATCCAATATGCCAGTGCTCTGTTCAGGTCCTACATTTCCTTTATTGAGCTCAGGTGTATTGAGAGACAACATAACTCTTCCCTGTACTAACCTGCTGCTTCACTGCAGAGCACAGTTTGTTGAGCAATTATGCTCTCTGCCTCATGTGCCATCGCTACTGGAGCTGATCACAGGCTTAGGAGGAATAGAAATGTTATTTGCAAACCATGTAACTCACTGCTTATAGCCTCCCCTTTGTCCAGGGTAGCTAATAGCAGATCCACACCATACGGTCAGAGCAGGTGGTGGCTGCAGGTGGCCTCAGATAATACTTCTTTCTCTATGCCCAAATCTTTTGTGGAGTTCACTTCTTTCTCCAGCTTTCACTTTGACTGCTGTAATCTCACCTGGTTTCACAGTTTGTTGTGACACTTGGAGAAACAGGCAAATCAAAGTAGAGCTCCAGAAAACCTCAGCTGGCAAAGATTGAAGTTTGAGTCACCTAAATGGTTAAGCAAAACAGATCATGGAATCATGGAATCATAGAATATTTCAAGTTGGAAGGGACTCATGGATCATCAGATCAAACTCACAAAACCTGGAGCAGAAAAAGGAGGAATGCATATAATTTAGCATCTTGACAAATTTCCATGTACAAAAATCAGGGTCCAGACTCACATCCATGAGCAGGCTGCTGAATGCCAGATATTTGTCCTTAAGTACTGTCTGAACACCCCATGGCTGAAGATTAAAGGTAGAAATGTTTATGGGTGGATGCAGATCTTTCTGAGACACTTCCTGTAAGCAGAGGAAGCTGCCAGTGTCACCTCAGACACCACAGACACCTTGTGTCTCTGTCCCTGAGAAGACTGTAGAAGGTGCCTCTCAGCTCTTGGCTGAGTTGAGGGGAAAGACCCTACTGTAATGACCACTTGCTTTGAAGTGTCCCTTCCCATCGTGGATGCCAAACTGTCATTTGTTCTCCATTTCCTTCCCTGTGCCTCCAATCGGTTCCTATCCTTTGGGGTTTTTTTGACAGAAACCTTGCAGCAATCAGGCACGTTTATTTTGGAAGCACCACACAGAGTTGGCACAGTGCCCACTTCCTGCCTGCTTGGTGTTCTTTTAAATCAGGTCATGACAAACTGGATAATGCAAAGTCTTTCAAGAACAGAGAGGTGGGGCACAAGGTTATGGCATGCTGAGTTATTGCACAGATGAGTGTAGTTAGACCACAGATCAACAACAGCTTTTGTAACCAGTCTTCATCTCCATGCTTTTAAACTGAACTCCTGCGCTGGTAATGTTTAGAAGATAATGACTTTTGGGGTTTGATTAGAATTTTTTTGCTTGGAGCAGGGAAGGGTTTTCTTTAATTTTACTGCCTCTGTGTAAATATTGTAATGCATGGTGATTCATAAATACTTCAGTAGGGAAGTTTGTAGAAAAAAGGGTCATTTTTAGAACCATTTCCTACAACAGTAAAGAGTGTATTTTCAGCAACGACTAACAAAAGCACCAAGTACAGATAACTGAGTTAGTTAAGAAGTCTCTCTTCATGTCAAATAAGAAGTGAGTTATTATCTTTCTAAAAGGTCTCTTGACTGCCATTAGTGCTTATTTCAGATGACAGCAATAACAATTTTGTAAACATAACTTAATTCTGTTCAAATACTTCACTATAAGGCCAGGTCACAAGGAATGCTGAAAATTTTCTATGTTCCTGACAGTCAATAAAATTAAGAGGCATTTATCTCCTTTCAAAGACTGGACCTTGAACTCTCCTACATGCAAATTTGCTCCCATTTTTCTTTTCATCTTACATAAGGGTCATCTAACCAGTAACTCCATTGGTTTGAAGAGTGCAAGCAACAGACATATAATTTGTTAATAATAAGACTTCAAAGGTCTGTTGTAATAAGATTAATCCTGGAAGCACCCTAGTCTGATAAAAGCATGCTACACTCATCTCCTGTAACAGTCTGGAGATCAGAACTGGTACCCTAGACCCACAGGGCTTGATGCACAATAGCTTTGATTCCAGAAGCTCTGAGCTTGGGGCACTTTTTTTCTGCAACCTCAGGCCCAGTCTGGCAGGAAGGCATCCTACCCTGGCTCATACTTTCCGTGTTAGAAATGGATGAAGATACTTATTTTCTCTTGTAGCAGCACTGTTAGATGCATCTCTTCACCAACACTTCTCTTGTGTGAGAAATTTTAGCATGAGAAAGAGGAGTGCTCCTGCAGTACCCACTCATCTAATTGCTTGTAGAAGTCAGAAACGATTTGTTTATTTTCCAGCTTTTACAGTGAGCTCATCCTCATTCTAAGAGGCCATTTCATCCATTTTATTTATCTCTTGAGAAAAATTCTGATCTGACATCCTACAGACATCGTGGCTTGGGGAAATCTCTTACACTTCTCACGAGCCCGCTCCCACAAGATCCAGTTAGCTGTGCTCTGCATAGAGGACAACTAACTCTCACTTTATCCAACTGTAAACAACACATGGCAGAAGTGCATGGCTCCAGGAAAACAAACTGAGGACTAAAAATGGAGATGTAAACCAAGAAATTAAAATATACAGGGTTTGAACTGGAATTCTTCTCTGCATGAATTTTTAATTCAATTTTGCTGCAAGAGAAGATACCGGGACAGAGATCTGCAATTAGAGAAATTGTCCTGGGGGGGGAAAAGTTTCCAATAGTTAATGTCTGCATTAAAAAAATTTCCTGAGAAGCACTGATTCCAACACTGTCTGTCTTGAAGATTTTGGAATCTGAATATTCTTCTAAGTAGATTATTTAAGTTTATGGTCTTAGAATGCATCTTAAAATGAGATATGTGAGATGCTATTGATAATAACTTGAGCCACAATTCAGAGTTTGATGATTATACCCCAGCACAGAGCTCTGTCCCTTGGAAAAAACAAATTAAAAAATAGTGAGGATGGATGGCCGGCTAGAGGAGGAAGAGAAAAGGAGTAATACAGAACATAGATGCAGGTTGAAGGAGTTGGCATCTTTTTCATTTAGCTTGTTGTTGGCTTGCTCCAAACAGAAATCCTTCCATGATAGTTTTCTCTATGTATTGTATAGGGACTACTTCTCAAAAAAAGGGTGATTTTTGACGGCACCCTGTGATACTGGTGAGATGGCAAGGAGCCAAATGGGAGAATGAACTATTTGTTCCTGCCTCTGAAGAAGTTCCTACTTTTCCACTTCAATTGGAGATCTTCTAGGTTCCTTGAGGCCAAGTTGAGAATTAGAGATGTCACTTCAGGGAAAATGTCACAGACATATGGAACAAGGAGCTCTGAAAAAGGCATGTCATATTTCAGTCATTTCTGGTTTGGTTTCCACGTGTCTTTGCTTGACTGCATTCCTCAGTAAATGGGACACCTACATCCAACCTGTTAGAATACCTACGGTTCTAACAACTGTATTTTTCCATTCTTTTGCAGTCACATCAATCTTCTACACAGCTAAAAGGTGGACACACACAAGGAACGCAACTGGGACAAGTGCAGCTGCTGTGAAAATGAGTCATTTTCATCCAGTGATCACATTGGTGTGATCACAACACAGTGACTGTGTTATCCCACAACTGTAAAACACTAATCAGTGAACAATGCATTGGTAGGTTAATTTTATGGACACTATCAAATGGATATATGCAGCCCCAGGTCCCATCAGAGGTGGTAACAGAAATTGACTCCTTTCTTTATTATTTTAGGCTTGCTTATGAATTTGGCATTTTCTGAATTCCTCTTCTGAGAACAATTTTGTGATGCAGGTTCATGATCTTCTTTTGCAGCAGAATTTCTGGGTGAAGTGGTAAAGAAGACAGATTGTTTCATACTTAAAAGGGAAAGGTTACTGATCTGCCCTACAGGTGTTGCCAAGACTGGTATTTCTGAGTTGCTTAGATGTTATTTTGAGGTGGTTTCTACCTTACATAAAGCATCATGAATTCACTGAGATTAACATGTATTTAGGAAAAGCTTTTGCTGAGAGATGACAAACACGAGAGTTTTAGCCAATTTATGTTTACCACATGAACTGATATTCAGCTAAATAAAATCAATGGTGAGAAAACTTCACTGATTTCTCTGCATTGTGTGAACTAGTGAACTGACCTAGAATTTCTCAACACTCTTACTTGTTCTGATGTCATGTCTTAATTATAACTTTCACCACTTAAAAGCAAAGTCAATTCGTTAACCATCAAAAATGAAGCAAGAAGTATTCCTGTGTGGTAACAAACTACAAATGCTGAGATATTCCCTGTCATAAAGAGTTTAAAGGCAAAGGAGTTGGTTGATACAGAAAATAGAAGGAAAAAAAGGCATATAAATAATCTGTTTGAGCTGTTTATTCCAACCCAACACCTATTGGTGGGGTATCCCATAAACATTGAAGGTCCCCTGTGACAGAAACCAGATTTTAGGATTCTTTTGTTTTCTTCTTCTTTAGTTTGTGGGTGTGAGTGGGGAAGAGACATTTTAAACAGCAAAGCCCTATCACAGGAGTACGGTAAGATCAGAGTTCAATGCAGTCAGACCACTTCAGTTCCTTTGTAAGTATCCTCACTGCCAGAACCATATTGTCTCACAAACTCAGTCCCTCTGCATCCTTTCCCACCCCCCAAACCCCAATTTTATCCAGTGCTCAGTTTAGCGTGAGTATTTTTGTCATACACAATGTCTTATTTTCAGATTAACAGTTTCCTCTGGTCTTCTCATAATACTTATTATAACTGTATCCAATGCTTTATAAGGAGTCACTAAAACATCATAAAACTCCTCTGAAGTCATAGGAACAGAGTTGCCCTTCTGGTAAGGCAGGAGAGTAATGGGTAACTCATACTGCATTCAAGAGTCTTGACATTATGTATGTCCAGCCTGGACACCGTAGATAGGCCGTGGGGCACTGGAATCAGGGTTAGAGTTAATTAAAGAGAAGGCTCAGACTCATTACTTTTGCTGAACTGGTATAACCAGAAAGAGTGCATACACACAAACCAATCATGAAAGTACACCCAGCATAGTCCTTTCCTAGCTGACATCCCTGACCAAAATGATTTAGAACACAGTCAAGGCAATCAAAATTGCATTATGCTTACACTGCTACACTGATGCTCTTCACACTACCAAGAAGAAAATTCAGAGTGTAGTTCTTTCCATCAGTGCAAAAGTCCCATGTACTACCATTTCATCTAACACAGCATTTATGCTAAGCCTTTGACCAGAACCAATTTTTTCCTTCTTGCACATAAATGGAAAATAGAACAGGGAAATGGGTTTACAATCTTGAATTCCCCAGCTTCCTAAAAGCCCCTTCTGCATCATGTCAGTGGTGTAGAATACTAGCTGTCTGTGGCTACCAAGATACTTTGGGAATTGCTCCACAAGGACATGCTAAAGAAACTGACAGTAAATTTGATGTTGAGTGACATCCTCCACAAGAATTGAATTCCTTATGATTTAATGTGTCTTGCTTGATCTTTCAAGTTTCAATGCTCTGCTATTGGATTTCATCTTAAACACTTAAACAAATATTATGCTACATTTTATTCTTTCAGAACAGGCTGTCATAACAAGTTCTTCTCATAACATTCATTTTAAGCCAAGATGCTAACAAAGTCCCTTTGTAGCAATTAATAATGCAGTCATATAGACAAGAGCTGACAATTGATCTTTGCTCTTTTCTATGATGGCACAATTCTGCTGTCAGTTTTCTTTGACCAGTTAATCAAGATGCAAGGTAATAGAAGTGAAAGCAAGACAATGCTTTGGGTATTAATATTATATATTATAAAGTAATCTTGCGAAAAGTAAAGATTTTGTGATAGAATTATTTGAAGTGAAAAATCAGGCTTTGAGGCTCCAGAATTGGTATGTGTATGTCCTGCACGGAAGGAATAAAGTCACCTTCCTCTTACCTACTGCTTTAAATAACAGATTAGAAAATCTAACTCCTTTTTTAAAAACCTGAAAGTTTAAGACTTCTGCTCTCCGAATCAGTATGTTCACTTAACATGCAGTGAGCTAGACTTGAAAGGTCACAAGGTAGCACTGAATCGTTATCTATTTGAGAGAATTAAGGGATAAGGGGGAAAAAAGTCAAGTCTATTTTTAGCTTTGAAATTTATAGCCATGATAGCATCTGGCCAAATGAAAGTGATCTGATCAAAAAGCTGAAAGGCAAGGATATCTATCCTTCATGCATCTTTAAAAACACCGCAAGCCAAGATGTTGGAACCATAGTGAAGAACTTAATCTTACCTTCAACCGAAAGATTTACTAAAGCCCATGGCAAAGAATTTAAATGTTAAGAGATCAATTTCTCTTGCAGAAATACAATTCTACCAATTCTTTTACATTTATTAATCTACAGGCAAGGCTTCACAGAACAGGCAATTTAGGATGGGAGCAAAGCAATTTATCTTTGTATGATAAGACCACGTGAAATTATGCAGGCATTAAGAGCTTCTCTGTCACCTCAGAGTTGTAGGATTAGGTTGCTTTAAGCACCTAAAGATAGTCAAGCCACTGAGACTCTACAATCCCAGCTCCCCTAGTCTGTAGGAAAGAAACTACTTAAGCACTTTCTAAAATGTTATGTCAGTGTATAAGGCACGAGGATGCATTTTTAAGGGAATGCTAATTCAAAGGATCACTTTGATATTTTTTAAAATAAGTGCCATAATCCAAATTTATTTCCCAGGGCAGTTTTGTCCCCTGCACTTTTCCTCCCTCCCCTGGACAGACAATTTCATTATTTTAGTAGAAGTTAATTTTCCCAGGGAGCCATGGCCACAAAAGTATGTTACTCTCCAGGAATTTGGAAGACCAGGTCCAACAACGTGAATGCAGCTGATCTCAACTCAACTCAAAGGGAATTTCTGTGGCTTTTTGATGGTACTGACTTGGAGACCAAGATTGTTAAGCAACAGCTGCCACAATGTCAACTAGACAAAGTTTTCCGAAAGCTTTACCAAAGATATCTTTTCTCTTCATTGGTGCAGACTGTGAACCCCAGATTTGCTCAAAAACCAGATTTTAAAAGAAAATGTTACATGAAAAGTCATGTTTCCCTAGCAGATGTCTCCATGTTGGCCCATATCACAGGCACACCATGCACCATCAGCAGCAGTGGGGAAGGGTCACCAAACAATTTCCTGCATTCTTCACAGAAGCAGGGGAAGAAAGTCTCTAGTGAGGAGGGTAAGGAATAGGATATGTTGGTCAGAAAAATTAAATTTGCAGTGTTGGTAATCTTAAAGTTGTGGGAGATCAGGATCCATGCCTGTCTCTTTTGGACCAAAATTACACACAATTTCTCTTTGTGTCTTCTGACATCCTTACTGTAACATATCTTTAATGATGAGCCCTCCAGCAACCCCAGACACTGATGATACTGTTTCCCTGATGTCATAGCAATTGATCTTATGTCTGCCTTGTCCATCAGATTTTCCTTGTATGGGAAGAATTTTTGCTAACTAGATCTGCAGCAAACTGAATCCTGGTGGACAAGTTTTCCGTATCCCATCATATACAAGACAGAAAACATTCCTATATCTACGACAGACTCTTCAATTTGCTTCTTTTTTGACATAATTTTCACACCTAGATAAACCTTTCTCTGTATAGTAGGTTTATTTTCATAGCAGCACAGAAGTTACTAGTATTTTGCCAGATTTTTGAGACTTTATATCTTATAAGCACTTGGGCCTCTGAAAGGTTTTGGCTGCCCATCAGCTGTTATTTCTATAGCACAGAGACATTGCTTGTCTTCAAGCATTCTTGAAGACAATGCATGTCTTCAAACCATTATTAACTTCTTTCTCCATGCCTTGTCCTGACCTTTGGTGTCATGTGGCCGATGTGAACTGAATCTCTTCAGCCACCGCGTGCTTAAGGAGAAATTTTGTTCTGAGCGTAGAACCCATGCTTCCTCCAGGGTTTATTGCGTTCAAGGCACAGAAAAAACAGGAGTGAAGAGCCTACCATACAAGTTTAGCTGTGCAACTCCCATTTCTCATTCCTGTTAGGGCTGATGTTGTTCCAGTCTCTGCACCTGAGAGACACCTACAGACAGAAGTGCAGTGTGGCGAGAGCAGGAACAGTGTTCCCTCCCTCTGTGCTCTTTTACATTTTGAGCTTACCTTTCTGCATGGTCCTCAAGGCACAAATGCAGAAATAGTTTCTGACTGCTCTGTAACACAAGTTACAGTGAGGTTAACACAAAAACTTGTTGAAAGAGTCTCCATTTTTAACAAGTGCTCCCTCTATGGGCAAGTGCATGCCTCGAACAAAGATGAAGTCTTGCATCCAGCACACCAAATGCTCAAGTATCTCACACATTTGCTATAGAAAAAGAAACTCAATCATCTCTTTATTTTCTGAAGCCATGCCAATGTGTCCACGTGACAATATAAAACAAAACAAAAGAGAGGGCAGGAAGGCCACTTGTAAACAAGCTACATTGCTGTAGCCCAAGGACACTTTCCTGGTTAGAGTAAGCGGCCTTGCTACCAGCTTGCAATTACAGTATTAATCTGTGATGTAAATGTATGTGACACCATTTTAAACCAGTTTCAGCTGGAAATGGAAAATATTTAATTCCTGATTGCATGGACATCCATAAAACCTAAGGATTTCTAGGGACCCAGAGACTGTGGATTTAACAGTGCAGAAAAGACACATGCAGCATACACCCAAAATAAGAAAATTAGCCTTCCCCATTCAGTGTAATTCAGAGCAATAAAGCAAAGTAAGCAATGTGATGGTAACAGAGTTTTGAAAAAGCCTCTCTAAAAGAAACATTTCTTAAGAGAAATATCTCCTCTTAGCAAGCCCTTTAATTCAGCTTCTTTACACATATCCTCTCCCTGTGTTGATGCAACTGAAAATTATTTTTACAGTTAGAGAGGTTAAAAGTACCACTTTTACAAATGTTTTCAGGAACAAGAGAGTTGCCACTGTATTTTGAATACTCATTTGATGCTGTAAATCCAAAGGTTAGTGTTAAGTAGAAGCAATCTAAACCTCTAGAAAATGAAACCTTCTCCTGCTATTCATCCTTTCAGCTCTCCTTATCAGGCGCTGAAATGTAGTCAGTTCAGAGCTGCTGCACCCACTTCAAAGGCAGAGTCTGCATCCAGAATTGAGTTTTTCTTTCCATACACAAGATCCATGCCATGATGTTACAGCTTAATTAACTCCGTAAGTTGAAATCATTTCAGCTCATGACTCCTGAATTGCCTTTTCCCCATTGCAAGTTCATCAATGTATTTTCATCTACTGTTGGCAATGTCTTTCAGAGAAAACCTAGGCAAAGTGCCACTCCAGTGCTTGCTCCTTCCCTGTAATTTTCACTGGAAATGGGAGAAGCCCAAGCCACATCCCCATTCAAGCTTTCTATGCACACACTTCTGTCCCCCAACTGCCTCTATACCACACTTGCTTCCCTTGCACTACCCTGCTGTTGTATACTATGTTTCTGCCTTTCCATATGTCCTCATACATCTTTCCAGACTGAGTTTTGCCTTTTCCTTTTTTTTTGTTTGGTTTTCTTGCAGCTCCATGGCCATTTCCTTCACTCAGCACCTCCCTGATGCCTGTTGTTGCTGCCCACACATTCATGTGTTCCCTGTCTCCCTGTCACACTTAAGCCTGAGCATCAACTGTCCTAAGATCCAGAGGTGCAGTTGCAGCCTATGGAGGTGCTCCAGGTACCCTCAACCGTCCAGCTCTAACAGCACAGAGCACAAAGTGTCTAGAAACCAAAGTGTCCTTGGAGGATTCTCAAAGGCTTGCAGCCTGGTGAAACCACCATGAGGCTACCATGGCCCGCCAGCTGAAGCAGCTTAGATGTATATTCCTGTCCTACAGTGCTGCATTTCAGTCTCAACCCAGCCATACCCCTAAGGGGTACCACCTTTCCCTGGGGTTGATAGGCTTCAGATCTGATTGGGAGCCGTGGCATCTAATCCATCTCCAGAGGTTACCTCACCTTACACTGCGAGCAGCTACAATGGTGAGGATGCCACATGATTTCAGTGCCACAGGAGAGGCAGCAGCCACTTTGAATAAGAACAAAACAGCTGCCTGAAAAAATGTTTACACCTCCCCTTACTGTTATTTTTAGTTTCTTTCAATAGTCTGGGAAGTAAAAGGGTATTAGACCTGGGAAAGAAGCAAGACAGTATTTCTAATGGACAATTAGGTTTTAGCATGCATTCATTTAACAAACAAGTTATATATAAATATTTATTGTATAAGTCAAATGTCCAATACCTTATTTTTACTAGTAATCATACTGTGTGGGTGTTTCTTGGTCTCCTACTCCAACTTCCATATCCATATGTAAATCTTTTAAATAAATGTTACATGTTGAATTTTTGTGTCTATTACTATGACCATTATCTATTTTATGTTTCAAAATGTGTAAATATTTACCCTGACAAAGTAGCTTAAGGTAGAATAAAGTCCAGCATGCATTCTTCAGATCTTAGTTTTGAGCTACAGCCATGAGCCTTTTTGTGGGGTTGAACTTTGAGACTTTGCTTTCAAATAAGATCCCTCTCCCAGAAGAATTTTGATTGTTTATGTTCTAGGCTTTTGTTTCTACTACTCTGTAAAGTATAGTGCTAAGTCTCCGCAGGAAGTGTGAAGATATACCACCTCCAGAAGCATGGAGTACCAAATGTGTGTTCTTTAAACACATCAACAAGATCAGGAAACAGCTGCAGAGACCGGATCGCAGAACACAGCCAGGCTAAATGAACAGCCACTATCCTGATATAAGTTCTTCATTAGCTGACGAAGCCAACTTGAGCCTACTATATCCAGTTTTAACTGCAGATTAGACATGAGAAGTCTAATTCAAGCAAGCTATAAATTACACTACATGCTCATTCTTTGTCATGATCTCCAATCTGTTCCTCCAGTGAAATCATGGAAATATTTCTTTCACTACTATATTAAGCCAAGAAGATGGTATGGATTTTTGTGCAGAGTGTAATGATCCATTTTACAGGCTTATGAATCTATATAAATGCTGTATTAGCAGACTACAAGGTCTATCTTCTAAAATGACATTTTCCACTGCATCTGGTGTTCCAGAAGAAAACAATGTGTCTGCTTAGGCCACATACAGTTCTTGAGAAAAATAGGATTTCCTACTGCAATGCCATTTTTGACATTTTCCTGAGGCTTCAGAATTAAATATAGACAGCCTTGCTATGAAATTGTCTCACTCTCAGCTTTTCCAAATTTAAATGTTCCAGAAAGTTAGCTTCAAGATGTAGTAAACCTATTCAGTGGCACCCACAAGGTCAACTGTATTTTCCAGCACGTATTAAAGTTAGGAAAAGCCCATTAAACTGTCTTACTCTGCTAAGATCAAACTCAGCTCTAGGCTCCCCTAAAAAATATACTACCAGTCTGAGCTTCTCATCCCCCTTGGCCAATACCAGCCCATGCACAGGACCATGAACTCGCTGGTACCCTGACTGAAGGAGGAAACCACAGCCCAGAGAAGGACATTTGGGTAAAGCTGTACTAGAAATTGCTCCAGCACTATTCTCCAGATGATTTTGCCCTGCAAGGATCTCCTCCAGCAACTTCTTTTGTACTCACCCACAGACTTAATGGGTGCATCTTTCCCCTTGCTGGTTTACACCAGAGTGAAATTTCTCCATTAGCTGCAAGGACAAGCAACTAGTTTGAATTCCTTATGCCTCTGTCCATCTGCAACTCCATTCCCATCTTCCTAGTACGAGGCTGCAGATGTAGCCACAGGTCCTCTGCATTGCTAAGCCAGAAGTCTTTGTTTCCTAATTTTGATTACTACCATTTCACCGAGTTTTCAATCTTAGAAATAAGATTTTATTTCAGGTTGCTTCCTCCTCACTTAATGGGCTCAGTGCTAAGCACAAACAACCCTGTTCACCAGAGAGCTGAGGGGAGCAGAGCAGCTCTCTCCAAAGGCCAGTGTTCATAGGGTGCATCACATTCCATCTGATGGGTACACTCCATCAGAGGGTCCTGTGAGCACAGGGTGCTCCCACATCACACTGCCAGGACTAAGAGCACAGGCATTAGGAAACCTTTGTAGCACCAAGGGAAATCAGATGTTTTGTACTTGGCTCAGCCATCTTCACTTGGTGTTTCACCTCCTGCTTGCAAGGCTGCTACTGATAAAGCAATTAGCAGAACTGCTGGGCTCTGGCCTTTCATGCCAGATATTACTGATTATTTACTTACCTGCAGTCAAGATATCAGTAGGTCTGTCTATGAACTCTTCTGTAGCTATTCCAGCATCGGGTTTGTACAGCCCCTTGTAAATCAGAACTAAGATTTTAAAACTTAGTTTCTCTAAACTACTGGTTTTTATGCCTGGGAAAAAAAAAAAGTGTGCATGAAGAAGGAGAGGGTATATGGCAGCTGACACCAACAAGAGACAAGAGAGTTTATCCACGGTCCATGACAGAAGACAGTTACAGATATATTTTTCTTCCTCTGGAAGAGACAGTGTTTATTAAACAAAAAAAAAAAACTTTCTGGAGTATCAAGAAGTTATCATGTACAACCTTTTTTTGCATTTGTAAATGCCTTGCAAAAGAATTCTCTGACCATCACTATTTAGAAAAAGTAGTGGCCAAGCTTTTGTATTTATGTTTTGTACGTGTGCTGGTGTTTGATCACTTGGGTAAATAAAAAGTGAAGTCTACAAGATCCCTGAAAATGGCAGTACTTAAAGAAATGTTCAGTTGGAATTTTCAATCTTGTTATAATTTCAGAAAGCAAAAAAAAAAAAGAAAAGAAAAAAAAGAAGAAAAAAAAGTAAAATTAAATTACTTGTGCTGTTTCAAGTACAGAGTCTGTTTCTGATCCCCAAGAAAGAATTACCTTTCCAGGGTCAGGCTAGGCAGCAAATCATTACAAAAATCATATCCTTCAGAAAACTCATTTCAAAAAGTAGTGTTTGAAGGGAGAGGATGCTAACATTTGCCTTGAGATTTGAGCATCAAGGGGCAGACAACAGCAAAGTTAATCACTGGTATCAACAGCCTCTAAGACATCCACAGTCTTCCAAATTCTGCCATGAAAGCAACTTGGGGAAGTGGCCCCACAGGGCATAGATGTGGAATGTCTTGTCAGTCCCAGTCCATCTCTCCTGGTTCAGTATCAATGTAACTGGAAGGACCCCAGGCAAGTAAAGGCAAAGCATGGGTTGCAAATAAATTCAGTCCAGTGGCACAAGGAACTCCAGCTCATTTTCAGACTAAACACACCCTAAAGAAACCTACAGAAGGAGAGAGAAAGCTGAAAATATTTGAAATTTTCACAAAGGAAATCAGAATGAGCTTCTAGAACTTCCTGCCAAAATAGAATAAATTAATTTGGGAAACACCAGTGTTGGCAATGAAGAAGCTTCTCCAGGTGCACATAAGTGCTGAGTAAAACAAAAAACCTGTGGGTGGTGCCAAGAGGTCAAACCTATGTACAGAGTGGAGGAGCTGGTGGGAGAAGCTTGCAGCCTTGGCAAGCCTGAGACCCTCAACTGACCATGGGACTGGCAGCTGAGCAACATGAGTACCTTGTGTCCTGAGCATCTGCATCACCAGGACAGCTCTAGAGCTGGTGACATTACAAAAGGGACCTCACAGTGCTCAGGAGACCTGGTTCTTAGGAATTCCAGTCTCGTGAGGCAGCACAGGTTTCTGAAGGAGAGGTCAAGTTGGTAAAAACACAGGCATGGTACCACTTGCCCTGAAACTCTGCTGTTATCCTCCTGTTTCTGCAGAACATTTTATTTTGTTGTTGTTCTCATGTTTATTTTGTTGTTTATTTTGTTTTGTTGTTGAGAAGGATATTCTCACGGAGTTTGTAACTGGCTGAACTTGTACACGTTCATACATACAGGAGACCCTGTACCACTGGCATCACTGGTTGCATTGGGATTACACCAGATTTCATCTGGTAATCCGATTTATAATTCAAGGAAATGTAGGCAGCCTGGAGCTTGATACTGGGAAGCTGGATTTGTTTCATTCAATACAGTTTACTTAACCCTGGCAAAAGAAGGTGCAGACCCATTGCTTCTGTGTATTCATGCTGCTGTTCTTCAGCTTTTCAAGTGAATGTTTTCACGGCCTTTCCTTCAGTCTTTTCTTTTAAAAGTGATTGTTTGCCAGTTACCATCTTAAATCCTGCAGTTAAACACAACTTTTCCTCATGCTGTATAAAGAAATCTCTGTTTCTCCCTCAGTATTACTTGCCATGTGGTACAAGGCTTATCTATTTTTTGCAAGAAGCCTTTCAAACCACTGGTTCATGCACTGCTACAAAACCTCTGTCTCTTTACTAAGGAAAGTAGTTAAACATTTACTCTATTTATATGAATGATTTGCATTACCTAAATTAGGCATGTGCTGACATATCTTTTTCAGTGCAACTACCTGCTGGTATAAAAGCATGTTTAAAAAACCAGTTTGGGCCAGTAGCTTTCATCTCATGTAGTTATTGCAGCAAAGGCAAAGCAGGACACTCCTGAGTTAGAACAACAGTATTTAAGCCTGTCACATCAGAAAAGGCAATGGGAAATCTAACTCAGCGGGCTAAAATTGGAAATAAATTAAGGGAGTTGGGAAATTATAATTTACACAGCATGACTAGGCTTCAGTCAAGGCAAGATATATCATTTATTTTGCTCCAACACGTTGTCTTTACAGTGTGACCAAATTGCTTTTATTTTCTTGCCTTATTGATATGTCCTTTCCTTCTGCTGCTTTGAAGCCAGCATTGGCGAGGACAAGGAAAAGACCTGCCAAAGAAGCTGCCAAAGTAGCACTATCCAAAGTGAAGTGTATACCTTTTTCCTCAGTCTGGATTTATTTCAGTCTGATGGAATGAATCCCAGTATTCAAACAGCTTGTTTTGAAGGTCATCCTGTATTGCAATGTTTAATTAACTGCACATAGATAGATATATACACACATACATATATATATATACACATATATATATCTGTATATGCCTGTACACATAGAAAAATAGATCTTTATATATATATATATGAAATACATATATCAGAGGATGGAAGATAGCAACTAGAACAAATTCTTAGTAGGAGTGAATAAATCAGCTTGTGAAGAATGAAAGAACCTCCTCATTCTCAATTACTTGAAGTCTCAGTGGAGTCTAGAATTGGATCATCACAAAAAGAGGGGCAAGGAGGATCATTGAGAGAGGGTAAAAGGAATTAATAGCAAGCAAGAATGTTCTGATGCAAAACTAACTGCAAATACAAAGCTATTAATTTTTAAATATAGGAAAATGTATGACAGGATATTAAGTATCTTTGTACAGTGGAATCCAAAGGATTTTTGTTTAAATTTCAACAGCAAATGTTTGCAGAGAAGAAGTTGTTTTACTGCTTTGCTGAACAGTTTGTATTTCATGAATTGCACTCTGAAAACAGAATATGAAAGGTACAGAAAAAGCCAGAGACAAGAATTTCAGTTCAGGAAATTCTGAATTTAAGAGAATTTGAAAATATTGAAAAAAGGGAGGGAAAAAAATTTTATGTGTATGCCATAGATATGTGTACGTACATGCGAAAATACACTTACTATTTATAAGCTGCAAATAAATAATAAATTGTTCCAAATCATTCATTATATTTTGGTCAAACTTCAGTGGAGGTTACATCCAAGAGGGCAGGGGAATGAACTATGTTGTAAGCAGTTTTCCCTTTGTGGTTGTGACTGTGCCGTTCTCCTCTGCTTTGTCTTCCTTGGAACCTGCTGGGCTGTCCAGGTGGACATCACTTCTCTGAAAGCATTTACCACTGCCCCAGGTCCAAGACCTCTCCTGGGGGGCCATGTGGCCACTGAAGTTGCTGCATAAAAGCTTTGCATCAACACCTGAGGAACCGGGTGGGTTTGCATTGATTTGCCATCCTCAGCTCCTTCCCCAGACTGCTCCATGAGTCCCTAAAGGAGAGACTCAGCACTCAGCCCTTCCCACAAGCTTTTCTTCAGCTCCTGACATACTGAGCACAGTGAGAATTTTACACTGCCAGAAATCTTCATACACTGTGCTGGAAAACTTCTGATAACAGTATCCTAAATTACAGATTAACTGATGTAACCCCCAGAAAAGTCCTACCCTGAATTACCAATTTTTTATTAAAAGATTTTAATATCTATAATTGCATCGTGCCTGACATTATTTAATACTTTCATTAATAACTTGTGTGATAGAGAAAGCATTAGCTGATTGACTTTTCAGGTGACATCAAGGTGGGAGGATCTGCAACTGTGAGTAAATACAGAACTTAAAATGATCGTGACAGAAGTGTTAGCAGAAGATAAGATGCAACAAGAATGAGTGTATTCAAATCCCTTTAACTTTGCATTTTACCTACTTAATATTGTGAACCCATTTACAGCAGCTTACAAGAGTAAAGATATTTCATAGATATTTTAATAAATGATAGCAAATTACTGCATAATGTAAAGGAATAAAGCCTGTCACATACAGTCACTTGTAATCCCTTGTAGTGTGCTTAAAATACCACAAGCTGATCATGCTCAGAACATGCTCATGCCATCTCTTAACATCTATTAAATTCTTTGACATTCTCAATGTTTGGGGAATACTTTATGAAGAAATACACTGCAAAAGCACAAAAAAAAAATTCTAATAAACAATTCTAGGTACTAAAACTTGCCCTCAGAGGTCTGTAGGGAGAGACATGCAGAATCCAAATCCTCCAAATCAATACATTAGGCTTGATTGGCTTTCTCAGGATTTCTTAGGAAGTTTTCACAGTAGCACACGTGCCTTCATCCTGTTTAGCAGGGGAGCAGTGATTCCCAGGATCGGAGCTGTTGCACTTTCAAAAGTGTTGAAATAAGGCTTTCAGATAAAAGGGTATGTTGGTTGGGAAAATGACACTACAAAACATGTAGCCCACAAACTATGAGTGATCTGACTCTTTTAATTCAGGCAGCTGTGTATGAGAGGCTGGGCAAGTCTTAATTGCAAATAGAACCATTTGAATATTAGAGCTGCTGGCAAAAAAAACATGAGGTAAATATAGGTTACATCTCCTGGATCAAGCACCACAAACTGGCATCAAAACTGTTCCTTTCACCTTGTGTCTGGCCTGGCCAGCCAGCTCATGATATTCCCAATAGCATCCCAATTCCCCTCTCTCTGCACCCAGTGTAGGGAGAGGGATTCTGCACCTGGTAGAATCACTGAGCCGTGGATGGGTGGCTGATCACTGTGAGGGGCAGCCACCATGTGACACCTCTGATCAAAATTTGGGAACAACTGACCAGTGATTGGAAGAGACAAATGATGGCAGTGATGCCAAATATCCCTGTTATGGGAAAATATGGCTCATACTATCAGCCAACCTTAAATAGCATAGAACAGAATAAATAAAGATCCATTTGCACATATGAAAACACTTAAAAAGCTCTAATTATGGGAATGAGACTAAAGAAACATAACCAAACTAATTTTAATAGTGTTTGGTTAGTTCTAATGGAAATTTTGCATTATTTATCCCCAGAAAAGAAGACTCTTTGGGAACTGCTGTGTCTTTTCAAGAATCATGAAGGCTCCTTAGTGGAGGAAGACACATGACTCCATACAGGCATGACACTTTCCTTCATTATGCAGCATGCAGCACATGCACTTCTGAATAAAATTAAAACAAATATTTCTGATTTGCAAAAAAATATTTAAGCTATAAAATTGCCTTCATAATAAGTGGCATTTAAATAAGGAGCAATTTTAAAAATAAGCATTAAGTTATGTGAGACAACTGCTCTAAAACTATCATTTTCCAAAACAAAACTGTTTTTGTCTGATGGTGGCTTAGCAATTTATTATAAAGACAGAACAGTGACTGAATTAACATTGTGTCCCCTGGCAGTGAGAAGCACTAATCTGAATAATGTACTCCAGGGGAATTCTACTTACCATTTATATGAATATGGAAAAAGAAAAAGATAATATGATAATTATTACTGGGGTTTTTCTTCCAAGCAAAGATTTGCCACAGAGAAATGCTCAGCACTGATTAAAATTTTTCCTGCAGCTCCTTCTCTTTCACAGTTTTGTTCTGAACTCAGTTAGACCTGTAATGTTATTTTCATCATGAGGTCTATGCTTTGCATTGCCCTGTGCTGCCCCTTCAGATTTTTAGAAACTCAATCTATTTTTGTGGGGTTTCAAAACACACTCAAGACTGACCAAAATGTTGCCCATTTGGTAGTAATGGTGTTGAATTAGTGCTGAGCACTAACTAAACCCCCACCTTTCACATTCATCACCAGAGCAATTTAGCTCATCCAACGTATATCCTCTAATAAGCTTTTATATAGACTTTGTTCTTTCTTGTCTGTTTTCTCTCTTGAACAAAAAAAATTAATTTCTACTAGCAAGTGTATCCACACCAAGAGTTGCAGTGAAGTGTGGACAGCCCTGAGCTAATGCAGGCTGGAGTCAACCAGGATGCTGGCAGCAATCCAGGTGCAGCTGAGGGAAGCTCAAAGCTATGGCTTTGCCACAGTTAGGCTCCATCTGATCTGTGTATTAGTTCATTTATAATTAAGTAAGTAGGTAATTTATAATTAATTACCTGCAATCCACTGAATTATGACATAACCAAAGGTCAAAAGACTGCAGAAAAGTGAGGGGGGTGGGGGGGAATAGATACTGTGAAACAAAACCTGAACAATTCCAGGCACAAATCAAAGAGTGATTTAACCACCTTGAGCTGGGCTGAGTCACCCCTTGAGTTAACTGCCTGAGTTCTTCTGCAAGTGTGCCAGAAAAATACCGACAGAAATTCTGCACACAGTGTGTAGGACTACTGCCACACTAGTGAATGAGCAGTAGTCACTTCTTTTTCTGTTTCTTCCCATTTGTAGGAGCAAAACAACATAGTAGATGGTCCCTTCAAGGTGCTATTTGTAGTTACCAGAGCCTCTAGTAATAAAAGGATGCAAAAAAGTTTTTTTACAGTGAGTTCAGGGAAAATCAGCAACAGGAATAATTAGGCACTGGGGTGCTGCTGTGGCTGTTAGTTCGAAAAAGTGCTGTAAATTCCCCATATATCAAGACAATCAGCACACACAGGACTTTCCCCAGAAGCAGGGAAAACAGGTAAACACTCAGGTTTTATTCGGAATTCCTGCATTTTGCATGGATGTGACAGGTATGGGTTTTTTTAAATGCACTATAACTTGCACAACCAGGCAAGCATCCATGAGCATAGACTTGCTGTTTGGCAATGACTTTTAGTGCTTTAGTAACACAGTTTAATTTAACAAGTGAAATTTAACAAGTTAAATTTAACTTTACTAGATAATGAACGGAACTAGAGTATGACCATTTAGTAGATGTTGCTAACAAACAAAACCTTGAACCTGACTTTATTGTTTGGAACAAATGGAAAAAGATATATGCATGGGACTTGGCTTCATAATTGATCCTTTACAATCTAAACTTTCACAGTACCCAGTGGCCCTAAGTGACTCACACCTATGAGTCTGTGGGAATGAACAAGGATGAACACAGCCCGATACAAGCTAACATCCTTGCATACAAGTTTAATGTGCATACTCAGTTCTGAATTAACTGTCTAGAGGAGAAAAACACCCACTCCCATCTTGATTCAAGCATGGACCAAAGGTCTGCAGTGTTGCAAGAAGTACTCCCTGGAGAATATAAACTGGTGCACAGAAAGTAATTTTCTTCTTCTATAATGTATTTTGCCATAGAAAATTGTGGGAAAACACACTATGTTTGTGACCTTCAGCATATCTTTGAATTTAAAATAACTGACTTTGACATTGCCATAGATGGGGCAGACCAGTAGAAAATTCAGCCTGCATTTAGTACTGACCAAGCCAGGCAAGTTATCATATGGTCCTTTCTGAAAATGTATGCATCCTCTAAGCTCCATTTGGTTTCTCTGCATTAAAATGAAATTAATAGCAAGCTCTAAAGTAGTAGAATAAATTGGATTTTTATAATTGCAGAGTAAGACAGACATATTAAATGAGTTGCCTGCGAGGAAACTAGCAGACATCTAACCTGTTAAAATTTATGTGAAAAAAAATTACTATTTGGTCTGGATTTAATATGAAAACTGAAATTCTATTGTGAACTGTAGCAGAAGCATAGGGAATGGATAACATTGTAATATCTGAGAACAAGCAGGACTGTAATTTGATGGAGATTTTAATTAAGGTTGCACATTCATTCCAAAGGCACTGCAGCTACAGCCTCAGTTTCAGCTTTCGTCCTGAGCTGACACCACCACAAAACAGGGAGGTGCCAGCATGGTGCGTTTGGATGATTGTACACATTAGGCCTACATTCCTGTCAGGACAGGACAACTGCAATGCCAGTGTCTGTCCCTCAAAGCCTTTGGAAGTGACTGGATACAAAAGTCCTGATGATGCTAATTGATTAGAAACCAGCTGGGTAGGAGGAAGAAGGACTCAAACACAGAAAGAGGAACATACAGAAACAAATCTCCATTGAACTTCAAAAATATTGAAAACTGTGTCGAGAGGCCGAGCTTGTTATCCATTATCCCACCCAGCAAGAGTATTATCATCCCCAAAACAACACTAAAAGCTGTTGTGGAACAGCAAGTGTGGCTGCAAACAGTGAATTTAAGGTATGAGCAGATCAACAGCAGCAGAAGGGAACAGCTGCAAGTAAATCACTGCCACAGCACCCTGCTGTCTGGATGAAGTCAGTTTAGCTCCTGACATGCCATTTGGGGATAGGGAAAAGACAAAAGGATGCTGAGACATCAGACAAGAAACACACGCCATCACTGCCTGATTTGTGGGTTTTTAAAAAATCACTGTATTATTTTTTCATGTCATGATTACTGTGAACTTGAGCCCATAAGAGGTGAGCACCCTTCATTCACAGGATGAACTCAGCAAGGCGTGAAGAAACATGTCCTCTCCTGGGTGTCCTGAGGTTCCATCAGGCTCAAGGTGGCCATAGAGGTCTTATCTGCTTTGGATCAGAGCAACTGACACTCTCCCCACTCAACAACACTACTTGTTGAAAAAGCACAAATTCAATTGCTGCCATTATACAAGAAAAATTGCTCCTCTTTGCATTGCACAATTCTTTTACGTCCGTTACCCCATCCTCCCTTGGGCTGGAAAATAAAACTGCAGTGTGGTGGTTCATTTCCATCAGTCCTAATCCTTCCTCATTTTCCTCATGCCCTCCTGTGCTTTTCCAAGGTATATCTCTGTGTGTAGGCATTGTTCTGGTAAGAGGTACAACTAACTCCCTTTTTGCTGAGTTAACAAATAAGTGTTTCAGAGAGCTCTGAGTCTGCAATTTCCAGTACTGTGTGGAAACTTTGAAGGCTAAAATATCTTAGTTCTCGCAGGCAAAGTTAGGTTTTCATTTTCAATAATGCTTCCATAAAAATTGTACATGTCACCCGTGGGTATGAAGCAAAAACCAAAAAATGTTCCACAGTGGAAATATTTTAAATAGATGAAAATAGAGGTTTGGTGGGTTGCTTTTTTTTCCACGTTGGATAGCAAAAGCATTGAAACTAGCACTTTCTAAGGTGTCTTCTATTTTGTAGAGCTGCAGACTCTACTCATTTTAACACTGGATACTTGGGTATTTTCAACCATCAGGACAATTTGGAAATGTGATTTGCATTCACTTTCTGATGTATTTGTTGTAACACTCCATGACTTCCTGTGCAGCATAGATTCTTTTCAAGTCAAAAGAATAAACCTCTATAAAAATACTACATGCTGCTCGAATCTTTGTCAAGGCAGGTGTGTGGGTCACCAAGTGCATGGGAAACATGGGCAGTGGAAGTATGTGGAAAACATGCAGCGTTACAAAAGCAAATAGCCAGCACAAGGGACCGTTTCCTCATTCCACTGTAGGCAATAAAGAGCAAAAATACCATCGGGCATCTCCTGGCACTGGGGTTGGATATCAGCCCGTGAGCCAGGACATGTTCAGGGGAGAAAATACCTGCACCCTTTGGAGCTATCCCTCCATTATATCCCTGCCCTCAATGGACAACCTACGGGGTTTTTTCCCATAGAAGGAAAGGAATGGTTGTGCAGCTCATGGGATTGAGTCCCTGAGCACAGCAGGGGACAGCACAGCACAGCCACCAAGAATCTGTTGGTACAGGAGGTTTGACAGAGCAAACATACACCTCTCAAGTGGCAGGTGGAGATTAAGCATTTGGGACCTCACTGACTGGGCTCATGTCACACGTTTTGATGCATGGTGGGCTTGTAGGAGAGACAGGCAAGGATGTGTAGGAAAGCTGAAAATTAACATGGTGGTTCCAGTTAAAGGACTTTTTATTGGCTTCCCAAAGCGCCACATGCCCTGTCTTCTTCCTTTTTGAAGATGTGTAGTCAAGTTATCCAATGCTTTATATTTTTCTATTGTAATTCTGATTACAGATTTGCCCTTTTGAAATTGTGTATTTCGATTGTCCGCAAGGCACATCCAGGATTTGACTATTGATGTGTTTGTATATCCAAATATTCACATAAAAGTATGCATAAATGAACACTAGGAAAACATCTTTCATTGTATTATATTCCCAGGCTGACTTAGATTTAAATCAGTGTCATTTGGGAAAACAAAAACTTGATACTCTATACACGCTTTCAATTTTTTTAAATTAAGCTGTATTTTCTTCATGACAGTAGGAAAAAAAAAAAAAGATGTTCTGATCCAGTGAGAAACTTTCCTTAAATCTGTAGGTAAGAAATACAGGCTTAAGTGATTTTCAACATTTGTTGTAATTTCAACAGAATTACATTCTGCTTAAGCTGAGATCTCACGAACAAAGCCTTTGCCTTATCCTGTTTGAAATGGATGAAATATTAAATCTCAAATAGGAGGGATTATCTTGAAAGACCCATGTTGCCCACAGTAAATGGCTAAAGGAAGTGTTGTGGATCAGTGACTTACTGGCCAAATGGTTTAACATTTAAGGGAGATGCTCCCCTCTTAAGACTCTGTGTGTTTCTTCAGGAAAACTCTTCAGCCTGGATAGCATTTTGGAGTAAACTAGCTCCTACCTTTGCTGCCAAATCAACTTTTATTTAATATTTTAAAACCTCACCGTACTTTAGGATTGGGAATTTTTTACAGGCTGATTCTGGTGGGACTCATTCCTACCAGTACACACCAGTTCTCCCCTGTTACCACTCATTTTAATGCCAAGAAGCAGTTTCTTCAAAACTCGTTCCAGTTCTTACTTGGAAGTTAGATGATTAAATACTGTTGATTGTGCTGCTTTTTGCCAAATAAAATCTAGACCTGCACTAAGAAACCAATTAATTTTATTCTGCTACCAGTGTTCCAGGAAAAAAAAAAAAACAAAACAACTGAATTTGGAGGCAAAAGGAGCATAGATTGACACCAGGGTGTTATCATTTAAAATTGGACAACGCTTTCAGGCACATGGTGTGATTTTGGGGGTTGTTCTGTGCAGGGCCAGGAGTTTGTGTAAAGGACGTGTCCTCTCAGCTCCTAGCACAGTCACGACTTCATTTTGCCTCACTACAACACAGGGAAAACATGATCCCCAAGCTGAGGGAGAACTGTAATTTACATTCTTATTTTTTTCCCTTTTGCCTACGGAAGTATGTGCCAATTATATGCTGAACAGCACTGAATGAAATTGCCACAAAACTGTCATTTGTTATAAATAGCTTATTTAATTGAGATTTTCTTGGCATTTTTGCAGAAGTGTGAATAAAGCTGCAGCATTTTTGAGCACATGGGCAGTGCAGGCAGAATAGTAGAACATCCAGGACACAAAACAGTTGGCAAAGAACTTTTTTGGTTGGTTTCTCAGCTTCAGATCCACTCCTGGATTTTCCCTTGCATTGCTCTTTCCAAGACAGTGCTGCACAATTGTGCTTGGAGGGTGGCTGCCCTCCACTTTCATCACCTGCACAATGCCCCTTACCCAGCCAGTACCTTTTTGTGATCCCAAGTCCTCCAGAGGCTGAGTCAGCCCAGCATACAGCACCATGGAAATGCTGATGCATCGTCAGGCCCTTACCTCCCACCATCATCTCTGTAGGATGCAGCATAGTCTAAGGGAAAGAAGAATCCAGCCCAGTATCTCATGCTTAGAAGAGATTAGGGACTGAATGGGTTCAACATTGCCATCTCTCTACAGCACATTGATATCTATATTGATATCTACATTTACAGCAGAAGTACTACACCTGTTATAGGGTGATTCAAACACCCCATCATGCTCACAGGTGCTATAATTTTCTGCTGTACTTCACTTGCATGAAGCCAGCACTGAAAACTGTTCAGGTTTTGATGTGGGATCACAGAGGTAATTTGCATGAAACACCCTATGTCCATTCAAACAGTGGATTTAAAAACTAATGATGTCTCTCAAGGCACAGGAAGTCACACTACATGAATATTTATCTTTATTATCCTTACTGTGTTGGAAAAGCAACCTTATTGTTAAGCCATTACCTGCCATATGGGAAAAATACAGTGCTGTCTTGAAGCTTATATACAAAATCTATGTTTCTTCATAGAAAGCTGTATCTTCCACTTGGATTATTATTGAAAAGTAAAGCATGCTGAGAAAAACAAAAGACTATTTATGTATGATAGCAGTTAACAGAATGAAGTGGCAGCAGAAAACAAATCAAAAGCCCTGAAAACTGTACATTGTATTACTTCCAAGAAAGATATTGGATTTTAGGATGCGGCCCTACAGATGTCTAGGTCCAGCTCTGGTCCTACATCTGCCTTGTAGCCTGAAGAAAGTAATTTCTCTCTCTGCATGTGCCTATTGTCTTTTGTATTTTGTCTGTCATAAGTACTTACATTGTAATTCACCTGAGGTTAGTAAATGTGGTTTTAGCAGAGCAGCAGCAAAGCAACAGCTAGGACTGCATCAGAAAACTGTATTTCTTGTGGGTTAGGAATAAGAATTTTCCTTTCCTTTCAAAAATCCAGCAGAAAGTGAAGAACACAGAGTTGCAACTTTCTATGCCATTGCAGCACATACTGGAGAATTATATTCAAAAATATACAAAAATAATAAAAACAATTTCTTTTAAATGGATTGATAAGATTCCATATTTTATAAAAAGTATTTAACTAATTTACAGGAAGTATATACACTGCAGAAGAATACCAAATACTGGTGGTAAAAATATAACTAATAACCCATGAAATACATTCACATAAAAGTAGGGTGGTGCAAACGTACTTATGTCTTTACAAAAACTTCTAGGTTTATTCCATGCATAAGACATCTGAAGACTAGCCTGAACATCCCCTTTAATGACCATAAATCATTCAGAAACTATGCACATATCACTATGACTTCAGTAATTCTAAGGGGGGGGCTTCCTTTTCTCTTCTGTGAAAACACTTCACATCATAAAAGAAAATACACTGATTTACTGAGCATTCAGATGGTTTTAGGCAGACTCTGATGCACTTTGCCAGACTTCAACGTATCTTGCTTTATATATTTCTGTTAGGCTGTGATCTGGAAAATAGATGCATGAGGTTACTTTAAGATGTCTCAGACTGCATCCTGTATGCAGACTGTACTTCACACCTGGGAGGCACTGTTTGGTCCCTGCACTGAAACTCTGGGAAGCAGATGTTCACCATGGCATCACCATAAGGTGCCCATTAGGTAACAGTGATGAGACATGCAGAGCATGAGACTGTGGGGAACGAGCCAAGAAGCCTGGCTTGCTCTATAAGGATTTGTGCTTTAACATAGTTTATTTAATATTTAACTACAGGATGCAAATATGTCACTAACGGGAATAGTAATGCTAGAACCAATTCTGGTCAAACATTTAAATAATTAACTAAAGCAATTTCTCTGACAACAGGACACCTTGTCCATCAGAAAGATGTACAGCTTACAGGACCATGGTATTTTTCTATAGAAAAAAGGCAACTGTATTTTGAAGACATGCTGGTGAAGCTAATAAATGAAAATGTGTGTTATACTTTGTTTAGGAGAAAGAAGATTTCAGGGATCAGATGTCTTAGGCTCAACTCTTTATCCTGTGCAAAAAAACCCTGTAATGTAAGCAGGCTACAGAAATGGTACAATTTTCTTATTGAGAGTGTTTTGTTTTTCAAACTCTTCTTATTAGTCTTCAAACGTCATGAAATAACATTAATGAATAAAGAGCATTCTCCAGAAATGCAGCTTTCTGTTCCCTGTAGCTGTCATCCTTGCTTTCTGATTCTTGGGAAGCTTCTTCAGGATCCCTTCACTCACTGCTAAAAACCAAACTTCCACACTGGCCAGTACAAATATGTTGGTTCACCCATAAAACTTTTGGAGAGGCTCCAACAGTAACCGGACTGCTGAGGGTGGGACACAGGGAACACTTATAGCCTGACAAAGGTGGAAGAATGAGCAGTCTCACCATCAGTAGGTAACCATTTTGCTCACAGGTTATCATGGTTTAACCCTGGCTTGTGGAATGGCAAGGAGAACCAGGAAGGGGAAAAGGGAGAGAAGTCCTGGATTGAGACACAGACAGTTTAATAATTAAATAGGGACATTTTAAGTTACGAACAAACAAACAAACAAACAAACAAACAAACAAACAAACAAACAAAACAACAACCAAGAAACAGAGCAAAGTACAGCGAAAGAAAAACAAGTGATGCAAAGGAAAACAGTTGCTCATTGCTAACGGAGTGTAATGTAATTCATGTTTCTTCAGAAGGCATAAACCTTTGACAGCTTTTTTGAAATACTTAGTTTTAATTTCCTCTACCTCATCAGGAAGAGTGAGGAGGTTAATGTGTGTTCAAGAGATGTCAGTTCAGGCTATCACTGATCACTAACACACATGGCCAACACAGAAAGCTGTCATTGACTGGAAAGTTCATTTTGTGATAGTCCTCCAGCAACTTTCTTAGTAAATTCAGACAGACAAATTCAAACAGACAAATTCCATCTAAGAGCTGGTAAGAATGGGAAAACAACTTCTTAAGTGGCTATTTAAGAAATACATTTTGATAGATTGTTGAAAATCAAATGAATAAATCAAAAAGATGCTCTGAGAAATCTGACCACATTAAAAAAAACATTTGCATGTACTCCACAGGTTTATTTAAATGGATTGTGTATTCAAGAGCTGTATATCTCATCAAGATTAGCAATACAAAGAGAAGAGTTCCTTTTGAATTACTTCTGAAGGAGATGCTTTTCTTTTTTCGTCACTCACTGTGGCACATTCTGTTCCTCTCTGCAGGCAGACAGCTAAAGAGTAAAAAGAACAGAATAAATCAGAACAAATCAGGAGCAGTACTTTTCACTTCTTGTTGCTTGGCCATGCACTCTCCTCTCTCCTGTGCCATTACTTTCAGCACAGACACTTTCACACTCCTGTGTCAGAGCTATTTTCCTTCCTCTCCCTCTCCCTGGAAACCTCTGATACTTCTGGTTGTTGCCAGTGTCACTCCTGGAGTGAGGCTTAACCTCAGGTCTTAATGGTGACTGCCTATGCCCTGCCAAAACATCCTTGGTGTCCTTCCCACTGGGTCGGCAATACCCAGTAAAAGCATCTATGTCAAAAATTAGGAGAAAGGGCAAGAACAGTTCTCTACTCTGTCTGGAAAACCTTATGAAATGGTCCATAAAGAGAATGGTTGATCCGTTATAATGTGATACCATGACATCCATCTCACTGCTCTGAGTCGTGCCATGTCACAGGCCAGCTTTCTCTGATGCAGCCTAAAACATCAGCCTAGACACCAGTGCATTTCTGGAGTTGGATGTTCAGTGGGGATTGCAGACATATTCCAACACCAAAATTATACTCTCTCCCAGTATTTTCCAGTGAGTTTTGAAACTAGGTGTTCAGAATGGACTTGATAAAAAATGCCTTATTAATGAAACATATTAAAAACAAGACACTAATAAAAAAACCTGGTTTAAGGTTACAAATATCCAATCCTTATAAGTAACCTTAAACCAAATTCTGCACAGGCAAGCACTGTCAGCAGGCACTGATCCAAACTGACACCAGCAGTTTCGCCATTCTGAGCGCTTATGGATGTGCAGAATGTACAGAGCTGCTGATTCTTTATATATGTGTGTGTGTGTACGTATCACCTAGTATCCCCTGAAATAGGCTTCAAGACATGACCAATCCCATGGAAAAAAGAAAAACAAGAGTGGGTCTGCAGGTGAATGCAAGACCCTTTCTAACACAGTGGCTCTTGCAGAAGAGACCAATGCGGCAACCCTGAGGTCTCAGACCTAGAGAAGTTAACTCTAATCTCCATTCTTTCCCAGTGAATGACATGTCCTCAAAAATAAACCTCAAGACACCAGGCCAAAAGGACCAAAGTTTACACAAACTGTGGCCACCAAATGTGTACAGATTCCCTAAGGCTTCTGATTTCTAAAATCAGTTTGTGACTCACACAGACACTCACACCAGGCACAGGCTGAAAGGGAGCCATGCAGAACACAGCAGTAAAAAAGACGTCCAAAAATACTCAGACCTTGTCCTTGTATATATTGATGTAGAAGCTGCAATAAACAGGCTTTCTTGTGTGTTTCAATGTGCACATTTCTCATGGTCCACCCATCAGGAGAGGGTTTTCTGGGTTTGTTTAAGGATATCTTGAGATGGGGATATGTCAAATACCTGAAGCTGTGTTCTGAATCTGCATAAGCCCCCTCATACTTACGGGTAAGGGTATTTCCCCCTTCTAGAAAGCATTGAAAACATTGCCCTTTGAAGAGTAGGACAGGGAGGTTACCCCAATCATACCTGATCAATACACTGTCAGTGAAACCAGAAGCAAGGTTAATATATTTCTAACTCTGCCCATTTACCTGCGAACTGCAAAGATGAGAAACACCTTTTACATGTTTGCCCTTTGGTGGGAAGATCATTCAGCTCAATAAACGCATCTGAATTTTATGAGCTTTCCTGGATATGTACCTTGGACTGAAATCAGCTTTCACTCCCCAGTGTTATTTATAGCACAGTCACAGTAAATAGTGGCTGCAAGTAGGCTGGGAAAGGAAGGAAAACAACATCAGTAAAATACATGGCTCTGCTAACTCCAGGAATGGGTTGGTGGCTCTCCTTTCCCTCCTACTGACAGAGCATCCTGGCTTGGCTCATATCCTCTGCCACCACATTTTCCTGCTTCCCTTCAAATCCTTTGTCAGTCTGTTAGCAACCAGTAACTACTTTTGGATGGTTTCTTCTCACATTTCTGTGCAATGGCCACCTGTCACAGCACAAATAAAACCTTTCTAATTCCCCAAACCTGCCAACTAACATTTTTGAGGTTTATTGAGCTGTGAGGGACAAGCTGTACCCACTTGCAAACAAGAGCAAAATGGGAAAGTTTTAACTTGAGTTAGTTGCCTTCAACCACCCAGCGTAAAGGAACCTCCTCTGGGTTCCCTTGTGATGACAGAGGTGTGAAAATACCCAGGAGAGAAGGAGGGAGACATTGGCAGGGGAAGTTAAAGGAGAGATTCAAAGAGAACAGGAGATTCCTCCAGCAGCTGGACCAGCCCCAGACTGAGATCTGAGAAGTATCAGCCAGGTTGTGGCTCTCCACTGCAGGTGGCAAGCACAGTCCCTGGAATGGTCCATGCTCCAGTAACATGCCAGGCCTGCCCAGGAGAGCAGGAGGAGGGCAAGGAGAGGTTTCTGCTGTCTCCTGCAAGTGAGCACCCAGCATGTACAACTGATGTTTGACATAAGAGTGCAGGAACTTTTGGTGTACACGGTCTGTGGCAACTGGGTGAACATTCCTGCCTATGACCTCCTAAAAATCATTTGGAGAAGAATGTAACACTACATGCCCTTTTCCTTGCAGTGTCTCAGCAGTAACATTTAACCACTCTGCTCTTTTGCATGGACTTTTGTTCTTTCTCACAAGAGTGTTCTTTCATTTGAAATAAAGGCCATTAAGATGGAGAATGTGTTTGCTCTTTGCTCACAGAAACAAGCAAGGTATGTTAAAAAGAGATCTAGGGGCATTAGAGGGGAAAAGTAATTTATTGGGGGATACCAAGGCCAGGGCAGAAGTCCTGTCTGGTTTCTCACAGTCCTGAATTCAGCTGAAATTCATGGGACACACTAAGTGGAGCAAGAGGAATACAGCAGCTTAGAAACAGCAGAAAGGATGGAAGATTTTCCTTGCATGGAAGCGGAATAAGACCTGTACAATACCATTGCTATGGTCAATGTGAGGATGTGAAGCTAACTCCATTGCTAGTTGTTTTCTCTAAAGACAAGACAGGAAAACTCCACTTCCTAGTTTTCACTGTAATTACAGTAATAAAGATGACCTTAGCTATACCTGTTACTTCAGAGCACAATTCACTGGAATACAACTGGCTGTCTGATTTTCAAAGCAACACAACCCTTATTTGATGACTTACTGCACAGTCACATGCAAGTTCTCTTTTTCCTCCAGATTTCCTGTAAAATAATGAAGCTCCTACTCTGTCCAAAGGCCAAACTGGCTTTATCCACCTTAAAAATGTCACATAAGCCTTCCTATTTGGCCCTAAGTTCCCTCTAACCATCATGAAAAGATGTATTTGAAATCCCAAAGGCTCTTTTTGAATCATAGAATCACCAAATCAACCGGGTTGGAAAAGACCTCCGAGATCATCAAGTCCAACCCTTGATCCAACACTGTCATGGTTACTAGACTGTGGCACTAAGTGCCACATCCAGTCTCATCTTAAAAACCTCCAGGGACTGTGGAATACCTGTTTCATGTCTTTAATACACTTTCTATTTTCTTATTCTAATAATCACAAAAAACTTTTAAATTACTAACTTAATGTTCTACTCCATATTTCTGAAAGAGACAGTTATAACATACCTACAGATAGAGCAGCTTGTTTAGGATCCTGAGATAACTTATAATACTACCTGCATGGCTGATATTTCCAACACCTAGCTGTTGACAAGTCTGTCTTCTTCTGACTTTCTACAGCCAAAATCTCCACTAAACCTAATCTTAAATAACTTATGTGTTTTTCCTACTCTTCTGACAAGAGTATAACATCTGTCCAACTTACTGTTCCCTTCTTTTTCATTAAAGCCAGTGTGGAAATAGCAGCATTAAAATGATCCAAATGTGGATTTGAAAGTGGTGTTATAACACAAAAAATTCAACCCTCATCCAGCACTCCTTGCAACAATTTTTCTTTTTAAAAAAAGGAACTGTTATGCATTCAAAATGAATAATGAAACCTTGGGCCCCCCAGCATTACAGAATTGACATAGAGGCAGCTGTTGGACCATAATAATTGTCTGTGTTGGCTTTTCCTATTAATGCATAAATCACCACCTTCACACAGAATAAAACCAATAAATTCACAAAGAGACCCAGCTCAGTCCTGAGTGACTTGGGTGACCCAAGAACCCAAGTGCAATAACGCTAAAAGTTTCCATTCACTGATACACATGCTCATCAAAATGAACATCATGGAATTCAGCCTTTAGAAAACCTTACTTCATAAATAAATCAATAAAATGAATTAAAGGGAATTAAATGAAGTGTGGAAAAGTTCAACAAAAGAAAGGTGAAATCTTTACCCTACTGATACTAACATCAAAGGTAATGCTGGTTCTCATGAAAATATTATTTATATGCTGATGTGCTAGGAGTCATTCCCCAGTGTTATATCCATTTTATCTAGTGGGATTCCCAAGAATGAAATCCCTTTTAATGCAGTCAAGTGTTTGATTTTAGTCTTGGTTTGATAGGTGTCCCATCCAAAAGCAAATCAAAGAATACAGACAAATTACATGGTTTACTTCAGGTTTCAGTTCCGTGAGAACACTGATTTGTTTTAAGTTAGTTCTGTGCTTCTGCGCACTGTAATTTTGAAACCAGGGGGTTTTTTTGCAAAAAGTCCATGCTTTTCTTGTCTGAATTCATGAACTATTTCTGAAGCTGCTTGCAAAGTAGCTTTTCTGCTGAAATACTTTGACAGACATACAGCCAAGCTAAAACCAGGACATATACACTTTCCTAACCTGACTGTTTCCCATATGTTTGGCAGTCTTCTTTAATAGCTGTGTTTGTTGATGCTTTTTTTAGTATCCCTCAGAAGGGAAGCTTAATTCTGAGGCTAGGCATATCCAGAGAGATTTGTCATCAGCTCCCTGGCTTGCTTGCTCTGAGCAAGCAGTTCTGTTGATGCTGACATGAGCAAAGACTAATGTCCCAGGCTGACAGAGATACTATACACCATTTCTTAGCTCCCTTCTGCATGTGTAGGTCAGCCTCATGCATCACTTATATTGGTGAGAGCAGCAGAAATAATTAAAGAAAGTCATTCTAAGATGGAATAAAGGTCCATATTTATTGCAATGGTACAATACACGGAATAAAAATAACAAGCCCTGCATGATTTCTAAAGAAAACAGGGATGATTTCAGTAACCAAATTAGTCAAAACCAGGCAGGGGCTTTGCAGGAAACCAGGGTGGCTGCCAGCCTTTCGCTGTAGCAGCAGGGAAGTTGGGTAACCCAAGGAGAGAATGTTTTTATACTCTGCAGAAAGCTCTTGCTACAATGAATGTGTTTGCCCTGAAACACTTAGGTTTCATCAAATCACCATTTTTTTCCTGTGAAAATCAGTCTGAGGGAAATTTTATTCTTTTTCCATTTCATGCCATGCTGCCAAGTCATTAAGGATCTTCACACTCAGGAATTATTTTAGTCCCTCACCATATGAAATGTTTCCTGTTTAAAACAAAGTGGGCTGATAAGAAGAAGGCACTAGAATATTAATGCAACTATGTAATAGTCAGTTAAGTGAGATATTAGGTAACAAAGAGTAGTTACAATTAACACATGACAAAGTTTTATGTAATTATGTAACATGACTCCAAAGCTGATATAGTAAACATACAAGCTCCTTTCCTAACAAAATTTTGGTGCTTTTTTTCTGGCATTTGTAACTTGCCATAACCACAAAGAAATCTTCCAGCCGTGACACAGGCTGAGCATACATCAAAGTGTGGTTTACAAAGAAGAGCAATTAGAAGTTGTGGTTCCCCATTCTCATCTCACTTGTTATGCCCATAAAAACACAGTAGCTCTCCCTTTCTGAAGAGAAATGTCAGATATCTGACTGGTGCTTTGACTGCTAATGTCACAGTGAGCCCTGAAAGCTGTGTCTCTTCCCTTGCCATTTTTTATTTTTAATGCAGAGAAGTGCAGTGCAGCTCTGGGAGAAACTTAAAAGCTCAGAAATTAAATAATGCTGAGGCACTTTTCCAATGAAAACAATAATGAATTCAGGAAAAAAAAAAAGGAAGAAAAAAAAATTCCTTACCTTGAAATGCTGAAAAATATCATATAGTATATCATAATTACAACACTGTAATAGAGTTGTGCTGACTATTGCTTTGAAAGAAATTCAAAATTTTCACTGTTCCAATAAAATAGGCAAAGTAGTAGCAAAATTATCACTAGAAAGGCCTGTAAGATAGAAGAACCATTTTCTTATTCTTCACCAAAAAATGCATATGACAGTACTGCCATGAACTATGTGTTGTGTAGAAATATGAAGTTGTGCATGAGCTGTTTTGTGTGGCACTCCAACAAGCCAGGATTCTCTCCTGAAGTACCAACCTGTTTAATTGGGGTCCCATTTCTCTGGCTGGATGACGAGTGTCAACAGCATCCATAGCTTAGGGAAGAGGGGGTTTAAAAAAATGTAAAGGGAAACCATGTGTGTACTAAATATAGTGCATCTAATTCACCAAATAAATATGAGGAGCATCAGAGACATTCCCTTTTCCACATCTACACAATAGAGGAGTTCTGAGGGGTAAAACAAGGACAAATATGAAAAGTTTGCATGTCACCCATTTTGTTTCACTTTGGCTTTTTATGCCACTGATAATAATTACTAAAAGCTAAGCCCTTCAATGCAGTGTTTGTAGTTACTGCCTTCCTTAAAAATGCACATTCTCTGTTTTCATCAGCAATACATTGCACAGATATATTTTTGGCTGTGGTGTTTGTTTGTGTTAGGAAAAGATCCCCTTGAAGAACACCTTGCTTTCCAAATAGAGCATACTGAATTTCAGATGGTGCTTAGCTTTTGCACCAATCTGTTCTGCAGCCATAGAGCAGTCTCCAAGGAAATGTTTGATAAGGTACCAGTGAGTTCTGTACTTGCAGAGAATGATCTGGTGTGCCTGAGAAATGAATTGATCAAGCTTGATGATGATCATTCAGGTGATGTTTTAAGCATTTAGAGCTGGGTCAGTGAGGACTTCAAAGATGTAGAAGATATCTAAAATATTCCGTGGTAGACAGTTTAATGAGGAACTCGTAGTAGCTTATGCAGCAAAATTCTGTGCTAGCTGTCATGTTTTTTAGCTCTGGTGGCTCCATGCCCAGGTGTATTTTGGTACTGCTGGGAGATGATAAAGCCAAGCATTACCTAGTCCTTTCAAGTCTCAACTAAACCACAGCCTCCCAGAACTAAATAATTATGATTTAATTCCAGTATATGATAGCACTTAAGTCATGAGATTGGTGATATATCTATGAATAATGCAAGTTTATTTAAAGGAATGGAAGCAGACCAGATTATTGAAAAGACACTGACTGCCAGGGCTGAATATAAATTTTTCCAAATGTCTTCATCTGTTAACAGAGATGTAACCAGAAGCACAAGGAAATACTGGTTTTGTTATGTATTTTGAATGACAGAGAAGTTGCTGTCTATCAGCATTCCTATTGCTTCTCTCTCCCTATTTCTTTACCTCTCTTCAATCTTTCCATCCTCTGTTTATCTTGCTTCTATAGTTCTGAAGAAATACTAGGGGTAATCTTTTAGAATAGTGTAGCATGCACATTTTCTACTGATTTTTTTGTTAATTATTACATTGCTCTTCTGGATGGAATGGGGAATAAAGAGGCACTTCCTTCTCATGCCTTCTGTACCTTCTCAAAAGAGCTGCCATATGACTCCTTCCTGCACCAGGGAAAGAAACATTTGGACAGGCAGGAGCAGCAACAGGAAGTACACTAGGTCCCTTTTTTTTGTGAAAGCAAGTAGGGGATTGGAAAAAGGTAGGATAAGGTGTTAAAAAAGACCTAACAGCTTCCAGGGCAATATTATGGAGTTTGCAGAGCTGCTGAATGTTTTATGTCAGCACTACTGGTGTAGGGATACTGGGTGAATTTCAGTGATTTGTTATAAATGTTCCATCAGGGCAGTGTTCACAGCATTTTCTGCTTTGACTCTGTTGCTCTACTGAAAGGCACTGATGGAAGGTGTGCCATTTGCATCTATAGACTATTGTGTTTATCACAGCAGTGATACTCCACAAGATACCATCTCTGCTTCAGTACATCTGGTATCAGTGGCTGATGCCATTTTCTCTACTGGTGGCACTTAATAACACCTCCTGTCAGGAGCAGAAAGAAGTCCAGACTTCATTGACTCTATTTTCCCTTTGGAAAGCACTTACAGTTTTGGTGTTTTCAACTTGTTGCAAAAGCAGCTTTACTAATTTTTGATGAAGTTTCTCAAAAGGCTTTACCCATGATAAAAACCCTCCATTAACCAAAGTTGTGGCAAAATGCTCCATTAACCAAAATTGTTTTAAACATAGGCAGGAACTCCTAGAGTGTGAACATTTTTCTGAATATTGCCTTTGAATGGGGAAACCATAGGAGCACCTCTTCTATGATGAAAGACTGAGAGAACTGGGTTTGTTCAGCCTAGAAGAGAAAAGGGTTCGGCGTGACCTAATTGTGGCCTTCCAGTACCTGAAGGGAACCTACAAGAAAGATGGAGAGAAACTCTTTACAAGGGCCTGTAGTGACAGGACAAGGAGGAATGGTTTCAAACCGAAAGAGGATAAGTTTAGATTAGATATTAGGAAGAAATTCTTCCCTATGAGGATGGTGAGGCACTGGGACAGGTTTCCCAGAGAGGCTGTGGATGCCCCATCCCTGGATGTGTTCAAGGCCAGGTCAGATGGAGCTCTGAGCAACCTGTTCCAGAGAAAGGTGTCCTTGCCCCTGGTAGGGGGTTTGCAACTAGATGATCTTTAAAGTTCCTTTCAACCCCAACCATTCTGGGATTCTGGAATTCTGTGATTCTAAATCTCATTGCTTCATTTTAGGCTACTCCCTACATCCTTAAACATGATGTCTGAATAGATCCTAATCAACCAGCCAGTTTAATTTTCAACTTTTTTCTTGCTTAGTCATTCTCTGAAAGACCTTTTATTAATGAAACCCAGCTCAAGGAGAAGAAAATGTGATATTTTTTTCCCTACAAAAATCACATGATTAATTGAAAAAGGTAAAAAACCCATTCTTGCTACTGATTATTTAGTGCAAGATCCTGTTTTGTTTTGGGGTTTTTTTCTGATGATTATTTAATCCATTTTCCTCTGGGCAATACACTGTTTCTGATTCCTAGAAAAAATCATGACTTTCTCAAGGTTTATTTGACTTGGAATTAACAGCTTATCAACCTATAACTTGAAAGAGTTTTCCAATTGAAATACAAATTGATTACTGTCTTCCTTAAAAGGAACACGCTTCAACGAAATGGATCCTTTTGTACATACTAAATCTGGGTCTGTGTCTAATGCAAATGTCAGATTTGAGCTGTGGTCCTGCCTCTGCTGGCATGACACTGATGTGAGAGTTAATACAGATGCAGGGGACAAAATGTGGGCATTGCTCTTCCAGAAGAGCAGTGCAGAATCCAGTAGAGGCGAGAGAACTCTATTGAAGCAACTTTGAGATGAGAAATAAGTTTGACAGAGAAGGGAAACCTTACTGACTGTGGAATCGTTCTGGAAATGAGGGTAGACATTGCCAATGCATGACAAATAGCCCTGCCAGCTAGGAACTGGGAATACTGCAGAGAGAAAACATGCTGGGTTTGCTCAGTCTACATTTTTACACCAAAAATTCTGTGTGCAGTAATGATACCCGTGAATTACAAGGCTACAAATATGCCTAGTGTTTTGGATGGAGTCTTTGCAAACGCCAAGGGTGAGAAACTGAAGTGATTGGCAATACCACCACCAGGCATATTCATCTATCTTACAGTTTGTCTTATCATTTCTCACCTCTGTGTTATTCTTGTGGCTGTACTTCACTTGGCTCTCGTTGAGGCTAACTCAGAGCAGTAAAGTCATGCTGGTGCCAAGGCAGAGGCACAAAGGTCAGTATCTGGCTCTGTTATCAAGTACTTCTGAGTGTATTCATATCTTCATAGGAACAACTTCAAAGATCTTTTGGAAATGTTAGAAAATGAAAAGGGAAATATTCTGAGTGGTTTATGCTGCTGTCCTGCAATATCAAACATTTTGAGAGAAGGGGGAATAAAAAAAAATGGAGTAAATTCATTGAACACCAGTACTCATAATGGTATCTTGGCTTGAATCCTCTTGTCTCATGGCTAATTTAGGATCATTCTGTTAGCAATTGGGTGGTGCTGCCATGCTTCTCCCTCTGAGGACACCCACTTTCCTTCCCAGCCTCTTGTCCTCTTTCCCAGTCACTTCCTATTTGTGCTCGTGGGCCCCACGGTGACAGTGCTGCCCTTTGCGGTCTCAACCCCGCCTTGGTCACATCAAGGCAAGGAAAAGTGTCACTGTGGGGCATACTGACTGTACTGGCTTGAAATGCATCCCTTATGAAGTTATATAAGCAGAGAGATCATGTAGGAGGAATAGAAATAATAAGCTGTTATGATGATTTGCTGAAGAGAGTCTTCACCTCAGCTCCCACGGAAACACAGAAATAAAAGTCCAATTTCCTTCACAGATAGAGATCATTGAGGGCAGAAAAAATATAGAATGAAAAGAAGAATTTCCATTGGGTATCTGTGTCAGCAAATGTGATGCTAAAAAGATGTGGAGTTATAGCCACAAAGGGTGTAAGGTCAAAATTAGGTGAAAACATCAGTCATCAAAGAGATGAAGGAATAATGTGTTCGCAGGCTGTGACAATAGGAAGAACATGCCTGGCTTGCACAACTAGGATGGGAAGGGAAAAGCTGAAGATTTTCCTCTTCTTTAGATAATGGTGATGTTCAAGTACCATACATTCAATAGACTAGAAATAATTTTGAAAGGTCATAAACAGCTCATATTTCCAGAATATCCATAATACCTGTTCTGAACTTCTAAGTAGTCAACACCCAAAAATTGCCCACATCTTAGGGCAATCTTAATATTTACATTCACATGCTCATACGTTTTGATATTTTTATAAAGATACATTGGTCAATCCAATATGTATATAAAGACTAAAGGGCAACAGATAATGTTACACCCCAGTTGCTGACACATTCCATTCTTGGAGTGACATAGCAGAGATAAAGAGTTGCATCCCAAATTTTATTAACTGTAAAGGAGGGGATTTGTTTCTTAGGGTAGTAAAATCATTATTGATAACAATGTCTTAGAGAAACAGCCACAGTGAAAGTATCCCCTGATGTAATTTCCTTAGTATATTTGTTTAAGACCTCACAGAATTGGAATTTCTTCTGCTCTTATTCTGAATTAGGAGTTAATTTGGCTAACATTGCAAACTACCTTTACTATTGTATACTCTGGATAACAAGTGAATAGATGTGTGGTGAATAGTGAAAGGTTAGTGGGCTAAAGTCTGCCAAGGAACTGAGCTAGCAGTTGTCCACCCTGTAGACTTGAATCTTGCTTGAAACACAACTAGAGAACCCCAGCAATCTTTCTGCTCCATATCAAATCATTTTCACTTTCCTCGTATTGCATTTACATACTTTATCAATTATTCAGGCTGAGAACAACACCCTAAAAAGTTACCAAACTTGACATTGCAGCAATTTAGCAAAATTTTAGCAAAATCATCTTGAACCATCTCAACACCAGGTCAGTATTCTCCTCACACTCTCTCACACATGTGAGTTTTTCTCCATGCTGTGTAACCCTACAGGGTCCAGCATCGTGTCTCGTACAACCACAGATTCACTCCAAGCACCACTTACTTCTGGGCACAGCACTGCAATTTTCTAGCAGATTAGCTCTGAAATGGCAGGGCAGCAGTGCTGCTCACCTTGGCAACTTCACAAAATTAAGCATGTGACCAAAATACTTTATCATCTTCTTGGCATACAACAGAAGTGCCAGAGCAAATTTGAAACCTACAGTGCCTTCCAGCCTAATGGCATTGCCACTGGACCATTTTATCAGAGCTGGGAATGAGGCATTAATTTCTCCTTTGTAAGTTGGTTAATTCTTCCTGAGTCATAAGCTTGTGCCAGTCATCCTTAGTTGATTAACCATTAGGCAAAGCATCCCTATTAAATTCACACAGAAGAACTTGCATTAATACTGCTTTATTATTATTATTATCATTATTGCAATACTACTGTTGGAGGTCATTTACCATTTGTGTTACCACCTCATCTGCTTTGGAAGGGACTGGAAGATGGCTCCAGGACAGAAGGGAAGGTGATTATAGAGACTCCTACATTGAATCAGCCAGAATATGGTCATAGCACTACTGTAATTAATTAATGACTATCCCAGATACTTTGTATGTACTTATAAAACACTGTCTAATTCCACAGACCATTTTTAACCTTTATCCTTTCTTTCTTGGTTACCTACCAGGAACAAAGACCACGGTCTCAAATTAACTTAATTTTACTTCGATGAGGGGAGTTGGGGGCAGGTGCTCAAAGCAGAATACTTTTCTTTGATGGTGCAAGGTTCTACAACTTTTCTGATGAATCCTAAGCTTTCTTCCTGTTGTAGTTTTTCTGATTCTCAAGGAATCATTTAAGGTGTCATTCATGGCACTTTTATTGCCATTGAAGTAATTTTAAAACGCTGCAACATAGTCCTTAAAAACCTTCTGAGCAAGGTTTAGCTGCAGAACTCTTAGGAAAAGGCTTGATTTCACTGAATTTTTCAAGTTTTCAAATGGTAGTGAAAGAGAAAGTATTCCATTCTTCTTCCATCCTAAATCACATTTATTGTCACCTGGAAATCACCTTGTGTTTCCATGGTAGGAATTTATTCAGTTGTCTTCATGTAGCACATGGCACCGAAGGGTTCATCCTAAGAGCTGACAGAAAAAGGTCTCAGATACATCTGTCACTGTAGAGTGCTGCACCCTGTCAGGCTACAAAACCAGTGGTTTAACTGGGGAATGAAATTTTCCCTTCATACAAATGTATCAAGATAAGTAGCACAGCAAATCACCATTTGCAGTTTCATCTGAGACATTTTAACAGCACCATCTCATGGTCCATTCCCTATTCCACCCACACAGCAGCTTTTCTGGCGATAACCCTTCCCACACCTACCTAACTTTACCTAATTGCGCATATTTAGGGCAAGCACACAAGGACTGGAAGTTCCTGGTCCCTCCCATGGGAATCTAGAAGCTGCTATCTGCTTCCTAAGATGCCAGGGAGAGTGGTGTCTTCTGGTCACTTCATTCCCAGAAGGCTTTTGGACTTGGCTTTGAACCAGCAGTGGTGGGACTCCACATGACAAATGCTTCCCAGCGGGAACGCGACAGGAATGCAAAAAATCCTGCTGCATCCCTGAGGACTGAAAGAGCTCCAGGACCTGCCCCTGTAAGAGGAAATGGTGTTTATTGAGTTAGCTGCTGATTACAAAATCCTGCTTATCTTAGTGGCATCAAACCTCTAGTGACAAAATGCATCAAGAGATAAAATCTGCAGCCAAGAGCGATAAAGTTCTGTGGCTTCTCCAACTGACTGAAAAACTTTTTTTCTTCCATCTGCTCTTCACTGAGTGGGAAAACACAATACAGTTCCCAAAAGGGGTTTGTGTCTTCTCAACTTTCTTCATCTCTACTGGCTGCTGATGTGTCTGCAACTTACTCTTGGGATTACTTTCTTCTGAATGAAGATGCTTGTTTATCTGGTCGGGGAAACTCCCCGGGCAGGTGGAGCCCGTTAGCCCTGTAAGGCAATCCACCTACGTCCTGAGGACCTCGCTGCCACTGTCCAAGCTCGCTTGGCCCCGGCAGACGAACCTCAGGATTAAAGGGTGGGCTCAGTTCTGCGCGCACTGTGTCCCACCTAAAATAAATCCAATGCGCAGGCTGGAAGGCGTACAAAGACCTTCCACAGTTCTTCGTTCGCGAAGTCTGGCTTATAGACAGAAGTCAGGTCTTTTTTTCATTCCTGTTCTGCTAGACTAAGCGAACCACACTTTTTATCTTGTCCTGTGTGGTGCATTTTCATTCACTTCCCTTAATAATCGTAGCAGATCTTCTCTGAACCTGCTCCAGTGCCAGTCATCAGTTTTGCAAACAGATGAAGAGAATGCCCAAAGCAGTCCTAGGGAGGACTTTGCAAATAGGTTTGCGAAAGTGCTAAAACAGGGATGAGATTGTCCACCCCATTAGGCAGATGAATTCAGAGAGGGTCCACCTGCCCGGCTCTGTGCACCCAAGGCCGAGTGCATTTTTCTTGCACTCCAAATGGATCAGAAACCATACAGCTGTATTAATGCAGCGCCAAGCCTGCACTGCCATACCCCTACCTCTCAGTAAAGATGCTGGGAAGAGTTTTAGTTGCACTTCCTGTGGGTGTGAGGCACTTCTGTCCACCTGCAGACTATGTAGACTCACAGTCTCAATGGAGAAACCCTCCATAAATATAGAAGCGTATTAGCACTTCACAAAAGCTCAGGCTCTTTAGCATATAAATATCACAGACAGATTTGAATATCACAGAAGTGTCACTTTTGCAAACAGGTCTTGGCTAATCCCTCTGCAGTAGCTAGTACACCCAGAATACAATACCATCTCAGATTACCATTATCCATTAAAGTTGCACTGTAATGGGGAATAATAAATAACACAGACTAGTTTTTAGCAGTACTTTTCTATTACACATCCAGAATCTTTCTCAGTTTCTGTAGCAGAGAAAACTTGATGGAAGTTGGACCTGCTTCCCAACAGTGCCCATTTATCCTTTACTTGAGCAATTAAAGCTTCTGCTGTGGTTGAACCCCCACTTTTATTTCCAGGTTCCTACGTATGCACAATCCAGAAGTAGCAGTGTAACTGAAAAATATCACTAAGCTGTTGTACACAAAATTTTTCACATCAGAATAATATTTGACATTATTGGAAGAAAGCAAATTATTAACAAAAAAAAAATCAGATTTCGTTGGGATTTTTTCAATATTTTTGTTAGTGTTGTGCCATCCTTCAGATGTCAGCACTCCTAAATAGGAGCTCTGTTCGATACATTGGCTTGCACACATTTGCTGTTAGCGTTAGAGTTACTCTGCAAACTTAATACCCGGTGTTCCAAATTTGGGCTGTGTTGCTTCATTTGGTTTGATCATAAAAGTCACACAGTAATTTTTCAGATCACTGTAATTTTCATAGACAAAGAACGTGAACCAAATATGAGCTGTTCAAATTCCCAAGAATGGACAGACTAAAAAAAAAAAAAAAACTATGAAAATATTTTTAAAGTGAGAGCCTATTCCTTTTGGAACCCCATTTTTACTCAAGACATGGAAAGCCTGTTGTGACCTCAAGCCACAGGCAAGATCTGCAAGAGGAAAAGCTCCCAGGCTTTCCCTGGGAATGAATGGGATAGCTGACAGCATGCTCCTGCCTGCTGTTGCATCAGCATCCATGTGCCACTTTGCCCTAGTTTCTTCTCAAAGTTTTAGAAACTGGACTAGATGTGCAACAGGGATTCAGCCCCAAGCCATACTTTTTCAGAAAGCACTTGCTTGTCTCTTTTTTTTGTTGTCAGTTAGTAAGGAGAGACACCAGCTGACACCTGCACAAGAAAAACACTATTAAATGCTAAATTTTGTGAGGGCAGCAGGTTGATAGAACTTGGTTCAAATTTTTACTCCCAAAGGAATCCTGAGCGATCCCAATTCTGGCTTCTGGCACTACTTTCAACACCTGATTGAAAGACTAACAAATTATTAACAGTCTGAGCGAAGATGAAGTTTTTCTTATCTTGTGATGGCAAAAACTACAGGCCTGTCAGTCTCACTTCAGTGCCTGGTAAGGTTATGAAGAAGATTATTCTGGGAATTATTGAAAAACATCTGAAAGACAACATCAGACTGGTGACCTGTCACAAGTGGTGTTCCCAAGTTTTATGCCTGTTCTCTTCAACATCTTAAATGACTTGGATGCAGGACTGGATGGGATAGTAAGCAAGTTTGCAGATGGTACAGAACTGGGAGGAGGTGCTGACTCCCTCAAAGGCAGGGAGGCCCTGCAGAGACACCTGGACAAATTAGAGGACTGGGAAATCACCAACCATATGAAGTTCAACAAAGAAAAGTGCTGGATTCTGCACCTGGGATGGGGCAACCCCAGATGTACGTACAGACTGGGGAATGAGAGGCTGGAGACCAGTGCCACAGAAAGGGACCTGGGGGTCCTGGTCGATGGCAAGTTGAATATGAGACAGCAGTGCCCTGGCAGCCAGGAGGGCCAACCCTGTCCTGGGGGGCATCAGGCAAAGCATCACCAACCAATCAAGGGAGGGAATTGTCCTGCTCTGCTCTGCACTGGGGCAGCCTCACCTTGAACATTGTGTGCAGTTTTGGGCCCTGTAACATAAGAGAGATATTAAGCTACTGGAGAGCATCCAAAGGAGGACAAAGAAGATGGCAAAGGGCCTTGAGGGGAAGCCATATGAGGAGCGGCTGAGGTCACTTGGTCTGTTCAGCCTGGAGACTGAGGGGAGATCTCACTGCAGTTACAACTTCCTCATGCGGGAAAGGGGAGGGGCAGGAACTGATCTCTGCTCTGTGGTGACCAGTGACAGGACCTGAGGGAATGGCCTGAAGTTGTGTCAGGTGAGGTTTAGGTTGTATAATAGGAAAAGGTTCTTTGCTCAGAGGGTGGTTGGGCACTGGAAAAGGCTCCCAGGGAAGTGGCCACAGCACCAAAGTTGACAGAGTTCAAGAAACATTTGAACAATAGTCTCAGTCACATGGTGTGACTCTTGGGCATAATCCTGTGCTGGGCCAGGAGTTGGACTGGATGATTCTTGTGCACCCCTTCCAACTGAGAATGTTCTCGATTGTGTGAAAATGCTTGTGCTGCCTGTGAACCATCCTGGCTCCAAGAGAAAGGGAGACAGTATGAGACCCTGCACCTTGGGCAACATCCAAGCTGAACACAAGAGTGCATCCAGCAGAGCAGCTGCACATCACAACGACAGCTAAAGACAGCCAGAGGCATGGCAATATTTGGTGTCATTGAACATTGTTGCAGCACCAGAACCAGAAACAGGAGCTAAGTGTCCCTCCCCACTGCCCACTACCACTGCCGGTGTTACTGGGACAAGGACATTGCTCTCCTGTGAATTGCTGCTGAGGTTCTTGTCAGCATTTTTTGCACTCGTGACATGTGACTTGCAAAATGTTCTTCTATCCTTATACAAGGTATATAGCTGTCAATGCATATATTATACTTAATAATACATATGAAAGATCTTTTCATTAAGACAATGCCTAGAACCTCCTTGTTTCCTGTGGCTGTAGCATTCCAACTAGGGACCATCTGTTTCCCCTCTGTAAAAACCTCATGAGCTGTTTTCTTTAATTATGTATCACTAGTTTAACTGAAAGCAGAATTTAACCCACAAGGCCTGAAGTTTAAGTTACTCCAAGAGTTAGGCAAACTGACTCACCAATCACCAATATCACTTCTAGCCCAGAATGGCTCCAGCTCCCGTAGCTCAGGGCCTCCTGATGGATGCAGGTGACAACAAAGTGACCACCCTGCAGAGTTTCTAATCTCAGTGTAAGGCATCTTGATGGGGACAAGAAATTCTCACAGGAGTTGCACCACAAGCAAGCTGCAGTCTTTGCTCCTTCCAACTCCCATCCCAGCATCCCTAGGAGAGCAAATAATTTCCCCTGGGATAATCTCACTAATGGATGCACTTGGCACTGATATGGAAATTCTGAAATGCTGTCATTTCAGAAGCTGAAAAATTTCAGCACCAATATTTACTTGTTTTCCAGCAGCTTTCCAAGGAGAAATGTGTGAATCTCTGGTTTTCACCTCTGACACAAACAGAAGAGAGGGCAATCAAGCACCAATTTAAACCCAATTTTTCAAAGCTAGCTGCTGAAAACTGATCTGACTAAGTGGCAAACCATCAATAGAAGTAAGGCAGAGAAAGAAATAGGAAGTAGGAAATCATGACAATGAAATACCATCTGAATTCTAAAAACAATTAAGGTCATTTTGCTTCCTCAGAAATACATACAATTTCTTTATGAGTTATCAAGTACTTTGGAAAGCTGTGCTATGACATGAGCAACAGGCATGTTATTTTGACAAGGAATTCATGGAGTTGATTGCATCATATTGAGCTAGGAAATAAAATTCTGTATTTTGTTTTGCTGCGGTCTCAAATTTGGCTGGGATGATTTGGACTCTGCTCTCAGTAGCACTGAACAAGCTCTGCTGGAGAGCAGCCAGACTCAGTCTGAGTTTCTGTTAGGTACAGAAACTGGCCTCCCAACGCCTGCCAGCTGCAACTGAAAGGAATTATTATAATAATAATTAAAAAGTCATGGTTTTGCTGGAGGACATAACACTGTGACAGCACATGATTCTAGAGAACAAACCAAGGTCACCTACAAGGTTTCAGAGCACTTCTTCTGTTCTCCCAATGGATGCACAATATGTATGTAGTGTTAATAAGAAGAGCAGGCTAACACACTAAAATTAAAAAAAAAAAATAGAAGAAAGACAAATAATTTATCAGCAAAAGAAAAACATTAGTACACAGTAACAAAAAGATCAACCCATCAAAGAACTCTATATGCAATGTCAAAGTCAATCACTTCCCTTCGTTATCCAGAACTCAGTAGTTCTCACAACCACACACCAAACTTTCCACTTAAAAAGGATTTAAAAAAAGAGATATCCCATGGTCCTTTTACACGACAGTTCTGATCCATGGCAGGTTGGCTGATGGGACAGAGGATGAAAGTATAATTTCTCGAGGGATGTTTGCTGTTGCCAGAGTGGTGCTACCTGTACCCTGTGTGAAATGTATGGACTGATCGGAGTTTATTCCTGCTGCTAAATCCATTGCATGGCTGACACAGACTGGAGTAGTAGAGCATGAGGGACAGTACAGCTAGGAGAAATGAATTTGCTGCCACCATGTGTGCCCACGTGCCAGGAAAGAGCCTTGGCAGTGTGGCAAAGCTCAGGCTGTTACCCTCCATGCTATACACCTACTCCAGACATCGACATAAGATTGGACCTTCCCAGACCATTAGTCTGCTGCAGTACTTGAGTACTGAAAATGAAACATATTAGAATTCAGAAGCAAAAAGAAATCCCACATGTGTGCCTTGGGTATATTCAGGAGTATTAATATTTTATCTAGCAAACTGATCTCAATGTGCAAAGAGAGTGTGTGTGTGAACCAATCACTTGTGCCTTCTGTGCTGGGAAATTCAGAGGAACAAAGTCAGATTAAACATTTACCTACTTCGACAGTCCTCAACCAGCTGAAGGTCTGGGAAATAAAGGGATCTGAGACATAAACACACTCAATCTACTTGTAGCAATTCAAGCTCAATTCCTCTGGATTTCATGGCAGATTTCCTCTCTCTTGCTAATTAACAGAAATGTTTAATCAAATTCACCCCTTTAGGGTACACTGTACATGTTACTGCCTGCTCTATAACCCCGCCACTGCACTGGTGCTACTGGAGCAGCAAACACAGGAATTTAGATATAGGTGTATGAAAAGAAGAACACATACCAAATATTAAAGCCACGGCGTTGTGAGTCCATCCTGTTGCTTTTATGGGATAGTACATTTCTCTGAGCTTCCTTTTATGTCCCTGTGATTCACTGCAATGTTGATGTGTCCTCGTTACCTGTCCGCATTATACATTGTTAAAATTTATGGCCTCCTGCCATCTGTTTTAATTAAGGAACTTATATATAGATTTGGACTCCTTGCCCAGTAAAATACTTCTGTAAAGAGAATTTTATAGTCTGATTATGGGCTGGATCTCCAGTTGGCATTCATCCATATACTTTCAGCAGTGTCACTGGTGGTGTGTTGATTTACAGCAGCCAAGCAGTCAGGCAGGTACATCACAAGAGTAAATTCAAAATGTTATTCATCTCAGCAAACTCTTTTAATTGCAACACTATTCACTGACACTTGCAACAGATTACAAAATAATCTTCAATTCCTGTTCATATCGAAACTAATTATTTTAGTGAGACATTTCTGCAGCTCAAGCAAATATGCTTGGCTCTATTCACTCAACACAGACGGCAGATGATGACTCCCATATATCAAATATACCTTTGCATTTTGCACGGGTGCAAGAGATGTGTCAATCACAGCTTTCTGGGAAGGGCTTTTTGAAATCATTCTAGTGACAGTAGAGTTATTGGTGAAGTTAAAACAAATAAAACTAGTACAACTTATCACATGACAGCCCTACAGATAGTTGTGAACTCCTCTACCTCGGTCAAAAAGCTACCCCTTCAGCCAAAAGGGGATAAATGCAGCATAATTTAACATCAGCTACACCACTAGTGCCACCTACAGTATCCAGCTCAGAGAAACCATTCAGATTATCAGCTGGCTCAGGTGTGCATACATTTCTAGACCACTTTTATTTGGCATCCAGCTAGTCAGCAAGACATTTTAATAGAGAAAATATGTGCTTGTGCAACCTAAGGACTAAACTATCCATTTGGAACATGCAATGCAGACACATAGCTAAAAAATAGATGCTTCTGGCAATTGCCAATGGCACATTAGGAAATCAGACATGTATGTTCTGTCCTGAGAGATGAATAGCTTTTATTTGTTGCATTTATTTTGTTTTGGAGAAGTTAATGCTGAGAGCTAGAGTTCACCACTGGACAAATTTTTTTAAATGGCATGGGTTTTCCTTCTCCTGCTTCTTCAGCTAATCATGTGCTTCAGCTGGACCAGTGGAGTGGAAGGGCTGAGCTGGCTTGCAAGTGTGATCCACAGCTAACACCTATGGAGCAGCTCTTCCATCAGGTGTCTACAGCTGTTGTGCTCCTCCAGCTTCAGCACAGTTCAGGACACTGCACACCCACAATTCAGAAGTGCCACGCTGATGGCTCGCCTTTGGCATGTAAGCTCATGGAAAACACGTTCATTAAAGGCTGGCTAATAATGTACCACTGGGACCAGTTCCCACAGCTCAGTAAGCATTAACCTCCAATGAAGCTTGTCATTTCCAAGATTATTTCCTGGTTTGGCTGATACATTTTCTGCCGTGCTCACAATGCAATCTTTAAACACGACTGTCTTTTCTGTGTAATTGTTACAAGGATCCCAGGGGAAATATCATGTCACCTCCTCCCTGGATTTTATGCAGTATTGTTTCCTGGTTGCTGCACAGCTGCTGAAAGCTTAGATGCCTATTCCTCAGAAGGTGGACTGCAGCTATGAATCCTGGCTAGGTGAAGTGAAATGGATTTGTCTGTGCAGCTCTAAGTCTTGGCAAACAAAGATTTTCAAAAATAGCAACCCTTCTCACCTTAAAACACACAAAAAATAAGAGCTTGTAGACAGGATCATATTGATTATTAGGTGATCAAGGAATTAATTAATTCCTTTTAATAAAGAATACTTCTGTGCCTTACATTTAATCACTTCCTTTAAAAAAGAACCATCTCTTGTTTACGTTTCCCTCTTTCTCTGTTCTTTGACACCTCAAAGGAACAGCCTGAAAATATGTGAGAAAAGAGCTCCCTTCCACCCTTACTTTTTAAACAGAAATACTGCCAAGTCTCAGGCTCAGAAAATCAATATTTTAGTCCTTGTATGATTTGAAGCATAGAAGCCAAGGGAACCCTTGGTAGGACTGTGCCCCCAAGACCTGTGTAGCTACTTTTCCACCCTTGCTCGAGCAGCACCCAGCCCTAAGGTGTTCCGGCTGCAGCCAGGGCCATCTTCCAAGTCAGGCTGTTCCTGAGAGAGGATTATTAATGCAGACAAAGCCTGCAAGTCTGGATCTCCTGCGCTGAAGTAACATTGGTGATTGGCAATTCACTTGAAGAACAGTCTGCTGAAGTCACAGTACAGGTGGCTCAGCACAGGATGTTTATCACCCTGGCAGGTATGTTGTCCTTCCTGGCTCAGGATCTGACTGCAGCATCACAGGGACACTGAATTACAAGCAGACAGCTTCTCTATCTCTTTCTGTCCATGTTACTCAAAAGCAGCTCTGTGCCACACCACCACCTCTGGGAGCCCTCTTAACCATCATGAGCTAGTTCCACCACTGACACAAACCCTGTTCTCTCTCTTTTTAACGGGGTGTGAAACCAGTGACCTTCTACCTTGTTACCTTCTCTCCTAGTTCCCTTTGTGGTCCTCCCATTTCAGGCAGACATCCTTTCAGAACTAATATCATGGCTGGGCAACTTCAAATAAGGAACTGCTTCAGTTGAATGAAACTTAGATTGTGAATTTTCTTCTGCTTCCACAGCCAAAGTGATGCACAAACACACAGCCCAGCCCAGCTCCAGGGAAAGCCCACTGTTTAATGGCACTGTGATACCTCTGTAGCAAATACCAAGAGGCCTCCAATCTGTTCCCAATATGAGATAAGACTGCACAACCCAAAATGCAGTTCTGCACATACCTAAAAATGGGATTAAAAAAAGCAAAAGTCCCATTTGGCCACAGTTAGATACTGGTTTGAGATTCGAAACAAAATGAATGTGAATTTAAGAGAGATGAGTAACTGGTGTGTTCTTGACACCTGGACTTGGGATTTGGTAGGAGATCTACCTGCAGATGCACCAGCTCTAGAAGCTCTTCCAACAGCCCTGTGCTTGGTTGGGCAGGCTGGTCAAGAGCCCCTGCTGTAGCCTCCTGTCTCAGGGGTTGGCTCTCCCACCTTAAAGGGTATGAACAGAATAATGTGAGACACATGGATAGCTGAAACTGAGCTTCTGGGTGTTGCTAAAAGACCAAACTAACACTGTACACTTGTAGCTGGTTTCTGTGGCTGGGTTTTGGTAGTGGGAGGGGAGGGGTGCTACCGGGGCTACAGTTTCTGTCAGAAGCTGCTAGAAGCTTCCCCTGTCCCATGGAGCCAATGCCAGGGTGGGCTTCCTGCCGCTGGCCAAGGCCAAGCTAATCAGGAGTGATAGTAACGCCTCTGTGATAACAGATTTAAGAACAGAAGGTTGTTGCGCAGAAAGAATTGCAGCCAGGGAAGAGTAGAGTGAGAACATGGGAATAACAACGAAGACACCAAGGTCAGTGCAGAAGGAGGGGCAGGAGGTGCTCCAGGCGCTGGAGCTGAGGCCCCTGCAGCCCGTGGTGCAGACCATGGTGGAGCAGCTGTGCCCCTGCAGCCCATGGAGGACCATCAGGGTGCAGAGACCCACCTGCAGCCCATGGAGGAGCCCATGCTGGAGCAGGTGAATGCATGAAGGAGGCTGTGACCCCATGGGAGGCCCAGGATGGAGCAGGGTCCTGCAGGAGACCTGTGGCCCATGAAGAGGGAAACCCATGCTGGAGCAGGTTTTTCCTGGGTAGGTCTTGGGACCCCTGTGGGGGACCCACGCCGGTACAACTCATCTGTGAAGGACTGCACCCCATGGAAGAGTGACCCATGGGACAGCAGATTGGGAAGACCTGCTGCCTGAAGGATGGACTCACGTTGGAGAGGTCCATCAAGGACTGTTTAACTTCTCACTCTTTGGCTCTTATCCTGTTAGCAATACATTTAAGCAATAGCCCCACTTTGAGTCTGTTTTGCCTGTGAAGGGAATCAGTAAGTGACCTCTCCCAGCTGTTATCTCAACTCATGAATCCTTAGCTTTTTTTTTTTCTCTCTCCTCTGCCCAGATGCAGAGCAAGAGTGAGAGTGGCTTTAGTGGGTACCTGGCATCCAGCCAGGGTCAACACATTACAACACCACAGCTGATCTAGGTACAATAATCCCACAGTGGCCAAAAGACACAATGCTGATGGGTACTGTCTGCAAGGGAGCAGTAAGTTTGTGCGTGAAGCCACAGGGGACCTTAATTAAAATCCCTTCATGCAAATATGGATTCTAAATCATCAGTGGGCATATGGGTGTTCAAAGCATCACTCAGTGTCAGGCAGCATTTGGAGAGGGAAGTGGAAACAGGGGTAAATCTGACATGCTCTGACTTTGCACTACAGAGCTGTTTTCCCCATTCTTCTGTCCCCTTAGTTATTAAAACAATCCTGAGTGATAGCCTGATGACTGGCTGTCTTCCCTTGTGCCCTTCTCTGCCTCTCCTGCATGTTGAGAAGGTTCAAAACACCTCAGGCTGCTCCTTTGTTTTTCACAGGCCAAATGTTCCTTTTTCATTCATCAGGGTGTGAGCTAGACTGATTGCTCCTCTTTCAATATGCCTTCCTGCTCCAGGGCCAGCCAGTTTGCTAGAAAAACTCTTGTCCCCTGAGTATGGTTTCACCACTCAGCTGCTCCCAAAAGTTTTTGTGGTCCCAACGATTTTGTAAATTGTACTACTTAGCTCAAACCCCATCATGGCCTGTTAATGGTGACTCTAATGGGTGTTGGCAGATTCACTGAGATATCCAAATATATTCAGATTAAGAGCAGAAGGCTCTCAGGCTTGGTAAGAAATGTTTGTTCCCTTGCAGTTTCAGAAGATTTGTGTGGTGACCTGAAGCAGTTTATGGCAGAGCAGAGTTAATGCAATCCATAATTGACAGTTCATAACACTGATTTTTATATCATCATTGCTATGACTGTTCACGATTAAAAGAAAAAAACCAGTTCAGCTGCCTGGGGTCTTATTTCAACCTGCATAGGCTTCCCATCCTTACTTAGAGCTGCTTGGCATTTCCCAGGATTTAACTGTGCCTGGGGGTAGAGGGTTTAGGAGAATCAGACAGGGTTTGGATCTCTGTTTGGTTTGGAATCCCAAAGCATTTTGCAATCCATGTAGCTCAGAATGGAAATCCACAAAAAACCAATAGAGCCAATGTACATCACTGCCAAAAACAAGCAGTGCAAAAGTGAAAAAATATTTTGAGATGATGAGAAGATCCACAGAGGACTGGGTATGCCTCTGCAACAGCAGGCTCTGAGCTGCAGGAGTAGATACCTCTCTGGTCGGAGACTACGCACGGCCCAGGAGATACGTATGGGATAAGTGGCAGTGCTCAGGACCCAGGAGCCACATCTACCAGACTTCTCCTTTCCACTGTTAGCCACAGCTCTGACTGTTTGGGTTACACTGCTTTTCATTTTAGTGAGACCTCAAAATGAAAGATGACTGAGGAAATTAATAGCTCTAATAAAAAGACAAGAGTAGCATTTTAAAATTAGTAACTATATTTAATTTAAAATGCTGTTTGCATTTCAGTTGACTAGAATGAAGAACATTTATTTCCACTGGAATTACATGCAATAGAAATACCAAGAATAGGTTCAGTGTATGAATAAATAATGTATTGAGAAATTCTGATCAGGGAAGAGCACTTTCACATCACCATTGGAGCCATCAAATTCACGACATCAATAAGCTACATATGAAACTCCTGCCCAGATACGTTAAAATAAAAAACTGTAAAAGCTACCGAAAGGTGTATTCTTATAATCATTTTTAACATTGTAAAATTACACAAATCATGAGAGATTGTATTTTATGAAGTACATATTGGAAAAATCCTTAAACAAACACATAGAACAATTACAGCCCTTCTCCCTCTCTCCTCATCACAGATGACTTGCTAAAAGGTGTTATCACAAAAGATTATCATAACCCCCAAAGACGCAATGCAAATTTTCACATCAGTGATTTTTAGGTGCTGGTCTCTTCCTAAAATACGCAGAAGCATAAAGCCAAGGAATTGAGTTGTTCTCACAGAGTATCTATTGCACACCATTCTGTTAACAATGTAAGTCTTAACAATTGGCTCCAAAGGACTGTGCTATCTTTAAATGAACATAAGACTGTACCAGTCTCAAAAACATCTAGTAGATAAATCTTAGCTGAAACAGCATAATCAATGCAGCCTGAGTCCTCTGCCATTCCTATGCACTCTTTTTTATATTGCTGGGACTGTTTTCCTGCTGAAGTGAGGAATATTTATGTTTCTTCCTCCAAGTGCAAATCAAAAGCTATAAATAGCTGCTTGTCCCAATATATGGGAAGGGAGGGTTCATAGTTGCAGTTCCACATCATTTTTAAACCCCCAAGCTTGGAAAGCAGTAAATGTAGATTAGAAATATTAACACTGAAAAATAAAAGAATTTTCCTGACACAAGCAGAAATCCTTCTTCACCTTCTTTGTTTCAGATTCACATATTTTCAAGGTCAGGAGGAAGGATGAGGCCAACTGGAGAATGGACCGGCCAACTGGTCAAATGGCCAATTGGAGAATGCTGTGATTTATCCTGAAAAAAATATGTAAAAATCAGATGCTGAGCAAGCAGGACCTGGGCATCATTAGAAAACTTTTTCTGCAGAGGTAAAGTAAGAGCAGCCGCAGGTCATCCTGACTATGTCTAGCACTGGTCTAGTTGCCAACTACACCCAGGACACAGACAAGAAACACAGTAGCTCAGTCCATGCATACCCCAGTCGCAGGATTTCCAAATCATATATAAATCACATAGCCCAGGGATCTGCCACCTAAAAAATTGCAGTGGGGCCATCAGTTTCTTCTTTAACCCAAAGACTGCAGTATTCCCAGGGCAACCCAAACAAAAACCTCAAAACCACAAGGCTACACAGACTCTCCAGATGGTATTTTCCCTATAGCATAATAAATGGGAATTGCTTTTCCTGCATGCAAGAGAGGTTTTAACAACAGAAATGAACTGCACCTTGGCAGGAAGCTGAGGAGCCAGCTGTATCCTGATTTCCCAGCTCTCAGGCAAGAGCTCTCACCACAGCTCTGGTATCTGGGCGCAGACGTCGATGGTACCAAACATACACCTGAGTAAGACTGTAGAAATATTACCCTCTGGAATGATTTCTACTGCTTTAAATACTGTTGGAAACTTAAGTAGTTTGGAAACAAATGGACTGTGCAATACTAAGAAGGCAGAATTCACTGTCCTGAATTACGGTTAGATAATCAGCCACAAAACAGCATTGTCTGCAGCTGCACTGGAAGTATGTCTGATCACTCCCTCTCTTCCAAAATACAAAATTCAGGTCCTGTTCAGATTAGAGGGATCATTATCAGTACTGGATGTATTTCAATTATCCTGCATTAAAAGGCACTTGGTTTTTTCCTCTGTGCTTTGTAATTATTATAAAATATATTTTCCCGTTCTAGCATCATACAGCTACTTTGCACCAACCTTGTGAGTGACAACACCATGCAACATGTAACAGTAGAAAAATCAGGATCCTAATCTGCTACCCTACAGCCCACACATATTATCAACAAAAGAAAATTCACATTCCTTCCCTTCATATGGAGAAATCCTGCCCATGCTCTTACTATGGTAATAGCAAAGAGAACAGGTAGAATAGTAACAGCAGAACAACGGTATTATTACTATTTGGACAATAATGACACAAATACCTCTTGCAGCTAACAAAGGTGTTAAAGGCTTTGCTGATGAAACCCCCACCAAGCCATCCCACCTTTCTGAAATGAGCATGCTGGGTTGCAAAACACAAGGGAGTCACTAAGGTTCTGGAAACCTTCTGGCAACCTTGTTCTTCTGCATTTACTTTCAACAGCCGTGGTTGTGATGGGTCCTAAGAAACTTGTCCATTACAAAACAAAGTGCTCCATGTCATCTCTAAAACTATGGGAAGTCATCTGTCTTTTCATCTGAAAACAACTGGTCCTCCATCACCAGGTTTGGTGACAGAAGCTGTTAAGGGATACGGTCAGAACATCAGAGGGGTGGACAGCATGATCCCTGAGGTGTCTACCTATGGCATCTATAGCTCATTTTGAAAATAACAGACTTTTGGTCTTTTTAGTCTTTCCCTTTGATGAAAGTCAACATCCTCCATATTATTTTAGAAGCCATTTGTCACACTCAGAATCACAAGACTGAGACCAGGGAAGCCCTGAGTGCCCTCTTATGCTGATCTGTAGTTTGGCACAGGCTCATCTGGTGCTTTATCTCAGTTCCCATATTCTTGCAACACCCAGCCCTACTCTGCACATATAATGTAGACCAATTATTTGCATAGGGACACGTAGGAGTTAATATCACCTTCCTGACTTTGGCTGAGGAATTCTTGCATAGTAACAGCTGCACTGGATCAGACTGAAGATCCCTTTGGTAGTGGTTGATGGCAAGTGCCTTAGGGGATGGAATAAGAATCAGGAGCACGTACAGCAATACTTCCACCAAAGCACAGCTCTGGGGCTCCCGAGCACGTCTGTGTGTGAACACCTCTGTCGCTAACAGGCCCTGGCAGACCTCTCTTCCCTGAATGAGCTAATTTCTGCTTGAAGCCATTTGAATGATGGGTCTCCAATGGCCGGAGGCAATGAGTTCCGCAGTTGAATTACAAACCATATGAAGTAATACTTCATTATTTTAATTTTAAACCTGCCACCCAGCAGTTTTGTGGGGTGCCTTGTGACACTGCTCTATGGTGATCAGCAAATAAACCTTCCCCATCTTACTGACCTTATTGATGCTGAGGAGCCATAGCCTGTTTAATTTCTCCTGACTGTGATGCCATTCGTTAGGCTGCCCTTCTCCACACCTTTCTGTTTTGCTTTAGCTTGTAGTGGAACTTGAAAACCCATGCATCGGGAAGCAGCCCTTACCTTTGAAAGGACATTTAAAACTGAGTAACACCATCTGGAGTTAATCACCTTCTGCTTTTAATAAAATACACTAAATAAAAAATGTTTGAAAATGAATGGGTTGTGACAAGTGAGACATAGTGTCAGTATCCGCTGTGCCTGATGTTTTGCTTGGATTCTCACATTGCCTTCAGACTGCCAGAGGCAGGAGCCGTGAGCTACAATTTCTGTAGGCTCCCCCTCAAGACAAAATCGTGGTTAGGCATGTGTTCATCATGTGTTCACCATTTGTGGCAGGGCAGGTGAGAGTCCGGCAGTGACTGCATATAGATGGTGCTTGTTAGAGCCTGGAAAGGAAAAGTACTAACTTGGACTGCAGCCAGTATTTGGGCTGATTTCTACCCAAAATAGGATTGGTTTCTTCTCCCTTCCCTTAATGACACTGATCCACANGGGCTGATTTCTACCCAAAATAGGGTAGAAATCCCTTAGTGACACTGGTCCACCTGGCACAGGTTGAGGTGCAATCAAGTTGGTTTGACGTCCCACACCTCAATCCTGCTTTTTTTGGCTTTTCAGGGACGATGCAAGGACTGTGATGCAGTAAACAGAAATCAGTTGCAATAGCTATGGAAAAAAGTTGTACCAGATAAAACTCTTGCTTTCTCTCCTCTCACAGTCTTCATTAAAAACATAAGACTTTAGAGGTTTTTGAGGTGTTTAGTGCTGGAAGAACAAAGAGGTCCTGCTATGGCACCAAGGCAGTGACACTGCTGAGGCTGTACCTGGCACAACAGCAGGGCAAGACCATGATGTGGTGGGACTGCAGAGCAATTTTCTTCTACCTAAAATGAAAGGTCAAGTTTACTTATCAGTGCAAAGAAAATTGATGTTGTGACTTACAAATACATCCCTCTTTTCATTTCAGATCTCTGGGAGTGGCAAAGAGAGAAAAGCTGGAGATGGAAGACAGATGCTGATGGTCAAAGTGGAAAAATTCAGTTGCCCCTCATGCATGAGAGCATGATGAAGACAGTCTTTGTGCTACCAAGGATTTTGTATCCTAGAAAGCTTGGTGATCTATGCATCATAAAGCACTGGCCATTGGTTTTTTATGTTAAACACCTGATATAGTGTACAGTGAGTATGAGAAACGGAGACAGAAACTAAAAGTGAGACTTCCTCAGCTTTTACTACCTTGTTCCAATTGAAGGCTCATTACCTGGTGTGCAACATCAATTCACACAGGTATTGCTGGTTTTTATTCTAGTTTGTGCAAAGTAGGCAGCTGGGTGGTAGCCCACAAAAGGCTGGCTCCCTGATCAACAAAATTTTACATAGTTACACATTTTAACAAAAGTATCAGCATTCATTGGCCACAGGATACATAACTTCTTTATTAATCAGAACTCAGATTCCTATTTGTTAGTTCTATCTCTCACTTCTCATGCTAATCAATCCACAGGTGCAGTTCTTCCCTCCATTTGAGTCAGGGGTCCATTTTGAGCAGGTGGTCATGATCTCCCACTGCTGGAATCACCTGTCCCCCAGTTGCTGCTCAGTTCTGCTGACCTCATTCCTGGTGGCTGTCATCCAGACAGCCCATTCATCTTGGGATTGTCTTCCCTTTTCCTTAAAACAAAAGATTTGCCAAGCATACAAGGTTCAAAATGCAATTGCTTAATCATAACTGTCCAGCTATAACTACTAATTAAGAACTAAAAAAAAATTGCAAAGGGACTCAAATCTTGAGGGGCTTGATATCAGCGATGCAGGTTTGATGTAGGCAAAGGTAATATTTTTAAATATTTAATATTATTTAATTATAGCATTTACTATTAGTAACTGGAATTGTATATAACTCTTCTGCAGGCCAATCTCATGATCTCCACTGTAGAGACTCACTTGATGAATGAGTGAAGACTGAAGAGACAGTAACACTCCTCCTACTTCTCCTGTTGTGATTTGAAGCAGTGGTTCAAACTTAGATGGCTCCTCTAGTCTCCTCTATCAATATGCAATAAAGGACAGCATCCCAAAGAGATCTTATCTTAAAAAAACCCCAAGGCCCAAGCATAACTGGCAACATGTGAACTTCCATGGCTTGCTGCCAGCACCATTCCTTCTCCTCCACAGCCCTTTCACCCAGAGCCTATGAGTGAATATGATATTTTATCCCTATTTAATGCCCAATTAGACGAGAACTAATGCATCTCCATTAAGTGCTGACTGCTCTTTGATAAAGCAGTGTATATCAGCATACACCAAAATTAGTCACTAGATTAAAAGAGGTCCATTTCTCCACCAGAACAAACTTTGCCATAGCTTGGTTAGTCTTTGGCTGGCTATCACAGAAGCAGCAAAGCTTAAAAGGGACTCTAGAAAAGATCCACAGAGTGTGAGATAATACTCTCTTTTGGTTAACTACTTGGTGTTTGCAAAGCATTTTCTGGAGAAAGAAAATGCCAAGTACAATCAATATTATCAGCAGTATTTTCTATCATAAAGTCCTTGCCAATAATCCTTTCAGGTTTGTTTTCACAGCTAAAATAAGCACTTCTGTAGTTCTGTTAGGCACAGCCAAATTCTGGCTTTCCAGCTCAACTCTTCCAGGTTTGGTTTGATTTAATCTGGGCTTTGTTTTACAGCTGGCTCCATTCTTTATTAAAAGAGCAGTGGAAGCTGGTGACCTTTCCCTGGATTATCCATATTTAAGATAGTGGAAAGAATGAACTGAGAAAGGCATTTAATTAATTGGACTTTAACAATAAGGAAGATTGAGAACAAAGCTGGAATACAAGAATAAGCATAAACCTAGACACAAAGGAAAGAGGCAGGAAGTATAGAATAAAATTACTAAAGATAAATGCAATCTCTTTCCCAAAGAAGAGATTGGTGTGGGATTTTTTTCCAAAACATGATGCACAACACCTCATCTTTGTGTGTTTGATGAAGAGATTTATGAAAAAATAATAAGTAGAGATATTGATAAGAAAATAATAAGGTAGAGAAGAGCAGGTTCAGCATGAAGAGAGGGACCCACTTAAAGAGTAAATGTTAACATACTCAGACAATGAGGAACTTTTGGGATGAAGAAAGGATCTGCTGAAGTTTCTTATGGCTCAACCTTAGAAATATATATTTCATATTTTGCTTTTTTGCTCTAAAAAGGAAAAAAAAGGAAAAGAAAAATAAGGTGGTGAGAAAGAACTTATTTCAGTTGCTGACAAGACTCGTTGACAAGAACCGAAATATGCTACAGGAAGAAACAGATAATTGTGAGAAATACGGTCTAAGAAATTAATTCAATTGTACAGTGCAACCCAAAGAGGAAGATAATACACTTAGGAACTGCTAACAAAATTTTCTGCTTTAATTAAGGTTATCATCGGTTGGAACTCATGAGAAAGATACGAACATAATGAAAGCACTGTTGAGCAAGCATGAGCTTCTGAAGTTTCTTTCGAGCACAGTTCTAGACTTTGAATTGCTTAGAGTGTATGAAAATGTCACTCTTCAGTGCCTATAAATCAGAGTAACTTTTTTGTAAGATCTCATTATCTTTTTGGTGCTTCATTCATGTGTCACAACCTTTATATGTTGATTGTGTAGTTAATATATCCTTCCCTTCAGTGTGGAAATTGAGATAAATGTACTGTTAAGCAACTGAAGGGACAGAATTAGAAGACAGAAGAGAAAAAAAAAAAAAAAGGCAGAAAAGAGAGTAGCTAGCAAACCAGGTCTGCATTTTCACCCAGCCTGTGTGAATCACATAAGAGCGATTCAAAAGAGTGAATGATTCAAAAAAGTACAGGTCACTGCATTGTAATATTGCCTTCCTGTGAGCTCTGAATGTAAAATGCTTTTGGTTGCTGTGAAGTATTTGAGTGTATTTATTACATTCCTCACCAGCTACCTTGTTCTGAGTGTTGTAAAAAAGCAGTACTTGCTGTTCTGATAAACTAAATGCTCTACAATTTAATTTTAAAGTTCCTCCCACAGCCAATCAAGGGACTGTCCAAGTCATAATAAATATGAAGGAATAGAATTGAAGTGCCTGGCTGTCATGGTTTAACCCCAGATGGCAAATAAGTACCACACAGCTGCTTGCTCACTCCATTGGCACTGGCCTGGTGGGATAGAGAGGAGAATTGGGAAAGGTTAACCTGTAGGTTGAGTTTAAAACAGTTTAATAATTGAAATAAAGTAAAATATAATAATAATAACAACAACAATAATAATTATTATGAAAAGATATATAACAGAAAGAAAGAGAGGAATAAACCCCAAGTAAACCAAGTGATTCACAACACAATTGCTCACCACCTGCTGACCAGTGCTCAGACAGTCCCTGCACAGCAAACAAGTAACAACTAAAACATCAGTGTGTTTTCAGCATTATTCTCATCCTAAATCCAAAACAGCACCATACCAGCTACTAAGAATAAAATTAATTCTATCCTAAGTCAGGCCACTGGTATTCCTCTGTCAGATCAATTCTCCATCTTGACAAGGGTCCTTCATCTGCTTTTACTGGGTTTGAAGATTGTGTGAGGCAGCACTTCCCCCAGAGCCCAGCTGATCGACCCTGGATGATTATGTACACCTGTGACTCAGAAGAACGTGGGTGAGAGGCAGACAAGACTTTTCTGAGTAGCATTTCATGACTCCTGGCTGAAGGAGCCAGACCCAATACAGACACACCAAACATAGCCCTCTTCCCACGAGAAACTATGGTCACACTGCCAATTCTGGCAAGTCACTGAGAGTTCATCCTACACTAACAGAGGATGCTGCAGAAGCAAACAAAAACAGACAGAAAGCTAATCGATAGGAAGAAACTCTATCTGCATTTATTTTGAGGATTGTTTGGGCTCCTATGAAGCACAAGGCTTCTCTACACATCTGGCATACAGTTATCAAACTGTCTTATGCACAGTCAACACCATCACAGAAGCAAACACACACAATTTAAGAGCCCTTTCTATTTGGTTCATAGCTTTATTTTGGGAACAAAATTAGGACTTTGTCAGCCTGACAACAGCGCAATGATACCAAGATCATTACTTTTTCCCTGCTTGGTGAAAGTTTTATGGCTCAAAGAGCATTTCTAATCCTTTATGTCTTGTCTCTATGATGCATCTAATGAATAATCTCCCTTTCTCCTCTATAATTCACTTGACAGCAAAAGAATGGATTTTCAAAATCACACAATTTCTTAAGCAGTGTTTTATCTCCCTCGCTTCCATCCCATTTGTGCAGTTAATGCCTCTTTTCTGTTTACTCACCTTCTTTCCCCACCCAAATACCCCTTTGCCTCCCCAACCCTGCCAATCAGCCATCCATCTCCATACTTTTGCTGGCAGCCTGGCTGCTTGCTCCAGCTTTTGCTTCTGAGACAGGACATACTTCTCCAGAAACTCTGTCTGCAGACAGAAACATGCAGTCTAATTGCACTGAGAAAAAAATCATATTAATTTTCAGTCTTCTGCAACCCAGAAGCAGAACTGAATACCTGCAGGGTATGGTGACCAGGAGTGAAGAGTAGTGCTAGAAGTTTAGAAGTGGGATATTCAAGTCTTCTCAGAGAAATGAGAGGTTTCTTCTAGTAAAGGTACTGGAGTAACTAAGAAAAGGGGAACATGTTTGGGGTTTTATGGGCAGTTGCAGAGAGAACAATTTCTGTGAAGATTGCTTTTAATCAGCCACTTGTGGCCCAAGGATGAGCAAGATTCATTGCCTTCACCTTGAGACTGATACATAGATAGTCTTAGTTACCTACAGCACACAGGTTTGTAACTGTGGTATTAAGAGGGTTATATGTCCCACTTCCTGTCACCTCTACTAATGACTTAAAGATCAGCAAGAAAATTCCAAAACTTAGTCCAATCAGCCATCCATCTCCAAAGCAGGGTGTCCAAAATTCCATTGAAACAGAGAGAGAAATTACAGAAAGCTGTACCAAAACCAGCTTGAAGTACAGGGCAGAAGCAATCCTTCTCACAAATTGTCCTCACAAGATAATAGGAACATCAGCTGAGCAAGTTAATAGCAGTATAAGAGGGAACATGCTAACTACTCACAAAGAATTCTAAATAGTCTAGAATGTAAATTTTAAAAATGTGGTATTATTTGGGGTAGGTCTGGGTGAGAAAGAAAAGAGGGTAAAAGACAGAGACAAGTAGATCAAATTTAGGAAGGAAATCTTTGGCTTTTGAGAAGATTTCTTGACATTGAAATACCCAGGTCTGAGGCCCTCCTCAGGTTTATATATATTGAAATAAGCAGATACAAAGAAATTTCAAGCCACAGCATCCAATAGCATTTGCAAATGGAGTAAGGAACAGAGCTGCAGAGGGTCACAGCTCTGGGACCACAGATGGAGGGTCACAGCTGACCCCTACTGTGTGCGCACACATAGCTTTAGTTGCACTAAATGGCACATTTTTACTGTCTTAAATTGGTTTTTTAAACGTTTATTTCCTCTGCAGGTGGAGAGGCAGTCTCTCACTACAACAAATTCAAACAATATCTTTCACAGAGACTTCTGGCAGCATTGAGCCTTTCCTAAAGTGTGGGAAAATTCCAAGGCAAACACAGGTTCAGCTCTCCACAGGTCCTTGGCAAGAGCTCAGTGGCCCATCACACCCACCATGCCTGCAAGAAACAGTGCTGCCTTGAAGGGAAACACACTAAACAGTCCTTCATTCCCTCTAAACATGATTCAGCAGCACCACCTCAAAAATATATTAGACTGGAGCTGAGGGAAAAGAAGAGAATGAAAGGAAAATGTATTAGAAATTTACTGTAACACATTTACATTAATATTATTTGTAATATACACACATATAAAGCACCCAATTTCACATTCAGGTCCATTTAATAAAGCTGTAGAAATTGTTTTTTCAGGATGCTCGAAGAGAGGAAGAAATTCATACCCAGCTATCTACAATCCTGGCATGCCACTGGGAGCCTGGGAAGGCTTTCCCCTCTAGGTACAACTGCTAGCATCCAATTCCCATGTGTTGGGATCCAAAACACACACCTGACTCTCCCAACACATTTTAATCAAAGTTCTGCATAACTTAGCCATAGGCTTGTTGAACAGAAATAATATTTTTCACCTTTTTTTTTGTGCTGGAGGATGTCATGTGAGTAGATGTTCACCACTGATTAATGGCAGCCAAGCTGCTTTCCCTACTGTGTCATCTTTCTCTCTTTCCGTCCATCTGTTTATCATTCATCAAGTGAGGCTGGGAGAGGCTTGAAATCAGTAACTTAAAGTGTCAAGGGTACTTCAACAAATCCTGGAGTTACACAAGTGCCACCGCCAAGCTACGAGACCCTTTGTCCTGCCATGTCCATTAGATGCAGGTGCGTGTCAGGAGACAACTTCTGGGAACATATTGGAAGCAAGTGCAACCAATGGCTCCTTACTCCTGAAGGGCATCTCCATTAAATAAAGAAACATGGGCTTCCTTTTTCTTACATTATACCGAGAAGCTAAATCATAAAGTTTTATCACAAATGTAGTAAGAGCTGATATTCCTCTTACGGTTCTATTTCATTTTGTAAGCACATTTCACTTTTTTAATACATATATTTCAGAAAACCATCTATAAAATCCAGTCCTACAATGCTCAGCAAAAGGCTGCAGAAACAGGAAACCTTTTTATTCCTCTTAATGAATCTGGGAGGGGGGTGACTTACACTTCTTGAATGTCTGAAGATGGCAAAGATTAATAAGAAAAGGAGAACAAATCAATCATAAGTCTTGTATCTTATAAATAAAAGACAAAGTTTTGAAGAACTTTTCCATTCTTCATTTCAGCAACAAGATTAATTCCCAGCTCATTCTGCAGGACTGTCCCCCTTGAGTTGCATGGTGATTTTTTTTTTTTCTTTTCAAGGAAGATGGGTCAGAAGGAAGAAAGGAGAGAGGAGGAGGGACCAAAATACATTCCAAGTTTAATTTCCAAATGATTTTTTAACCTTGGAAAAAAAAGCTACAGGACTGAGAAGGTGCTATCAGTGAATTTCTCTTCTGTTCTCCTGCTTGAGACATTTCCCTGAAGTATTAAAATCTCTGTCCATCAAGGAGGCAGAAGTAGCTCCTATTAATAGCTGTTCAGAGTTGTGGACAAGGAACATGCCTCCCCACCATGGACTGCACTGCAGAGGTGCCCCCCAAGCCACGACCCAACCTACCTCATCCACCCTGCACAGAGCAGCTCTGCAAAGTGGTGCAGGTTGAGGCCCGGAGCACACGTAGCCACCTTGACCAAAAATAGCATACCCAGGGGGAGCAGCTATGTGGAGTGGAGTACCAAGCACCAGCTTGGAGATGAGCACCCCAGAGCTGCCTCTGTGGTGCCACACTGAGCCTGCCATCAGCTTGGTTTTGCATCGTAGGCAGAGAGCTGGGTCTAAGCTGGGGCTCTCAGAGCCCCTCACCCTGAATGCCTAAAGAAACCTGCCAGAGCAGCCTTACGCCCCTCTATGTCACATTGCTTCAGGTATTTCTAGGAGTGAGAAAATGGGGAGACCACTTTGTTTCCATTTTTAGATTTCAGAGGCTTTCCTGTGAAGAGTTCTCCTTTGCCCTACCCCAGTGTTCTGCAAGAGAAATATGGACACAGGGCACAGGGATGGCACTAGTGAGAAAAGGCTGTGAACTTTGTGCAAACCAGACAGGTTTAGATAGGTCATTAGCATCCAAAATATGATAGTCAACATGAATTCCATCTGAAGGTCCCTTAAAGGTTCATGCAACCCCCCTAGAGCTGTAATCAAGCATTCTGCTTAAACAGAACCACACAGAGCTCCCCTCTCTCAGCAGAACTTGACAGAGAGGCAGTTTCCAAGTGCACAAAGTTCCTGTAGGTCTGTAACCATGGTCACACATGCAATAGGAAGAGGGTCACCCACAACTCTCTCCAGGAAACTGCTGCAAGCAGAGCTCCACATCCACCTTTGCTGCTGCACCTCCCAATGGATGCTCTTTTTTTAACAAAAATTTTCCTTTCTATTTGTTAATGGCTCCAGTCACCGTGTAAGCCGAGACTAGTTTGCCAGTCTGTGCCTTTAGGCTGTCTCTTGGCTTTCTCTTTCATTTGTCAGTGTCTTTTATTCCTTCTTGCAGTTTAAATGTCTTACATGTAGCAATTTATATATTGGACAGCAAGGCATCTAACAGTTTCCCTTCTTCTCCACTGTTTCCTTATTTATAAAACGGGCTTTTCATGGCTGCAATGTGATTTATATATCTCTTTTTTAAAAAATTTCAGAGACAGAGTGCATTATTGTACCTGCCATTTTTTTTAATCAGGATGCAAATCACTGGCAAAAGAGATGCTGTAATACTGCAATTCATAGAATCATAGAATATTCTGAGTTGGGAGGGACCCACTGGGATCAAAGTCCAACTCCTGGTCCTGCACAGGACAGCCCCAAGAGTCACACCATGTGCCTGAGAGTGTTGTCCAGATGCTTCTTGAACTCTGTCAGGCTTGGTGCTGTGTCCACTTTCCTGGGGGGCCTGTTCCAGTGCCCAACCACCCTCTGGGGGAAGAAGCTTTTCCTAATATCTGACCTTATCCTCTTGCTGACATAGCTTCATGCCATTCCTTCAGGTAATTCATCTTTCACTCCCTTTCTTGAAGAGGAGGAAGGAGGCAAAACACAGGAATAATTTTGCATTTGGAAAACAGGATTGACCAGAGAATTTTCTAAAGATTTTCCATGCTTTCTTTCAGTCCTTGGTGGCCCCTCTGCTTCTTTCTGAATACTCTGCTCTAGTCTGAGGTGTGAAGTGCTGTCTGTGACCCAGCTTTGCTGTGTACAGCCTGGCAAGCATTCAGACAGGGCATTAGCCAGAAAAAAGGATTTCATGCTTCTGACATCTCTTCCTGTCCATTCTATTTCCTCTCTTTATTTTGCCTTGCTTACTCTATTTCTTAGCCACAGATCTAGACTGAATTTGAGAAGGGCTCCACTCTAAGAAAGAACATTCACAGTATGGAAGACCCCAGTATGAGGTTTAGATCAGGTAGGCTGGGGACTGCTCTAAATATGCAGTCATATTCAAAAAGAAAACCAAAACACTTTCACAAAGAACAAATAGTAAGTACTATAAAAGAACTCAAATAGTAAGAATAGTAACAAGAACTAATGTCTGGAAACCAGAGCCAAGCAAATCCGAATTAGAAAATGGATGTTCATTTTTAAACTTCAAGTGTGATTAATCACTGCAACTTACTGCAGTCCTTCCAAAAAACATGCTTGAGTCAGGCACAATGTCTTGGGCTCTCCAGAAAAATAATTGGATTAAATTCTACTTTCACATGATGGTCAGACTATTCCCTCTGGTCCTAAGTGACAATGACTCCAGTAATTCAGTCAGATACAACAGAGCTTTTATCGAGACAACTTTTGCTATATTAAACCATTAGGGTGTTTGCTTGCCTTTTCTGCCAACTGAATGTTGACTTTTTTAGGATCTAGGTACTTATGGCAGGAAGTATATCTTCTTTCACAAAGCTGTCCAAATTGTGTTTGAGTATCCATCTTCCTTAGGGCTAAGAGCAATGCTCTAAATCAGAAAAAAAAAAGAAGTTTTGACTAAGATTCTGAACTTCCAGTCCTGTGGGATGAGAGAAAACCATGTGACTTTTATACTGCACATTGGTCACTAGGAAAAGTGTTTCCACTTAATTCTGCAAGCAATCTCTAGCAAAATTCTGTAGCTGCTCAAAACAATTTTGAAGAATTACTGACATGACATTTTAATGCTCTTGTTACACTGGGACTTTCTACTTTCTACAGTGCACAAAAGGCAGTTTTCACTCAGTAAGGGCTATGGTCCCCTCTACAACTATGTCAAATAAAATTCCCAGTTTTATTTCCCATGTTAGCTACAAGCAGGGCAGTTTACAGCTCAGCTGAAGCCAATCTAGTTGTTTAGTTCCACTTTCAATGTTTACCAAGAAATTCTTTCCTTTAAAACAGGTATTAATGATTAGGAATGTGTTTATTCTTGTTTCTTCTTCTTCTTCTTAAGAAGTCTATTGACCATGAGACACAAGTCTTTTGTTCTTAAAATATTTCACAAACTAAGGGGAATTCTTAGATGACCAGATATCTCCCAGGCAGATAAGAATTTCTGTTACTATTTCTGAAAAAATACAATAGCAATGCAACAACTCCATGTTGTGTTCTCAGGTGCTGAGATAATTTGGTTTTTCCATTAAGCACGAAAACCTGACCCTATTTTAGGACTTGGTGTAAGAGGCAGACACTCAGCAATCATTAGTCTTCTGTTAATTATCAGATAGTAAAAGAAGTTAGATGAGCTCAGTAAAGATGGGGAGAAAGCTCTGGTCCCTTCTAGTGTCACATCATTTTGCTGATTTTGGTGGAACTGCTTTTAGTTAATTAAGTCCCCTTAAGGTTTCCACCATAAAATCTCACTTGATTCCTCATAAATAATGTCTCTAGAGTAATAACAATATATAGTGCACTGATTAAAACTGTTGTAATTTATAGACATTAAAACTTCAATTTAAAGAAGTATTATGAGGCAAGATTCCTTGACCATGACACTCTAGTTTGAATTTCACTACAAATTAACAATTCAGGAGCTGAGATTCCCCATGGTAAAGAATGATAAAATTCAATGAAATTATTTTCTTATTCTTCTCTGTTGGGAGCAATCCTTTCCCTGAAACAAAACAAAACAAAACAAACAAACAAACAAAACCCCCCAAAAAACCCAAACAAAAACAAAAAAACCCGGGGGGCAGTAATAGTATTTTCCATAGATTTGAAAAGAAGTTTTCAAGGCAAGGTTCAGGACAGCAAATAATCTGCCTCTGTGTCCAAGATGATGATTCAGATGATCACTGGAGCTATTTTTAAGACAAAGGCTCCATTTTATGGTTCACATCAAAAGTCTGAAGGGGGAAGAAATAGCAAACTCCACAGCCAGCCCCATGCCTGGTCCTGCATCCCATCAATCTCTTCCTGTCCCTTCTAATGATAACAAGGTTCAACACCTTAGGAGACGGTACCTGCTGTCTTAGAAGAACAATCCCTTTTGCAATGTGTCTTTCAAAATTATCACTTTGACTTAATCCAAAGAAGCATTTTACACTTTTTTGCCTGTTCTGACAGTTCACAAGTACCTTACAGAATGCAGGAGCAAAAACCTTGCATTAGAAATACTTGAGCTAAACGTGGTATTTGGGGTATCAGGGGCTGAAGTGCCAACTGTCTGAAATGGCAAAAGCAGTACAAAATTCCAGGTGAGGTTCTGTGGCTAATTGTCCCCTGGCATTATTGAATCTGTTATACCAGTTTATTTAACTGACAGATCTTTACTTTGCTTTCCATGCACTCAGGTTAAGGATATCTTTTCAGCCTGAAAGACCCTGGGTTGGAACAAGCAGTAGGAGAAAGAACAGAAGTAAGATTTCAAAGCAAGAGTTTGGAGGAACATGGGACTCCTGTGTCACTGCCTGTAGCTGGGAGTAAAATGACTTTTTCTGTACACAAGCAGAATCCTCAAAGGCATAAATGTCCGAAGCACAGAAAACCATTTTTAATGTGTTCAGTAGCTGTAAACAGTATTATCTGCTAAGTTTAATTATTAACTATTTCCTTCCCATTTGTTCAAGCCAAGACAAAAGTAGAAACTGAAAATGCAGAAAGACTGTTCCATCAGCAAGCACTTCATACAGCCAGAACTGTAAATGTACTCCACATGAGCTGAGAGCTTATCTCTGGAAGGCCACTAAAAGCAGCAGTAAGCTCTCATAAAACAAAACGCAACAAAACAGAACAAAAGCCCCAATACATTTTAGGTTATTACAGAACTTCCCTGGTGAACATTCCATATTTTGAGCTCCTGAACATTAAGGCTTATGCTGCACAAACCCATTCAAAAAACACAGTCCCTTAGTGTTCCTCTGTCTGTTCCTACAGACAGAGGACATGCACAGCACCACATTCACTGGGCTGAAACAAGCTCTCCACCTACTCATGCACTGTCAGCATTGCTTCATCTGCTGTGAACAAGATGGTTTCACCTTGACCTGCGTTCAACCCACCTGAGTCAGAGCCCTCTTCATGTTCCTTAGGCTTGGATGTGTATGTTTGGTATGAGTTTCACTATCCACAAAGCTATTGGCTTCATGTTTTATAGTGAGATTGAAATTAAAATTCTTCCATCCCAGTAACAGTTTCTGTCAACACAAGGCCACACTATCCATTTGTCTCCTGTGCACCTGCCCTCATAAACTCTTCTTTCCTACAGAACAATTCATGCCTACAGGCAATGATCTACCAGGCTTTCTTTCCAAACAAGCATAACAATGAAAGGAATCACTGCACGGCCAAAGTAGTAGAAAGTGTCAGTTTGTAAAATCTGATTACAATTACAGACAGATACATTTCTATTCAAGATTTTCACTCCTGATGTCAGTTGAGAGTGATGCCATTTGAATAAAGAAGGCTCCATCAGATTAAAAGCACTCAGTGCAGTGAAGTGCCACGTTTCAGGTTGTAGCAGAAGATCCTCCTTCACCAACACCCATTTACATCTCTGAAGACTGAACAATACCGTGCCATTACATCCTCTACCTCAGCAGCATTTCCCTCACTGGGTAGAGGTTGTAGGAGAACTGAAATCTCTGAAACAAGCAGAAACCCACAAAGCCTGTGGGAGCTTAACATGGTGTTTGGCCTGAACACACTCCCAGAACAAGATAAACCTCCAGCTAACCAAATATTTAGGATGAAGAAAAATATAAGTTTTAAGGCACGAAGACAAGCTTCCTGCCCTTCCCAAATGGTCACTATAGGTGACCCCTGCCCCCTGCCTCACTCCCCTCCATGGAGCACCACAGTCACCACTCCTCAGATACCTTCAATTGGTGAACCTTTTTTTTTACAGTGCTGTGCTCTGACTAACATACAAACAAGTCACTCTGGTCCAGGGGGATAGGGTGCTTAACTGAAGCTGTTGAAGATGACTTACTCTGCAGATGTCTCTAGGAACTGTTCATGTGTTTCAAAAATTAAGCCTGAGTTGAAAGGCTTTGCAGGATAAGGGACTGAGCTCCCACTGTTTTCAGGATGGAGCCAGAAATTGGCAGAGTTTTACTGTTGCAAATAAAGACAATAACAAGAGAAGCTTTTCAAACTCTTTTACTGGGAATTGACTTAAAATAGATTTATTCAGCAGGACTGAGAAAGCACTGCATCACTAGCCATTTGGGACAATATTGCTTCATAAACACATACAGGATGATATCAAAATTCCAATTATTCAACTCTGAATTTTTAATCCAAAAGACCAGTATCATTCTGGGCTAAGTTAGAAATTTTTTATTTGTTTTTAAATTCAAAGTTAACTGTCATCATAAAATAGGAACACGATTTTGCTTTAGATTTCCCTGAGGATCCATGCCTTTCACCAGTTATGCTAAAAAATAAGAGGGTACAGGAGTTTTTACTGCATGTGTGAAAACAGGCAGCAAGTAGAATTACAAATTACAGCTGGGCAATTCTTAGCCTCAGGTCCCTCAAAAGATGTATCAAAAACTGCTGTGAAGGCAACCCACTTGCCTTTGAGAAACTGCTGAACTGCTAGTGCACTGTGCAGATGTAAGCAGGCAGAATTTCTTATGAAGGACCCGTGGCCCCTCTCCTATATCTCTTTTTCTTCCACAAGTGTCTTTATTTATTTTCTTTTCCAATTATCTGCTTTCTTAGAGGGTGAAGGGAAAACAATCATTACTTGGTGTCTTTTACATTTGAGATGTTTTCATGAATCCAGCATAACTGCTTCCTTTCAGACTGCTAAGGTAGAAACCCTGTAACAATTAATGTAAAAGGTGAGGTTTGATTGACTTGCCAGTGTCACAATATTGTTCTCAATAATATTGATGATGCTGAAGGTCATAATCCATTAATACCAGGGAATCTAATATCGGAGACAAGGAGATATCTTATAGCTATCATGCCTCTGCTGGGAAATGATTGTGAAAGGTGCTTTGTTGCAGAGGATTCCAGACTTATGGAAGCAAGGGAACAGGTGAATGCAGCAAGTGCTCAGACACCACAGGGTTGTTTGTCCTCTTTGCTTTTCTAGCAAAGCTTTGCTGCTGCACAGAAGACAAGAAGTTTGTGCAAAACTACTAGACATGAGCCTAGGAGATGTGGATGTAATTTCATGTTACCAGGCTGGAAGCATGGCAGTAAATATTAAATCTCTTTTCCATGTCTGAATCTCTTAGCAGTAGCAATTGAAGGGAAGATTGAGTTTCTTTCTAGTAGAAATTAATCTTCTCATCAAGAAAATGCTGATTAAAGAGGCTGGGAAAAGAGCACACAGGAGGAGATCAATCTGCAGTGATAAGAAACTAAAGGTCAATATGACAAAGTGTAGAAGGGCATCTCCTAAAAATGACAATATGGTTGTTCAGCCAACAACTAAGGCATGTGACCATCATTCCGCCTTTTCTGGGCTTTCCCATCATGTTTCACTGAGCTAGGTACAGCCCCATGGACTGAGTTTGACAGCTTCCCTACTCAAGAACAATTGCACCTACCTTCCAGACTTCTTAATACAGAGGTGGGGGTTTTTGTTTGTTTGTTTGTTTGTTTTTTGCCTCTCTTCGTTCAGGAAGGAGTCAGAGTGTGGCATTTAGCAAAAATCTATCTGATAGCTCTTTTTTCTCCTTTGTCATATTTTTATGCTTCTTAATCAAGCAAGGGAAAAAAACCCCAAACCTCATCTGGGTCTGAAAGATAAATCACTGCTTTAAATGTACAGAGCAGTGTCTGCCTTGAAATGAACATCCAAGGCAATTGCTGTGTTTTAAAAGATCCCTGGATTGCAGGCTTAATATGAAGCAGTTCTCAGCAGAATGTATTTTACTGGCTTTCCAAATAACAGCCTAACCATAAGTATAGATCTTCTGGATATTCTCAGCGTAAAAGATCAATTACAGAACAGGCAGTTTGATGTTTGCAATCTGTCTTTTAGTAAACATTTCTCTTTCTCCTCCTCAGTTGGAAAATTCCTGCTGGGTTCCGAATGGCAGAGACCTTGAGGAGCTTTCAAGTTGGTAAAATAAAACAGATGAAATTTTTTTCTTTTTGCTTCCACTGATAAGGATGTTCTAGCAAAATCATCCCTAGACTTTCTTCCTAAATGCATTCCCCAGCCAGCCTACAATTGTTATTTGACTCCTGAAAGTCAATATTGCCATAAAAAGAGGGCAGAAATATGAAACCCATTTTAGCAGTGGTCAGGAAGAGATACCATATATGACTGAGATCTGTATGTTATCCAGCTTAAAATATCTAATGATGTTTTAGATCCCTTTTGCCATTAAATTCAGTTTTCTACTATTGCAGACATCACTTCAGACTCCACCTACAGGAAGTCCAGCTTTTTGCTCTCATTCTTCTTACTGGAACACTGCTTAAAAACTTGATTACTTCGATAGCTAGGAACATTCTCACATATTGGCTCTCAGTGTATTCATAGGCAATGCACACTCATTTGCTTTTGGGCCAACGTTATTCTTTAGCTTAAACATACCTTTTCTTTCCCTGATCTTCATCCCTCTGATTCATGTATTGACACCAGTCCCAAGGCCTGGCCTTTCCTCTCTTTTTTGCCTTGTTCTGACAGAATGAGCTGTAAGCATTTGAAAGTACAAAATTTGAACTGCTTTCCTAGAAAGGTTGAAAAGGTGGCCGTGGGTGTTAATCTGCAGCAGCTGTTGTGCTATACAATGCTGATTTCTGCCTTAATGACAGTTCCACCCGAACACGAGGAAGAACTTCTTTACAGTGCAAGTGACCTGGAAGAGGTTGCCCAGAGAGGTTGTGGAGCCTCCCTCACTGGAGATATTCAAGAACTAGCTGGAACTGTGCCATGTGCTCTTGGATGACCCTGCTTGAGCGGGGAGGTTTGATGAGATGAACCACTGTGATCCCTTCCAACCTGATGCACTCTGTGATTCTGTATATATGATGTAGCCTAGACGTATCTTAAGGTCAGGCAGCCCTCAGGATTCATAAGTCCTACAACTGCCAAATAATGAACCCGAGCTACATCTCCATCAGCTGTGCACTTCCAGTGTGTGTGTGTGTGCGCAAGAGAGAGAGACCTGGGCATACATATTGGGAGTGCATAATTATTCAATACTCAACTGATAAAATACAGGCACTCATCTCCTCAGTCATTTCCAGATGATTCATAGATTTACTTTGTTGTTAGGCTGAATCCAATTGCACGAGCTTCTACATACTGTGTTAAGGTGACGATTTACATTCTGGTTTTTTGCAATTGCCCCTTTAAACTTCAGCACTTGATCACAGATGAGAGAATTTGCTTCATGGGATTAATACACGACAGTACCATTGACTGATGTAGTGCACCATCTTCTTCCTGACCAGAAATTCACAGCTCCAGAGACACTCCATACTTGCCAAATGGAATGTACTTACTCAGCTGTGACTGGGCCACCACAAGTCCAACCCTTGCGAAGTACCATTGGAATAACCTGAATTTTGTTCATCTGAATCGCAAGTTAAATCAGGAAAGCCAAATTTTAGGAAGACTAAACTCTGATAAAGGTAATGTTTCCTTACTTGGGGGTAAGCACGATACAGGTGTGATCCCACAGATGACAACCTACAAAGTGCACACTGTGTTGTGGGTCCAGCCAGCTGGTTTATCCCACAGCACAGACTCTGTTCTGGCAAGAGTTCTCACCAGGCTGAGCTCCAATAGAACATCTCATTATGACCAAGATCCACCAACAGTCTTCAGGTGATGCTGAGAGACTTTTCTTTCTTCTGGAAAATACTTAAAATCATCTAGGATCATCCCCAGATTGTTCTATTCTCCTGGATAGACAAGTGTTTAAGATGTGACAATTGTCTTTTAATACGGAGTGACAAATTTAACGGCTGAGACGAAAGTCAGAAACATGATTCGTAAGGACAAAGAAAGAATAAAATTAACATCTTTTGCTTTGAAAGTATGCCTTTTTTTTTCTCCCTGTTCAAATATCTCAAGGATATTTGGATCATTTTTACTCATGAGAAAGGAAGCAGATCCAGAATATTTCCTCTAGAAATGTGAATATTCCTTTTCTAATAATATTTAACAGGAGAAGTATCTCTATAACTTCGTGCATGGCAGTTCTATACGAAAAAACTCTAAAGACGGCACACTGAAATCACATAAAATAAATAATAATCTGTGATTTATTGCCTGAGATCTTTCTGTTGCTTTCCCCAGTCCAGCCACAAAAAAAAAAAGCAGCTATTTGATTTCTATGTTATACACCGCCTGTTTGTCAGCAGGAAAAATTCAGAGTACTAAAAAATGCTTACTGCTTTGAGAGCAATAACAAAATGTGTGCTTGCCTTCAGATTAGCTATCACTGGTTTTTTCCTGCAGAGACTAGGAGAAATATAGAGGTGAAATTCCATGTTGTTATGTATAAAATAGTCTTTAAAGAAGTGCATGGGGAGTTAGCTGTATTGATATTAATACGCCTCATGCAGCTAAATCCCTGCTCACTACTTATAAAACATAACAGATACGAAATTTAGAATCTTGATCATAAAACAAATTAAATCAACACAGTCAACTTCAGAGAGCACGAATATATTTCATTTCATTAGAAAATAATAAGCCATGCTGGCATTTGGACAGAAATGAAGACTGCTTGCTAGAATGTATCTTTTTCACAGCAGAGCATTTTACTCCTCTATCATTATCAGCATGACAAGATCTCCTCAGTACAATGGTTCTCACATCAGCAGGATTCTCTTTTATTTCCTTCATGGATGGTGGGAAGCTTGCCATGAATTCCTTGCATCTCCAACGCAGTTGTGATAATGCATTAAAGTAAAAGACATTCTATTCTGAAATATTTCTCAGCCTAAGGAAAGAAACAGGACCAAGGTCAGACAGGTAAGCAAGGCAACTGGAAGAGAAATTAGTGGGTCAAGGTGTTGTTATATATCAGCTTATAACTAGTGAGAAACTCCATGCTTTCTAAGCTTGAATCAGACAACCTGGCTGTTAGACCAGGAGTCAGGAGCTGACAGCATGGTAGTAGCGGAAGATACACGGCCTGAACCTGACACAGCATCACTGCAAAATGGGAATGGCTCTGTCTTGAGATACAGCTGAGAGTCCAAGGGAACCCAGCAGCCCCTGCCTGCTGGGGGGAACACGACACTCAGCTGCCCAGTGGCAGCTTTCTTTCACAAGGAACAAGATCTCACATCTCCAAAACATCTATTAGCACACTGAACTTCTGATTTAGAAAATTAAAATATAGCCTGGCAAGCAGTGCTTGAAAACCTTCCAACCTCGGCACCAGACCATGCTGACTATCTCACTTAACTGGAAGTCAACAAACCTGAAGGGCCAGCAAAGAGACTGTGCAGCTGGCAGAAAATATTCAGAGAAGACCCTAAGCCCGAGCTTTCAGAAACCTTTTAAATGAAGTGTGTGCTCCTCCCCTCTATTCTCCATCCCTACCTCCCGCACTTCTCACAGACGCAGAGCTACAGAGGTGATCTCTCAGGCACAGCATGCTCTCAGAGTTACCATTATTTACTCCACTTCTGAAGTGTCCACTCTTAGGCATTTGTCATCTCACTAATCTTTTATGTTCACCCCATTCCTTACCTTAGCTCTTACTTGTCTGAAGCACACCATGTAGCTTGGTTTCAATACTGTATGTTCTTCACTGTGCATTTTTATTTTTTATGTTTCAACTGATGAGTTTTCATCAGATAAGTGCTTGTTAAGGGCTTAATCATACCCCAGTGTCAAACCAAAGTGACAGCACTGGTCACAGTACACCTACAATAAATTAAATCCCCTGCAAGAAGTTTAGTCACCTTCCCTTTCCACCACTTTGACTGCTCATTTGGGAAATGATTGCAAAATGCTGCCAGACTTTTTCATCCTGTTTCCCTCTAGTGCCTAGGTGAATATGGCCAATGGCCATTTCAAAAAAAAAGGAAAATGGGAGGCTGAAGTTCATTTCCAGGCTAAGAAGGCCAGAGATGAAAATTATTCTGGTTCTGAATGTTTTCTTTGGCACATTTTTGCATGCTCAGTGGCACAGCAGTTGTCTTTCTTTCATAACATGCACAAAGAATGTATTGGTATTACAGATGAAATACCTTTTATGTGGCTATAAATAAAGGAAAACCTTAATCTGGTAAGAAAGGTCCTTTAAAACCCTCTACATAGCAAACTAGAATTTACTTTTTTTTTAAAGCTTGATACATTCCCCTGTTTGCTCACCACATGGAAAGCAAGAATGGACAGCTGCAAAAGGGAGCCCTCCTCACCATCACATTCTCTTCACTGTCTGCTTCCTAGGAGAAGCCTAGAATTTGAATCTGAAGATGATGTTGCTTTCCTTGTATGTGTCTCATTCTTAGATACAGAATGTACCATAATGTCTCTTCACACACAAATATTCCCCCAAAACGAAATAATAATTAAGCAGCACACTGTTATGCCCCCTTTTACCATCATTTCTTCCCCTCTAACACAGTGGAACAGTCAACACTCTCTGCTACATGCAAAGTGAACCAGAGAGGGGCTGGCACCCCTTTGCTGCCTCGGGAACGTTTTTGCTGGATCTCAGAGCCTTCCCATACAGCCTGACACCCAGCTACTCACTTGCTGGATGTCAGAAGGTGAACAGGAGCAGGGAAGCAACTCAGAAAATGATCCATGCTTCCACTTCTTAGCAATGATCAACAAAAGAGAGAGGAGGATGTGAAAATGAGACCCTTGCCATACATTGGATGGATACACTGATGATCAACCTCATTTTTTTTTATTAAAGGGGCTCATTTTTTTCTACTAATGCAAGGGAAATTATTTATGAGACCCGTACATGCACACACATGCACACACTCACACATATGTCTCATCTGGTCCACTGCCTGGGAAACACATCAGCCAGTCACTCCCAGTAGCCTTGGGTCAGGTTCATCCTGAGCTAGGTACAGCCCCATGGACTGAGTTTGACAGCTTCCCTACTCAAGAACATTTGCACCTACCTTCCAGACTTCTAAATACAGAGGTGCCAAAAGCTATCACCAGTCCTGATACCTGCATGGGAACCAGAGCACAGTGTTCAGCCACATGCTTTGACTCCACACATCCTTGAGAACAAACCAAATTGTAGGAAGTTGCCTAGTCACAAGTGGAACCTGCTTATGAAAAGCTTAGCAGAGCAAATAGTCCCAGAGGACCATCAGCCAGCACCTATCTGAAAAAAACAAGAGGGACAAATCCAGGGAATAAGGGACATTTTGACCTGTCTGTTGATAACTGACTGCTGTAATCAGCACAGGATCACTCTCTGAAGCTTCTCACTCTAGAAAACAATCTGGCAGGCCAAAGGGGTTGTCAATATTTTCTTCAGTGCTGTGATCAAAGGCTGCCTGTCCAGAACTTCTGTAAAGCCTCATCCTGATGGAGTGAGTGTCATCTTAGCAGGTTTCATTTCGATGCCACTGGCTGGAGAGATTTCTAGGAGCTGTAGCCACAGGGTCTGTAAAATACATACAGTACATCTTCAGATGGCATGATAAACATGTTTGCCATTTCACAACTTTTTTTGACAATTCCTCAAGCTGTCCTTGGGTTTTATATAAAGAGGATAAAGTAGACTTGTCTGTCTTGAAACTTTGTCTGCCCAGCAGCCACATTTCCAGATCCACATGCCTGCATCTTCCCTTAAGCACAGTGAACCCCTAGGGAGGGTGAGAGAGTTACCTTTCCCATGTCCATCAAGCCAACTAGGTTAAAGTACTCACCTGTCAAATGCAGGAAGGGACATGAAATGTAAGGAGGACTCATTCCTGTCATTGTTGTCTCAGTAGCATCACGAGATTCAGGACTCCAGGCTCACAGACAGACATTCCTCCTCCACTCCTTACCACGCTCTGCTGCAGCAAGGCAAGTGCTTCTGGGAACATGCTGGGGACTGGATCCCAGCTGAAAGTAGCCCATCAAAAATAGCAATTTTTAAACTGAATCATTTTCCAAATCACACTCTAAAATTACTTCCCTTCCTGGCAAGCTCCCCGCAGCTCATCGGTACACAGGCACGCATGGACTTGGAGGATGCAGATTTCTCAGGAGCTGCACCAATCCCATTCCATAGGTTTCTGCATCCATCCATCCATGCATCTGTCTGTCTATCCCTCCCCTCTGCACTCTAAACCTCAGCTACAGATTACAGGGGCCACCTCTCTCACCTCAACAGAGAGATTTACAAAGAGCTTGCCCTCTTTCCTCCAAATTCTTGTCAAGAGAAATAACATGTTGCAGAACTGCCTAACTGGCCATTCAGTCCTTTCAAGAATTCAGCTGTTCACTTGGAGAGCTGAAGAATGCTGATGTCTTCTGAAAGGCCAGGTTCCTGTTATGCTGAACAAGATGAGATCCAAAAAAACCCAAGAAGGTAACTGGTTTGTTGTCTAATAGTCTACATGAACTCAACAGTGAGGTGTGCATTCAGAAATTATCCTTTGTAGGGTCTCAGGAATATTACAGATCTGCATCACCCTGAGCTGTAGAATAGTAGCTTTCCATTATTAAAATGTATTAAAAATCCTTTGCACATCAAAACACCGACAGAAATTTTCCCGCACAGAGCAAGAATAGAAAACAAATAAGCAAAACTAATGCAGAAAGAACATAAGCCACCAGAGTGGAAGGTTTTCCCATAAAATACAAAATTTCATACCACCAAAGATTGAGAGGAAAAGAAGTTATCTGAATACAGAACTACCTGCATAAGATGCGGGGTGTCTCCAGCTTCCGTTGACATTACAGGCAAGTGAGAACACATTAATGTGTCCAGGATGCTCAGAGCATTACACGGGATCAGGCCTTTGGAAATTGGCTATTCATCACATTTAAATTGAATGTAATTGCCACCGCTTATTAGATCATTCTCTGAGTGAGAGTAGTGAAAGCGAGAAAGTGTAGTTAGATGACTGGGCCTCAGGAAAAATAAAAAAAAAAAAAAGACATTGCATAACTATTCATAAATTAGCAGGAAGAATGCAGGAATCTCTGATTTAAACAGCAAATGTTTTCTGTTTTTCTTAAACCTGCAGAAATATTCTCCTAGCAAAAAAAACACCTATTTGGTTAACAGTACTCCTGTTTCAACACAGTTTAGCATCCCTTGGCAGTGAGAACTAGCAAATCAAAACCTGCACATGGCTAACTCCTACCTCTGACCCTGACTTGATTTTGAGTTTGGGAGTACAAGATATGGTTCCCAAAGGATTCTCAAGTTCATCTCATCAGCTTCTTCAGCTCCGTTCTCATGAAAGCTGGAGTGCTACTGACAGAGCAACTAGGGCTTACACAGCCCAGCTACCTGACAACAGTTTCATCCCAACACTCCAGATGACTACCTGCTTGCCAACCCGTAAGATGTCTTGGTTTTCAACCCATCTGTCTCCAACAGCTAACTCATGGCTTCAAGATCAGTTACAAGCCTATCTTTTTGTCTTTTCCCTTCCCCAAAAATCACCCTAATTCAGAGGGGAGACACAAGAATACAAAAGGTCATTGGGTCACAACACTGGTCTATTGCTTCAAAATCTACCGAAGTGTCCTGAGAAGGTGAGGAGACATTAGTAACATGTAAGGCTCCATGGAAACACACATTGTCCCCCTAATACTTTGCAGTTAGTATACTTTTCACTGTCCCAGTCCGTACCTAAGTCGGGCACCACAAGGTCTCACCCTCTGCCCCAAAGTATCCAGGCTTCTACCCTACAAACCAGGCATATTGACTTTGGTTATGTATTGTGACCAAAACCCTTGCTCACAATGCTACCAAGGCCCTGATTGCATAGACCACCAACTACCTCGTCCATTTCTTTTAATTACAGAGTAATACCAAAGACACTGTCCCCTAAATCCAGTAGGAAGTACAAGAGAAGAAGAGGATCATCTCATTGCCCATGCAGTTTGTTGAGCACCCAGACTAATCATAAGGCCACTCATTGAAAAGTAATTTCGTTGGCACATTACAGACAAAATCTCCTTTATATAGCTGATACTGAGCTGAATAAGAGCAACATAAGAAACATCTGCACGTTAATTCCAGCAGTAACAGTTACAAATCTATTTGTCTTTGGTCACTGTCAAGGTAGAAAATATGTCCAACTACTTCAAACAAATTTTACATTTCAGGTCAGGGACTGTATGGCATGTTTACGTTCAAACTGCATGAGACACTTCCAAAAAAATACTTGAGATATTTCCATGGCAATATAGTGGTAAAAAGCTCCTAAATTATGTACTTGATATTTGTTTCTCAGCAGATATTTGCTGCAAAGTCAGTGGGGACATGTATGTGCAAAAGCTTGTATTGGAACTAAGAATACAACTATGAAGGTCTTGGTATCTCTGAAGTCAAAAAAAGTGGTCTTGCTAGGTTTCTTGTAAAATCACATAGTCAAAGCATGGTAGAGTATTTAAGGATTCTACCCACACACACAAAAAAGAGAACTATTCCCTTGAAAGGCATAGCAGTAACTGGGCTGTTTCAAGTTTAAAATACCATATTAAATTTTATTCTTTAATAATGAGGTGTGATGTTTAGTATTCTGACCTATTTTCAGACAATGGTTTAATTAAACATTTAATGAATGCATCTCATTTCCTTGCACGAGCTTCACTCTAATCAACCAAGATAATAATGTAAACATCACTTTTTGATTATTAAAATAATCCCTTTCACAAACACTGACCTCCTGACAAAGAAAATGGCTGGTGCCATCTATACAATATGCCCACAGTGCAGGGGTTCAATTTGAGCATAAAACCCAATTTACAGTTGACCATCAGCTTTTAAAAAAATCCTAGGCAAATGGTTTTAAACACAGGGATGTTTTCACTGAATCCCTCAATATTTGATTCAATTAATCAAGAAAATTTATAAAAACATCATTCATTTAACCATATAACTGCCTTTGAGTGCTGCCCAAGCAGGGGATGCAGCAGCAGCTTCAGGATGTTTCCTTAAACAAACTCTGGTATTGGATCAGAGCAACCAAAACCATGACCTGCTTTGAAGCCACAGTCCTGCAGCTGTGGAGGATTTGTCTCCAGCTAGCGGAGCTTTTCCAGGAGTTAGTTACTTTGGAAAGGACAATACATTTTCAGTGGGACTTTAACGAAAAAAATAGACTTTTTTCCCCTAGCTTTATAACCAAAAAAATCCAAAGTATTTTTGCAAAATGGTGACAAATTTTCAAGACTCCAAGTAAAAAAATCTTAGTGAAATGAGTTGTCAAAACATTTTGAAAATCTGTCAACAGCTCAAATTCTTAGAAACCATGATTTGGTGATGCTTGAAATATTGTCTTGTCCATGCTGAAGCAGCTAAACCACATTCCTTGCTGCTTCAGCTTAGATTTGTTTTTTTTCTTCATGGAAAGTTACTGGTATGCTTTCATATCTATTATGTGATTCCTCAAGCTAATCAGCATCCCACCAGCATCATCCTTTCCCAGGCAGGACAGCTCCAGAGAGACCACCACAGACTCCAAAGTCAGTCAGCTTCTACTGCTTGGAAAATACTCAGCCCTGTCACCTAAGGAAACAGGCAATTTTTCATCCCCATCTATGACCCAAGAAGGGACAATGATGAGAATACTAGTTACACAAACTTTGCTAATTGACTTCTCACTTAAAGCATCACTGACCGTTCACAGCAGGTGAAATTGCTGAGGATTCCAGAGAACTGGGCTCTCCTTTTTCAATGTTTCCAACAGGAAAAATATAAAAGAACAACAAAAACCCAACCAGACAACCAGTCTTATTTCCCCTGAACACACAAAAATACCAGGAATCCAAAGCACAATATCAATCTATAGCAACAAAATTCCTAGCTTAGTTTTACATAGTCTGGCACAGTGGATTGCATGTAATCATTCCTGGATTACCAGAGCGGAAATTATTTCTAACTATAGACATTGTCATTGTCATTAAATGGTCCATATCTGACCTATTATACTAAGCCTTTGATGATCCATGAGAGACTTTCTACTCATTTCAATGGACTTTTGATTAGTTCTGATATACTTTGCCAAATTTTTTTCTGCTTCTTTTGCCCTTGAGATCTACTATTAATTCTCACAGCTATTGGGTCTGTGATTTATTGGTTTAATTATTTTATTTGTACTTAGTTTTAGTATTTATAATGGGACACAACTGACACTTTGAAATAGGAGACACTTTTTTTGTTAAGGGTTGCATGTGGTATTGGTTGCCTTGAGCACAACAGAAGATGGAAATCTTCTTTGATACTTCTAAACACTTTCACTTCTACTGAAAAAAAAAATTGCTTTAGCACAAAAGCAATAGTGGCAAAAAGCAAAGTTTAAACATGCTAGTGGCTATGAAAATATGATATTTGAGTACTTTGTAAACTAAATATTTGCATTTTATCAGTGGCCTAGGAAGCATAATTGTAAACACAAGCTATTTTCACCTGACAAATCTAAACGGTCCGCTAGAAAGGGAGGAAATTCTCCCACTACAGATGTGGCCAAGAGATAACTGCCAGTAATGTGAAATCTCATGGCCAAGCAAAATCTCTCAGATCCAAAATAAGAAATAAATGTGTGAAGAACAGCTATGGAGAAGTCCTAGTGGTAGCAAATAGCCCTTTTCTAAAAGACATCAAGTAGCTACCTGGAGACAGCAAATATTTTGCTGTATAAAAAAAGCTAGAACCTCAGCTATAAAAAACCATAAACCAGGACACAAGCTCCCATCGCGGTGAGACTGACACTGGCAACTGTAAATCGTGGGGAGGATTTGTTCCTCCAAGCCCAGATCTTTCCTACACATGTTATCATCCCCTACACAAACGTTTGCAGGACTGGCATCACTCCCATCCTCTTTGCAATATTTTATCAGTGTGAATTCTCGTTTTATTTAAAAAATAGGAATGTAATTATTTACTTCAAGTCTACCAGGGAAGGACTGCAGTTCTTACTGCAGCGTAACAGATAAGAAAGGCTACAGTGTTTATTCCAAGGGAAACAGTGAAGACAGAATCCCACAGATTAGTGCGGGGGGTGGGGACGCCACCTTTCATACACTAGCGAGATTGAATGGGCATTTGGCACCGAACCCAAAATTTATCATTTTCTTGGGTCCAATTTTGTGCAGCCCAAAATCTGGAGTCAGATCAGAAACAACGATTCGCGCACCTAGAAATGGCTTAAATTAATTAATTAGCGCTCCACCGACCGACACCAACTGCCTCAAAAACATCCCTCTTGGCACGGGGCATGAGAGAAATGGTTTCAAAGCCAAACAACCCCCGCAGCGGCAAAGGCGCATCGCACACACGGCGAGGGAGCGGCCGCGTTCGCCGCCTCCCCGCTTTCCCGGGCGCGCCCGCGGGGGCGGCCACCGGCCGGGGCCCGGCAGCAGGGGAGAACTGGGGAGTGGCGCGCAGGGCTGGGCCGGGCAGGGCGGCCCCGTCCCGCCCCATCCCTCCCCCG
>VYXB01001577.1:103973-137287 GCA_013397135.1 Pachyramphus minor | reverse complement strand
GGGCTCCTGCCGCCGGCGGCGCCTGGCGCCCCTCAACGAGGACAACGGGCGGTTCCTGCTGCTGGCCGCCCTCATCGCGGCGTACCTGAGCGCCGGCGCCACTGTCTTCTCGGCTCTCGAGAGCCCGTCGGAGGCGGAGGCGCAGCTCCGCTGGAACCGGACCCTGCACAACTTTAGCCGCATCTTCAACATCAGCCTGCCGGAGCTGCGCGCCTTCCTGCGGAGCTACGAGGCGGCCATGGCCGCGGGCATCCGCGTCGACGCCCTGCGGCCCCGTTGGGACTTCCCCGGCGCCTTCTACTTCGTGGGGACCGTCGTCTCCACCATAGGTGAGCGCCGCCCCGACGGCCCCGCGGCGGAGACGCGCCCGCCCGGGGGATGCCGCGGCCCAGTCGTTATAGCGACCAAAGTTTGGAAGAGGCGCTGCCGCGTTGCTGTGACAACCGGGGGCCTCGCAGTAGAGGGGCGTCCGGCTCCTTGTGGTCCCCCTCTCACCTCCCAGCCCGGCGAGTCGCAGTCGCACCGCCCGACCCGCTGCGCGGAGCCGGGGACCGGCGCTTCTCCCCACCCCGCACTGCTCCGGCTCCCGCGGGTTCGCATGACCGCCGGCCGTCGATGCCCTGGGCCGGCGGCGTCGGGAGTCCCGTCCTTACCCATTAAACTTCTGCTGCCGGCGGCTGGCTCTCGTTCAGCCGGCCCGAAGGAGCGAGCGGGGCTGGCAGCCCGCCGCGCAGCGCTGCCCGCGCCTCCGCCGCGCCGGGATGCGCCTGCCGGGAGAGTGGCTCGGTACCCGGAGAGGCGGCGCAGGGCCCTGAAAGCAGCGGGCTGATGGAGATGCTGAGTGAGACCCGGGCGTTCGCGGTGCCTGGCCGCTGAACTTGGTAGCGGCTTTAACTGGTGGCAAAGTTAAGATGTGTATGTGATTAAAGACACAAACTATATGTCTTCCAGCTGTAGCATAATACACGTTCTCAGTGTATCGCTGGTCACAGCTGGCTGCAGTTGTTCATATCCCGTAGGTGTTCAGGAAGAGCGGGACTTTGTAAGCAAATGGGGAGTGTTGGTGGGAAGATATTTTTTATTGTAAAATTACTAGGGTTTATTCTAAAATTTCTTACTCTAAAAGCACAATTAAGAACTGTTGTATTGGAGATTTAGCCAAAGTAAAGCCATGGCTATCTGCTGGTCTTGGGCTATTGCTTGAGAAATCCTGTCCTTGCGGACACAGATCTTACCGATCTTAACTCTGCCAGATATTGTAACAAGCCAATTGTCCTGGGGCTTCTGAGCATAAATGTCGTGTTCTGCCTTTATTAGAGAGGAAGAAATGCACAGCTCATTATTGCACTTACATTCATTAGATTCAGAAAATGTTTTGTCCATAGTGACTAATCTGTATAATAGAGTCGTGATGGTGACTACAGCAGTGTTGTCAGGTAGTTACTTTTTGCATTGAATAGTTAACTTTTATTTTGCAAGTATGTTCAATAGTCCTGTCACTGGAACACGTTTTTAATTAATCATGAAGCCTTCTTCATCACAGGAACATACATTTTGACTGCCCTGAATGGATGGATGAAAAAAGTCAGTGTGTTAACAAATCCACTCTTTCCTTACACCTGCTGTAGCAAACAGAGAAATCTTCAGGTGATGTGTAAACACATCACTTCCCCACCAACCCTGTCTTCTCCTCCCTGAGGTTATTGAAATGTAAAATGTTTCTCTTCATTTGCATTTGTTTGCATCTCCACTCCATTACCCCATCTGCAGTCATTTGTACCTGGGCAGAGGGAATGAGGAACTCAGCAGGGGGTTTTGCCAGTCTTGACCGGTGTAAATGGCTGAACCAAGAATTGTGTTTCTCATATTCCTGCAGCACAACCGAGGGCACCAGGGCACCACTCTCTCATTATAGCCAAAAATACCCCCATCTCTCACATGCGAAATGGAGGCTGAAGACTCTTTTTCCTGATCTGCAACAAAGGCCAGGTTATGACAAGGACCCCCCAGGCAGTACCTTCTCTTGGCATTCTACTTGCTAGTGCTTACTCCTGGATTACTTACAGTGCTTTGTGTGAGTTCAGAGAACCTGCTGTGTAATAAGGCTTTGCTCTGGGTGAGGAGATGCAGCAGAGGGTAGCTGAAAGCAAGGCCAAGCTGTGCCTGTGGGCACAACAAAAGCCATGGCAGAGCTGCTGTGCTGGGGATGCCAAGCTGCACAGCCCAGCAGGAGTAGTGTCTCCTGGAGTACCACATCCCAAGGCTGTTGACTCCATCCTGGAATAGCTTTTACCAGTTACAGGTACAGTTCCTGCAGATGAAGAGGAATTTCTGCCCCCACCTCAGTGCTTCTCCTTGCATGCCTCTTCAAGCTGCTGCAGCTCATAAGGGACAAATCCCATGGTGAGCTCAGCTGCCTCTCCATGGGCAAGGTTTCTTCCACCACACAGTTTATTCAGTTATTATGGATGGCTCTGCCCAGCAAAAGCAAAAAGATCCAGCTAATTAACTAGTTGTCCAGCTGAAACCCAAAACTGTACTGTTAGTCAGATGTGTCTAGCTCATGGTCCCAGCAGACAGAAACCAAATGGTAGGCGTCAGAATGTCACCTGAGGGAGCAGGTCCAGAATTGTTCTTTCGTGGTCCATTTTTCTCCTTCCAGCCAGCTCATTTACTTACCTACCCACCTGGAGTACCTTTAATTCCTCTGTCAGCTCACACACCACATTATCCCGATTCAGAGCAATTTGACTTTCTTTTGTGTCATGCTTAATTGACAAGAATGATGTCTTTACTCAACCTCACCAAGAGCTATCAGACATCCAGAGTCAAAACAGCTTGCCTTCCTCAACAACTTCATCAGTTACACGTGTCAAAACAACTTTATTGCTCCAGCTAAACACGCTACTATCCTAGCGACGTGTTGGGAATATTTCTTACTCACTGCTTAACAAACAGCAAGTATATGCAAAGTCTGTGAAGGGTGAAGCACCTGTAGGTTACTCAGATTCTTATCTGTAGAGGATTCCAACTTACAGGAATCTCGCTATGTCTTTTAAAGCCCTCACTCTGCTTCTGACAGTTTTAATAAATCTGCTAAATCTTTCATATGTAGAAATTGATATAGTCACACAAGGACAGGGCTACAAGTTTTCCTGGGGTTTGTGTAAGCTGAAGAGAGGGAGAGTCTCCAGTTCTTCATCCTTCTGTGAATAAGGGTTAGGCATAGCTAGGCTTGGAGAAAACTGCTCCATCCACTGTCCTTGAGGCAGGGCCTTTGCAGAGCTGAGCAGCTCCCCTTCATTAGGTGCTTCCTTGGCTGCAGTTCTGCATTTCCTTAATTACACAGGGATTCAGTCAAATCCTCTGGGTGAAAAACGTGTTAGTGGGATCTTTAAGAAATGAGAGTTAAAATGAAAAGTCTAATATTAAAGCATTTTGCTGAATAGCACACAAAGCAAGTGGCTTACAGCCCATAAAATGCCCTCTTGATAGCACTGGTTTTTTTCTACTATTGCATTGTTTGTGCTTGAATAATGAAATGATGAGTCTATTTTCATTAGACATATCTTGATTTTTCAGAGCTATGTAAGAAAATTCTTCAGTCTAATTTCTGGTTGTTTGCTGTCAGATTACACCATCTATTCAGTCATTATTTTGCACTCCAAAAAGTAGTGTTTTTGTAGGCAGCTATTATTGTTCTGATTTCTTTAAGGAGCAGCTAGGTATAATTTATTCTTGATTCTTTGGTCTAAGTGACAGTAGACTTTGTTTTTCAGCTGAGTTTTTTCCTTCCTTCTCCAAATGGAAACCATCAGTAGTTCCGAACACTTTGTTAAAGACTGAAAGCAAAACCATAAGTCAGACCAGTTTTCTTCCTGGTAAAGTATTGCAGAGTACAGCATAATCAGTCATAGCTTTCCCTGTGTTCTAGGAGCACAGATTCATTCTGCCTAGCACATCAAGCAGCTCTAGAATGCCTGAAGCTCTGGATTTCTGACTTCAGTCCATGACTCTGTACCCAGATTTTTTTTCCTCTCTTACATATTAAAGTAAATCTGAGGTGTCTGTCTAGTAAAACATATTGAGACATAGACTTATCAAATTTGTATTTTTATCTTCTTATGTGTAAGAACATGTTTCAAAAATCCAGTGATATAATTGATTGATAGAAATCCATACCAAACATTAAAAAATAAGGTCAAGAGAAGTACTCCAAAATGTAAAAGTGATTTTTCAATATAATATTTCTTAAAGGACCATTACTGTGGGCAGACTGTTTTGGAATGGAACATGTCTGTGTTACATGTTCTTGAGAAGGGCCCCAGGAAGAAAAGATACAAGGATCCTCTCTCTGTACAGCTGTGTGAAGGCTCCAGGTGTTCAGGGCACAGTGTGTAGGAGTGAGCAAGACTGTTCATCCTTACCTTGTCCCTGAGGTATCCTGTTAAATGACTCAATATTCTGGTGGACTGATAGCTCCACACAAAGGGAAGGAGTGTGTTCTGCTCTTAACTTAAATGAGAGACACAGTGTTCAGTGTTTTCTGCCATCTCACTGGCTTCTGGGAGCTGTTCTCTCCTTGCTTAGGATGTCAGCTGGGTTGGACTTTCTTCTCTCTGGGTCCTCTGTGGGAACCCATCATACTCAGCTTGTCATTTCTGCTTATCCTCCACAACCTAAGCGCTGTAACTGCTCAATTCTAAAATATCCTCTGGCTCTGTGTCGTAGTCTTGTGAGAAAATCTGGTGATCCAGGTGTTATGGAGGTGGTAATTTAATGGAAGTGATGTGCAAAATACAGTTAGACAGCTCAACAAGCGAATGGTCAGCTGTTGGACTGCACTGCTAGGAGCCAGGGAGTGATCCTGCGAGAACAGGCACTTCATAGGATAATTTGGCAAGAAATTTCACAAATAATCGAGATGATCTGAAGGTTTTAAGGGGGAAGGGCATTTGTCCTGTCTTCTTCATTGCTGTATTTCAGGATATGAATTTGAGCCATAGCCACAGGAGGTTCTGGCTCACTGCGCTCTGTGAATGCAGTCTCATACAGCCAATGCAACCAAAAGGCAACAGCCAAACCAGTGTGTAGACCTGATCAGCATCAGTGTTATGCTCTTCAAGGCTCTGCAATTCCCTGAGGCTTGTACAGGGAGCTTTTGGGAGGCTTCAGATTAGGGTGGAGTTGCCTCCAGAATTGACCTTCTTAAAGTTTAGAAATAATCCAGCAAAACCAAATGAGAAAGCAGCTGGAAGAGCAAGCAGTATTATTAAGTTGCAGTGTCAGGTTATTTGTCCTTGCCATCCTATACACGGTCTGCAGCCAGCATGAAAGTGTGTTTCAGGCAGATCTGATTCCTTTGGTGCGTGTCATGTTTTAATCAATGTGCTGGTGGATTTCTGAAAGTTATTTTCTCACTCGGGTAGTCTCGATAAGCAACAGAGAGCAAGAGGCTCAAAGGGCAGCAGGTGAATGGTCAGCATATTTCTGTGGAGAGAAGTGATCCTACAGTGATTTCCTCAGATGATGACCTGGCACTGTAGCAATATTTTCTACCTGCCATAGCTGCATAGGAGTATTAACTTCTTTGGATACCAGATAGGAATTTCATTAGTGTGTGGGCATAGGTTGTGTGCTCCAAGCAGGAAAGTAATCTAAAACACAGCTTGTCTTCTTGTCCTTGAGAGCAACAACAGGAAGCTTTACTTGGAGTACCTCCATGTAATTACATGGGTAACTTGAGGTGTCCCCATGTAGGGTCTCGATGAAATAATTCTGATCCTAAATTTTGAGGAGCTTTATTCTAGAAGGCAGGAGGGAGAAACCCCAGTACTTTAAATAAAACCCTTTGTAAAAGAAAAAAAATCTGAAAATATTATGTCAGTCTCAGTACTGCTTAGGATTTGCCTGCCCTTGTAGGGTTACGCCAGCAACAGAAAATGAAGCTGTTACTGTGCTTCGGTCATCTAAACTGAGGGATTTCTACAGAGAACTTTATCTCAGATTACTTAATCTGAGAGATTCAGAGGCCTCGTAAATATTGAACCCTAGCTATGAAATAAAATGTTTCAAAACACTAACAGCAGTACAGTGGAGATGTACTTGTTTTTTTAGTGCTGGAGAAGTCCAGGACAACCAACCAAATTGCACTTCTTTTTGCTGTGGCTGTTGGAATTTGAGGTGCTCAGCTGGAACACTGAAACCTGGGGTCTCCAACTGAATGTCAAACACCACAGCATCTCAGAGCAGCCACCCGAAACACAAAGCCTGTCTATAACATCAGGGAATAAAGGATTTGCCCAGCATCACATGAGATACGGTCCAGCATCTCAGAAGGCAGGGGAGATTTTATACTGACTTACTGTGTGCTGGTTCAAGTTCAAAATGAAGACCAGTTGGAGTGTATAATTGTGAATTCTCCATTTGTGCAGCCTTCAGGGTCCCTCTAGCTTGGGTAGTTGAAGGAGCAATGTCTGCTTAGTGAGCACATACCTCCTGCTTAGCAGAACGTTCCATTTGGTCTTCAGTCTTCTGGGTAGCAAATACCTGTATTTTAGTTTCCTATGTATTAACAAGAGCTTGGAGATGTGACTGCAAACGGAGCACTGGTGTGCCAAAACACCACTTGGACAGCTCTCCATCCATGGAGGTGACACACGTGGCTCCAGCCAGTCCATCTCTATTACTAAGCAACCTCCCTGTAAAACAGTTATCGTGCCTGTAATAGCAGTGAGGGATCATAATTACCTGGCTTATCAGCTGCCCTGTTTGCTGCAGGCTCAGCAAATCCAAATCCTGCTTGAAACCCTATGGGCTGTGTTCTCGTGGAGCCTGGCCAGTCCCTAGACTCTCCCTCCAGCTTTGCACTCCTGGGGATTTTCCCCCTTTCCTTCTCTTAGAGCTAACACTCCCCGCTCACCTGCCTGTCTCAGGTATTCTTAATTTCTACAGCTTCTGCTGCCTCCCCCACAATTAGTATGCCATTTTCTACTGATGATTTGTTTTCTTGATTAATTTTTTAATATTTGTTTGATGTCCTTGCAGTCTTTCATGTTAATAGCTACCAAAGAAATCAAAAGTAAAGCTTTACAGTTTCTTTTTGTTCCTCGTGTTAATCCTGCTATTGATCCCCATTTCTTTTTCAGTGTATTTCTTCTTTCTCTAGTTGTCTTCAGTTTGACACAAATCATACACCCCTCATCATTTTCTCTCACTTGTACCGATGGGTCATCTTTGCCAGCACACTGTCTTGCTTTTATGCAAACTTTAATTGCTCTTCATTATGGAGAGAAGGGGAAAGCAATTATATGATAGTTCTGTTGGCAATTAATGTCATGTAACAATACCCACTCCTGGTGTTATGCTGGAAAATACAATGTCATTTCTTTATTTTAATGATGGCAGTGTTACCTTATCTTTGCAGCTATTGAAGTCAGTGAGAATTTTACCTCTTGCCATAGTACCATCAGGGTTAAAGCAACAGGAAACCAACTTGGAACATTTCATCTGCAATTTTTAGAGTGAAGACAGCTTGATATTGATGGAAGCATAACCTGTGACTGTGATCTGTGTGAGCCTTGCTTACCTTTATCAAAAGAGAGTTTTTGTCGTGTGTCAGCACCAAGTGCACATCTGAGGGCGTTTTGGGAGAAGATGGTTTAGGGCAAAGATTAGGGTTCATGCTGCTGAACATTTGAAATGTGTAAGTCCTCCTGAGCACAGTAACTCTTGGAAGTGACAATAAAAACCTCCAGTGAATAGAAACGCTTTAGTAACAAACAAAATTATAATCCAAGGGGCAATTGCACAGCAATCCAGAGAAATCAAATATCTCCTCAATAGCCTACATCTGCTGAAGTCGATAGTAGACCAGTCTACAGAGCTTTAGGAAATCCTACCTTACTCATTTTATTGTCACACTAGGTTTCTAAAACAAATGTAGGTCTGCTGTTGCCAGCACTCGTTATTGCTGTGTATATTATTGTGTATAATACTTCTCGAGCTCGGTGGGTCTATTGATGGCACTGGCTGGCACACCTAGACATTGGAAGGTTTCAGTGCAATCCCTCTTGAATCAAATGAGAGGTAGAATGAAAATTAAATCTAATTGCATTAGATGAGGCAAAGCATTAGCAGCCTTTTCAAGTAATTAAAGCTTTGGAGCGGAATAAGATAAGAAATTGAATGGTTTGATGTTAACATATGGGATTACTTAATATGGGTGAGACACTGCTATTGCTCGTGTTTAAAAATCCGTAGTAAGTGGATGAAAAAAGCAGTACTACCTTGATAAGAGTTGTAGCCTCACAGTAATTTCTCAATGGATATTAACCTTTCTGAGCTTGTACCACTGCAGCTTCTTCCCCTTCAGAAATGTTTGGCCTGATGTTTCCCTTTCTTTCTCAAGTCTAACACGGGCAAATTTAATCGTGGCAGAAACTGCAACTAAAGAGAGGTTGCCCATGTGAGAATTGGTTGAGAAACTAATTCAGTAAATTTCTGTTAAAAGCAGATAAAGTCTTTTCAATTATTCATTATTGGATATCCTGTCATCTCTTTGGTCAGCCTGAGCATTGTGCAAACAATATATTTATTTTCTGAGGACAAACAAAAAATACAGTGTCATTCCTGCTCAATGTGCATGGAGTCAAGTTTGCTTTAAGACTGATGGAAGTGGGGGGAAATGACTGCAGTGTAAAGATCTTAAATCCAAATTGTGATTTTCATGACAGAGGTAGAAAGAAGCTGTTTGATAAAATTATTTGCTTTACAAAAATGGCTGTTGGCAGAGCTTTGAGGACAGGAAAATCTCAGATAAAATCAAAGGCTCAAAATTACTGTGGTAATGTGGCGAAGTTGTTCAGTATCATTAAATTTACAAGTAGTCAAGGGAAATGCATACTAAGGAAGGAAGAGTTAAATGCAGAAGTAGAAAATGGGAAGTAATTGGTTAGTCAGCAGTCCTGTCACCCTGTATTTCTGCAACACTGTATTTCTGTTATAGTTACTTCATGAGTGAATTAGAAGAGCTGCCCAAGCAAAAAGATACTTGACAGTTTGCTTTAGCTTTCAGCTGGAACTTTTTAAACTGAGGGGCTCATAAAGGCATATTTAAACCATTAACAAGTCCAGGTAGATTTTTGTAGAGAGATTTGGAAAAAAACCCCAGCCAAACAGTGGAAAAGATGTTTTCATGTTTAGGGTCTTTCTATCCCACCAGTTCGTATTTATAGCCTAACTCTTTATAAAGCAGAAGAGATGACACAACTATCAAGAAACAGATGTTCTCTGAACACCTACCTACGCTAACACCACTGGCAGAAGAAAAATATGCTGCAAATCTATTGTTTAATCCACTCAAAGGATAAGCCAGCAATGTAACCAGCCTTTCCCATCTGTAAGGCTCAGAAAGCCCACGAGTGACATCTTGTTTCATCAGACTTCTTACGTGGGGAAGTACGACATACGCCCAAGATCACTTGTGAAATTCAGAAAATGCTGTTTCTTAGCCTGAGAGGAGAAGTATTGTGAGATGTACTGGCAGTGAAGTGACAGTTCATGTGCAAGTATTCTTTCGAAGCCAATAATGTCTCGAGAACATAACAAAATTGGGATGCCATTATTCTTTTTGTCTTGCAGCTCAGAAAAAAAAAAAATAATAGAAGAATTACTGTAGACCTTTGGGTCTACACAGACATCTGAAATGCAGCTGCAAGTTTCAATAAACAGCAAAAGCAGGTGTGAATGCTAATGTTTGAAACACTGTTTGAAATGACAGGGCATAAGCTTTTTTTCTGTTAGGGTGTTGCTTAGATACACGATTATCGACATAAAAAACATTCTCAAAAACCATGGGAAAATAAGAATGGGAGCAGCTTTAAAGGATGAAAAATTACGATTGCAGGAGAATTCTACTTTTTTTTATTCACCTGGAACACAGAGACAATAGGAAGGTCAGAGGAGGTGGGAATGTATGGCTTCAGATATTGGGCACATCTCAAGAGAGGGAAGGAATTGGCGACTCTTGGGGTCCATGAGCTATACCTTCATGTATATCCATGGCTACTGAGACACACTTTGTGTCTTTCCTGGTTATTGTACTTTTGTTTTCTGCAGATTTTTAAAAATAGTTGCTGTAAATTCAGGTATGTTTCTTCTGTCTCATAATGTCTCAGAAACCTCTGCATTTTAGCTGAGGTTTGGCAGTGCAGTAAGCTGAGAGAGATGCTTCTGCCCACAACCTGTGGAGTGTGAGCAGCAGAGGTTGGACACCACCCCAACAGCTGTTAATGCAAGAGTTTCCAGACCCTTATCTTCTAGGGGAGATAAGGGAGACATTTTCCACAATAATATAACTTAAGTAACCAAGGGGCATGTAGGCTGTGTTTTTCCATTATTAACACTATCATCATTTCAGAAAAGATTGTAGCAAAATGGTTTTTCCCCAGCTGTTAGGATAAGGACAGAAAACAAACCAGAGACAGGACCCTGCAATCATCAGGTGTGGAGGCAGCCACAAGAAGCAGCTCTGGACTAGTTTAGATTAATTCACAAAGAGACAGGCTGCAACCAAAAGAAAGAACACCCTGCTCTCATCCCGTTTTCCTTTGAGAGGTGGTTTAGCAGTAATTTAGGCAACACTAACCCCTATTCTCTCTGTTTTAACGAGCCATTAGAGTGCCCCAGCTGTGCCAAGGGGCAGAGTAACTGACAAAACAAGAGGGGATTTAGTATCATCTTGCTTAAGATTTATCCGAGAAAGTCAGCATATAATGAAGAAAATAATTTCAGTTTTGATATTTATGACTGTAAACCAGAGACTGGTCCCAAGAATTCAGCAGAGAAGAAGATTGTATTATTTATAAGAATACTAAAACCTAAAGTATTGAAATAAAGTTTGTTTATGAACAATACATTAATAGAAAAGGAATACTGTCACACCACAGGACAGCTCCATCTCTATACAGTCAGTTCAGCAGGAATTGACTTTATTTTTCTCTGTGTATTTTGAATTCATACTCCTGATTTTCATTCTTCCCTGAGCTTCATTCTCCATCATCTCCTTTCAGGAGAGGCCCCCTCTCCCTCATCAGAAACCACGTTCTGTTGCTATAGGATTAGCTAAAAAACCTGAACATAAGCTTGTCAAAGATTTTGAGTCTCAAGCCTGTGACTCTTCCCACGTGTTCCCTCTTCAGGGGCTACTGCTTAGCAAGACCACGGGCCAGAGCTGCTGTCAGCTGGCAACACTGGTGACTTGGCACAAGTCAGTCCCCATTTGCTTGTACAAGGTATATAAAGGAGCAGCCAGCCCCAGCCAGGGAACCATAAAACTTATTTAGAGACACTTCTGCTTGTTCCTGGGCTTGGTTCTATGCCAAAGAAGCTTGGCCAGACCTCCTTATATATTTATTTAGCTATGTCTTTGAGATAGTGGCATTCAGTAGTGAGCAAGGGTGGACTTGTTTTGTTAGTCTTTGTTGGTATGCACTTTCTTCACATGCTTTCTTCACAGAAAGGGCACATGCAGTACAACTGAGGGAAAAAGCTTTCCTACTTCTGGTGAATGAAAAGAGCAAGAGTACTGCGGCTGCTGGTGAAGCTGAAGTCCCAGCGCTTATCTTTTTAAGGGTCATTTATCACTCAAATTTACAAAGGTTAGGCCACTTGAGCTGACAAATGTGCCTGCTGAGTACCCACTAGAAACTGATGATCTTTCTTGGAAAGCTCGACTAGAAGGTGTCAGCGTAGAAATGCACACTTGGGAAACCTGCAGCAGGGAGAAGAAAAATGTTCAGGAGCAGCCAGGTTTTGAGGAGGTCATCCTCTCTCCTTCCCTAAGGTATTTCAGGGGGCACCCCCAATGCCTTAGACCCCATCAAGGTGATACTCCTCTCGGGTCCAGCATATCCTTCACCCTAAAAATGTTGCTTCAGCTCTAGCACTCACACGTGACAGCTTCTCCTTAGGCATGGGGTCCCATCTTCATCTGCCTGCTGACATGGCCAGGTATCAGTCCCACGAAGCAGCACCTCTGCATATAAACACTCTGTGTCTGGAGTCAATCCTCACATTCCCATCTTCAGGGGATTTCATGAGACAGCTTTCTTTGCAACTTCTTATCCTCCAGTCGGTGGCCCTGTCACCTTTCTAGCAGAAAAGGTCCTTCATTACCACCTCTCCTCCAAAATTCCTCTCCAGAGCACGAGTGCTCTATTCAATCCCAGGACCACAGCCAGCAGCAGCTCTGGTTACCTCTACAGTCCTTTTCATCACACCATTCTCTGTTGCAGTAGCCTCTTGCATCGTTCCCTCGAGGCAGCCTCTCATAACATCCAGCTGCCCTCCATGGATGCCCATGGAAGTGCACACCCTTTGCCCACATGTGGAAATCACAGGTTGCCAGAGAAGCTGGGGAGTCCCAGCACCTCTGCCCTGATAGAGCTGCCCTTCTACCTCCCAGCATTGGGCACATATTCCTGTCTCTTCTCCTCACCCAAGTCACGGCTGGGAATAATTTTAGATTCATCTTTGTCATTCACCTCCACAGAAAAATATTGTTACCTCTTAGTCTCTTTTCATATCTTTCAGATGCACCTGGAAACTAACAACTCATTTATTAACTTCACCTTTTAGTTATTGAATGTCATCATCGCAAATTTAATCACTTTTTTTTTCCCAAGGAAGCTTGGATTATTTTAGGTTTACAGTTCTATTAACCCTCTTTAAAATCAATGTACTTTAAAGAGGAATGAATATTGTGGCCATAATCTTTTAGCCTGTGGTTTAAATCATGGCCAGCTGAGAAATACTGAGGGGAACTGATTCTGGTGTTCACTGACGTTACCCATTGCAGCGCTGTGGATAACCAATAACCTGATCACAGCTGTGTGTAAACAGAGTAAAACTGGTACTGTGGAAAGCCTTTAATAATTGCCTGCAGCTCCTTTAAATTCCTTAATGTTCAATTAATCATCTCCTGGCTCTGTTCTGCCAGCAGTTGTTCTGAGTAGCAGTTGTCTCAAACACCTGACTAATATTTCACAGATGGAGATGAAACAAGGAGCAACAGCAGAGACCTGGCTGGTTTTTAACTACATTCATTAAGTTTATCATGGTGGTGTTTCAGGTCACTGAATAGATTGGGCATCTTTTCCCAAAGCCTCTGGGTGCATGTATGCACTTTTTATATATTGAACATTCAGTTAGGAAAACAAACAAACCAAAAAATCCCCAAACTTGTTTTAAGTCACTCTGGTTCACACAGCAAATTTACAGGAATTCTGACCACCTATTTACTGCAGCATTTGGGGACAACAAGTCTGTTCTCCATGCTAAATAATTTTTAAGAAGTTAGGAAATGCCAGAAACCGCCTGCTTATTCATCTTGAGGTGGTATAGATGTATGACCAAGGGTGGATGGATGAATGGGTTGATCAATATGTCGAATGTTTATGGGAGTCAGTCCTTATTTGCATAGTCATTCAGTATTTTCTCCATGGAATATCTGCTCAGTACATAGGTCATCAAGGACTACGAGCTTGTGTATGATACAGGTTAGGCCAGCTCTCAAAACTGCAGTTGTACCTCATGTCTTCAGACATAGCATGATTTCAACTTTAAAGGTCTTAATTTGCACAATGCCAGGCAGACTGCTGCTGTTCAGGAACAGTTTCCAGATACTAATCTAAATAAGATCAAATGGGATTTCACACAACTTTGATATTAAAGGATTTGGAGTGGAAAAACTCCAAAGAAATTTGCAATATTTTAGTAAAGCAAGCTGAGAAAGAATGTTAAAGGCGAAGTAAGTTTTTAATTTGTACTCTGAAAATGCAAAGCCAGGTGGAAGAACTGACTTGTAGTAGTCTCATTCCTTGGTTAAAAGCACTGGATACAGCAGTTTTGTCGGCTCTCAGCTGTGACCCTGTATCCAAGGCAACTGTTTCTGAATGTTAGGTGGTGAGGAGCTATAGAATAAATGAAAGGCAGTTGTGAAATATACAGGTATGATTCTCAGGGGAAATAATAATGAAATGACAACAGATGGAAAAGGGTTGAAGGAAGCACAAGAACCCAAACATGGAATTCAGAATAGGATGTGGTATACATGTCAGTCAGTAAAGGCCAACCAAGACTGTTGGAAAGCTATGAAGTAAAGCAAGCGTGGAACAGACGTTAAATGGTTGCTCTTTGTCTCTTTGTGTTCTGTAAACCTCGTCTCTTGGGGACCAGGCCTCTAAGAGCTTAGTCTTTGTGTTGCAAGAACTTCTTTCCCTCTGGAAGCAGAATTCTGGTTATAGTTTTTCTTGTTATAGTTTATTTTTGAGGAAACATTTGTTTAAAAAGTTGTATTCAGACATTTTAGTTTCTTTTATTCTTGTAAATATGATTACATTATATTTATGTGGAGGTGTAGAGGTGATGCTGCTCAGATGATCTGTGCTGTGTCACTCTAGGATTTAAAATTATTGTTTTGGTGTGCTGATTTGCTGTGTGAGCGAAGTGCCATAGCAGGACACCTGCATAAGAAGAACTGGAGTGGCTGAGAGAGACAGGGACACATTATGCCATGGTAAAGGCTGGAAGACTTTTTTTGTGTAGTTCTTGAGGTGGCTAAAACTTTATTCCATCTCTGGATAAATACATCTTTACTGGAAAACTGTCAACCCTTTTAATCTCAAACTATAGTAATACAAAGCAATTAGCCTGAGAGAAGAGCTCATAGGTACTAATGTTGCTATTCCTTTTTGTCTTCTGGCTTCTGCTATCTCTTTTACCCATAAGAAAATGGGTTAAAAAAAAAGAGGGCAGGAACAACAGAAAGTATGTCACAAGTTTACCCAGCTACCTCTTGAATCCATCACCAGCTTAAGTAATTTAAAACTCCAGAAGAGCAGAATTGTAACCAGAAAACCTGTTAAAGGAGTCAGGATGAGGGTCTCATTTATTGCCAGCACTTACTCATGAGAGGCTGCTGAAGAGAGGTTTTATCAGCTCATCTCTACTAATTCTGTTTGGGGAGGAGAAGTATCAAACACATGAAATTAATGCTGCCATAGAGCCTGTATCTGGTGGGCCAGAGTGAGGCAGAATTAGCATGAGGGAGGTTAAAATATTGCATCCGAGCCACACAAAGTCAACCCCAAGGTACCTGTATAATATGTCTCAGGGCCATGAAAAATGCAAAGCATCATTGCAGTTTTTTTCCTGTACTATCTCAGAGGCACAGGCAGTTCTGTATTAATTTGTTTCATCCAGGCATCATGATGTACCTCAGCTTTGAGCGGGGGCTGGGCTCAGAGATGATGTACAGAACAGACCGAGACGAACCCCTCATGGTCCAGGTGGTGCCAAAGGGACAAACAGGGCTGGCAAAGAAAGACCCTGTGTGGAGTGTGTGAGTGCACTTTGCTCAGCCAGCTGTTGACCTGAAGTTACTGAGGGACACGTTTTAGTGGTGGGCTTGGCAGTGCTGGGCTAACAGTTGGGCTCAATGATCTTGAAGGTCTTTTCCAACCTAAATCATTCTATGATTCTGTGTTTTCCTGGTCTCACCTTTTCCCTGTTTTATATGTTTCTTAGCACTCTCGTTGCTGTGATGGGCCCTTTCACCTTGCATAGCTACATACTGAATTTTGGCAACATCATGCTTCAGAAAACCTCAATGAAACAAACCACATCAAAAGTATAAAACTTAACAGCTCTCATGAATGATCGTCGAAAATACTAAAAAGCCTCAGCAGATTTACAACTTGATCCAAACTGTCACTACCTCTTTTTTTTTTCTAATTAATAAATGTGTCTAGCCATATGTGGGACAATAAACCCATTTATTTTGATGGTGATGTTCATGTGCTTGCTGTGAAGCACATGTTTAAATGCTTTGCTGACAAGGCACAGGCGAACAGATGCCTTTTCCACAACAAGCTAGCTATGTATCCCTGGCTGGCAACCACAACAGGCTCCCCAGCTTCTGAGGGCCAAGGACTAGCAGATATTCATCATTAGATGAGAAGGGTCCTGCTAGCAGCCAGCCCAATCCAGAGAACAGGTTTAGCCCACAGAGGAGAAGGAACTAGGAAGAGCTTCCCAATAACCCATGTTAAGCCTGGGACCCCACAGCAGGTTTCTTGAGATCTACTCAAAGGTGGTCTTTTTTGACACTACAAAATGGAGATACAGTGGGTCCAGAAAACAAAATATAATTACCTCTTTGGTAAAATATTCTGGTAATACTGTGCAAGTTTTTCATGGACTTTTACAGAAAATACTCTTTTTCCTGTGAAGGTACTGATCATAGAATCACAGAATGTTTGGGTTGGAAGGGACCTGAGAGATCATCTATTCACAACACCCCTGCTGTGGGCAGAGACACCTTCCACTAGACCAAGTAACTCAAAATATGCAGTATAGTCTGAATTGCTGGCACACAGCTGTTTCCAAACATACCCAAATCTATTGTGAAAGTAGGACCACCTTTTTCACCGTGCACCTTCATGTTATTGAAAAGATATGTCCGAGGTTTTTTACTTGTCATGAGCATTTACATTTTTTTATCAACCAGTGCGAAATTCTCTTTTAGTGAAGTAGGAAGGGAGCACAGATAAACTAGCCAGAAAGATACAGACATTTCAAAAATAAAACAGTAGATTTCAAGCAGCATCCCAATTCATTATACATAGGAAATATTTTCCTGTTGCTGTTTGAAGGTGCATCATGGTAATAAACTGGATTTAATGATTTCATTATGCTCTATAATTACTTAATTGTGCTCTATGCTAGAAGTAGCTCCTTTTTCTTTACAAGCTTTTATTTATGTGGTCTGATATTGGTATTTACCTCCTTGAATATGTTACTTGCTCAGTATTTTCACGGAACAATAATGTCAGCATGTGGATTTTTCACAAACCATTAGTTTAGATTACATGTGGTTATTTATTCATGGGACATGAGCAGTCACCTCGATCCTGTCAGTGTGCTTTTTGACTGAACCACCAAGTGTTCTTACAGGGAACAGTAGTAGAACAAAGGCAATACCTGCAGAATTGAGTTTCAGAAGCATCTTCCTGAGCTAGTATGTGAAATATATGTAAATCATTTCCATAATACAACTGCTATCAGCAAAAAACATGGAGTAAACTTATTGTGTTTATTTGCATGCAAATTTATGATCACTTCTGCTGTTATTTAACCATCCGTAGCTACAAGGTATTACTGCTTATTTATAAAATTATGGTTATGAGTAATGACATAATAGTAAGCAATATTACAGTAAGTAATTCTTACAAAGAAGAGGTGAATTAATATTGTTGCTGCATCTTCCCCAAGTGTGTATACTCTGATTTTTCTATTTAACTGTGTAGCAGTGTTTTTCCCGGCTGTAATTATCAGTCTGTGAGTTCCTAATGCTCCCAGTCTGCCAGGCAGCTCTGCAGGGTGATGGCTTTTCCTTCCCTCTATGATGAGGTGGGCTAGCTGCAGTTGGGATTTGGATAAGACTTCAAAATGCTGTTATGTTTAAAACAATATTCAATATATGGGGGGTGAGTTATACAGCCTGAAAACTTCTATCTTCTCAGTGGGAATGATATAATCGGACCTCTATAACAGAAGTGTTAACACTGGGTTACAACTTGTGAACAGAGAGCTTAAACTTTCCATCAGGTCATGCTGGGCTGGCGCGCGTGAGAGCAGTGAAGTGGTCTCTTCACCTCATCCCACCTGGAAGAGGTTTGGGCTCACTGATCCTTCCACCTGAGTTAACAGAGTAGTAATGCTCTGGTAATACACTGCTGTTCACATGTGTGAGGATTTTTTTCTTGCTTTCAAGCTTTAGTCATCTCGTTGAGCTTTCTGTTGCCTTCGTCACTCTTTACAATACTCTGTTTTATGTTGGCCTAAGCTGATTTAGAGATAGCACTCCTTTCGTCCAGTGAGATGAGACCCTTGTTAAATTACATATATCCTGAGTTTATGCATGAAAACCTATGTCATTAACATTACCCGTTTATCTCCACACCATAGGTTTTGGAATGACCACACCAGTAACAGTGGCTGGAAAGGTATTCCTCATCATCTATGGCCTTTTTGGGTGTGCTGGGACTATCCTTTTCTTCAACCTCTTCTTGGAGCGCATTATCTCCCTCCTGGCATTTATCATGAAGGCGTGCCATGAGAGACAGCTGCGAAGAAGTGGTCTCCTACCTCCCAACTTCCGAAGGGGGCCAGCTATGTCTGGGGTGGGCAGCCTTGTGGGCTGGAAGCCATCCGTTTACCATGTGTTGCTGATTCTGGGAATATTTGCTATTACCCTTTCCTGCTGCGCCTCCGCAATGTACACGGCAGTGGAAGGATGGAACTACGTTGATTCCTTGTACTATTGCTTTGTCACCTTCAGCACCATCGGCTTTGGAGATTTGGTAAGCAGCCAAAATGCTGCATACCAAAATCAGGGATTATACAGATTCGGAAACTTTGTATTTATATTTATGGGGGTATGTTGCATATACTCTCTTTTTAATGTCATTTCAATTGTAATCAAGCAAGTTTTGAACTGGGTGTTGAAAAAATTTGAATGCAGATGTTGCCCAAAGTGCCATAAATCAAGTACCCGCCTCAGCCGTCGCAACGCCATCACCCCGGGAGCCCGCCTGCGTCGACATAACATCTCAGTGGACACTGATGGACAGTACGACAGTGACACCGAGGGGAGAAGGCTCTCTGGAGAGATGATCTCCATGAGGGAGCTCACGGCATCTAATAAAGTATCCCTGGCCATTTTGCAAAAGCAGTTGTCCGAGACGGCCAACGGCTACCCAAGGAATGTTTGTATCAATACGAGACAAAACGGTTTCTCTGCAGGGGTGGGTGCTCTAGCCATCATGAACAACCGCTTGGCAGAAACAAGTGATTCTAGGTAGAGTTTTTGAAACTCCTTTTGTTTCTCTAATAAAAATAAAATGGTGATTAGGCTGGAATTATCATTGTAAGCTACTGGAAAGTTTTGGATTCAGACACAGCCTTGGTATTCATTGGGCACTCAGCATTTTAGTCTCTGGGGGTTTTATAAGTTTTCTCTAATATGCATTGAGATATCTATGTTACAATTTTCCCCTGAGGGGCTTTTGGAAGAGACTTCGCTGTCTTTGATGCAGAATCTGATGCAGTTACAGAAGGATGGCGTGCATGGTTAGGATGGTGTCAAAACCAGCATGTTCTTCTTGAGAACAGAGCCTAAACCCAAACTCTGTTTTAAAATGCATTAGGTGGGCAAGTTTGGCTCCATATTCAAACTTGGGTTTGGTAAAGTTTGACTAAACCGGTATGTCACAGTTTGTTAAAGTCTGGATCTGGCCCTGAGCTTTGTGCTCAATGCTCTTCAGCAATTCCTTGTAGCAGGCCTGTATGTAACACACATGGAGGTGATGGCCACCATGCCACCTTTAGGGTGGTTGTGCTTCCCTTCAATAACCCTACTGACTTCAATAGAAGAGGATTGAATGGGCTGGATTCCCCTCATACCAGTGATGGTTTTAGCCAGTCTTGTCTTAAAGACTACATGCCACCTAACTCTTAAAAGTCAGGGGGTTATCAAAGACCATTTCAAAGTGTGCAAAACTATTCCTGCCCACTGAATAACTGAAAACAGGCAACTGTCATCTCCAGTCCTGACTTCATTTAATGCAAGAGAAGCCAGTATGCACCTCTGGCGTCAAATGTTTGCATCACCACTGAAAAGCTTATTTCATTACTTTCACATTAAGTCACTAAAATGAATACAGGCTCTCTGTTGTCCTAAATTTGCATCTTTTGCTTCTGCAATATTGTTGCAGAGATTCATGTAAATTATTTTCTTGCATTTTTTTGAGGGCTCCAGCCCTGTACTTGTTTCCCACAAATCTGATTGTGTAGGTTATACAGAAGAGCACTGCATCGGAGGGCCCCCCCGAAAGCTGGCTTCCCCCAGAATGTTGATATGAAGTCACAAATTGGCCTTTGGCTGTTGCTGCCATCTTAAGCCATATTTAACCTGTACTAGCCCAAACCACTGAGGAACCAGAAGCAAACTTGCTGGTCTAGAGTGTCTAGTTTAGCATAACAAATGGGTGCAGAGGAATTACTGCAAAACTCTTTTGAAATATATGCACAGCTCTGGATCATTTCTCTAAATTCTCTCTACCACGCTGTGAAGTTAATAAAAAGGCTTCTGCTGATTCCAGGCAAGAAACAAAGCTTAAGCTTATATTCAGAGCCACAGTGACCTGCTCTTGGAAACTTCATGGGAAGTTGTAGGCAAGAACATGAGTAACTAGGTTGGTCACTGAATAAATTGAAGAAGCTGATGAAAACAAACTGGGAATATTAGAAATGATTGAAAATATTTCCATGAAGTTTCATATAGATATTTTACTGGTTTTTACTTACTTTGCTTTGCCTGGGTTTGGGATAGCCATCATTTTTGCTTTCCTTTAAATTTGTAGTAGTGCAAAATGTTTTGGAGTTTAACCCTGGAAAACTAACTTTTAATTTGAGGTTTTGCACACTTCAGCCTGCCAGCTGAAGTACGGCAATGACTGTATCTTTTTCCTGACAAAAGGAATCAGAGCAGCAGATAAACCATCACACATGGATCTGTATCATACTATAAATGTAGTCACAGCTTTTGTCAAGATGCATTTGGCCAGAAACACGCAGTGATGATTGTGTTCTGTTTCTGCCTGACACAGACTCACACTTAAGATTCTGTGGTATAGTAGAGTCCACATTCAAGAGGCAGTAGCTTTTGTGATGGTAGAGAGACTCCCCAAGCTCCACGTGTCAGAGTGCCTTCCTGTTTGTGCACTCATGCTCTTTGAAGAAGCAGGAAGAGTTCAATTGGAAGCCCACTGGAGGATAAATTTAAACAAGATGTGTAGGGGCAGGTCATGGTCTGGAGAAGACTCAAAGACTGGCTGCAGAAGTTGAAAGACCCATTTCAGGGAGGTGCCTTTCAGAGATGCAGGGGACATCTTTAGAAACAGCAGAGGCAGGGAACCGAAAGAATGAAAATTTGTTATTTTCCCTTGGGATTACCCCCATGGGTAAATAACCTTAACTACGATGATTTATGTGTTTGTTAATTAAAAGTGTGAATGGGACTCTGCTCTGTTTTTGCAGCTAGACTCTCAGGGTTATATCTTGGTACATTTGCCATCATGGGGACTATTACTTATTAGAACAGGCCCCACTCTGTGAAGTGTTGTATAAATCAAGGCAGATGGGCTCTGTCCGAAAGGACTTAGGAATTTGAATAGATAGGATCCCAAGCCACAGCAGAATTTGTTATTTTGCTCATAAAAACATGTTCAAATGCATTAACATTCTGTGAGCTCAAGAACTCTATGGGAAAAAATTTGCAAATTAAGTTGGGGGGGTTCAGTAAATTGTTTTTAAAGGATAAATATAACTATGATTAGGGTCCTGTTTAAATGTTTGTAAATTGCTGTCAAACTACCTGTTCCTGCCTGGGAAATACAGTGATGTAATATCAAATTGTACATACCTCCTCTGTACTTTTTCTGCATCTAGGCAAAGGCAGTCTGTTGTAACATGATTTAAATGTTTCCGATTCTGTCTGGTACCATCGTTTGCAGTGGTGCCTTTGCAGTTCCCATTGACCCCAGGGGAAGTTGGACCAGGTCCTAGAGCTGGCTTCTCAAGGGATTTGAGCATCTGATTGCTGCTCTGTGCACTTAGGTCTAATGTTTATTTATCCCCAAGATCCTTGATACGCTCCATTCTGCTTCTCCTTAGCCTCAGAGGCATATAAAGTGCATGCCCAGTTGTTTACGAGTGCCCCTATTTCTTGCAGTGCACATACCCTAGAAGCTGATACAACTCAACCACAGGGACCCCCAGTTCATATCTAAGCCCTGTAAAAATCCCCAATCCCATCTGGCTCAGAGAAGCCAGGTTATGAGAGGGTCAGAGCACAGTTACTGAGCTGGGTCTCACTGGGGAGCATCTGACAAAGGGTGTCCTTACAGTTCCCTCATATTCAGTAGCCAAAGTATTTTTCAAGGATGCATGAAAACCAAGCTCCAAGTCTCTACTCTTCAGCCTGCTAACACTGCCTGGGCACCCATCACCTGTGTGCATGAGTACCTGAGCCAAGAGGACATAGGAGATTTGAGATCAGTCATTTGTAGTCCCTTGTGCTCTTCCTTTAGCTTTTCCTTAATGATAATTCCTCTTTAAACTTACCAGGCATGGGCACCTTACTCCTCTTTGATTGTGCATGGTCCAACTCGGGATTCCCCAGGGCAGCCTGCTCCTTTTGTGAATTAACCCCTAAACATGCACCAATTGCACCAAGTGCAATTCCTCCCGGTATTTCATTTTCACAGACAAAGCAGATACCAGCAATATCTGGACACTGACTGAAGCACAAGAAATCAGAAGGAAATCTGAAGGAACAGAGTGGGACAATGAAAGCACACTGCACTATATTGCACTTTCTTTTCAGGTAATTTGGGAGTGGTATTACATTCTTGAAATGGTTTTTTCCCCCCCCAGGTTTTATGTTTGGATAGCCTTGAAAGAATGCAATTAACTTAGGATTTAAAAGTGCATCTTCCCTGATACAACCCCCTTGCCCTCCCCTGCAGAGCAGCAGCAGTGACTCCTAGCTGGCACAGACCAAGACATCCCAGTTGCCTGCTGAGAAGTTGTACAAGCAGTGCAGACCTGAGCTCAGAGCCCGTGCCCCAGATTAGTCTTTTGCCTCCTGAGCCCAGGGAAGAGCATTCAGGAGCAGCAGAAAGCTACAGGACTTAGGACTTCTCTGTGAGCCAGCCCCCAGTGAGAACCATGATGGCACATGAGCTGGTCAGACAAAGGAGATACTGAGTTCACCTGGCACATGTGCTAATACCTTGCAGATGAAAATTAAAATATAGGTGAAAATTAATGAGGAACAATGACCAAGCAGCATCTTCTCTTTCCCCTTGAGCTCAGGGCAGAACAATTACAAGGAATAGTTTGTTGTGAAACCTGTAGCATTTGGCAACTCACTACATTTACTTCTTGGGGTTTGTCTTCCCTTTGTCTTGGACTAAGTTTGGAGTCACACTGAGATGTCATCTGATTCTCTTTAGTTTCTTCCCATCTGCAAAGCACAGATCTCATTTTGTGGAAAAATTTTACATCATTTTTTATTTGCTTGCAATAAAGAAGGACATCCTTCAGACCATATAGATGTTCAGAGGAGTAATCTCAGTGACCTCAGCTGCAGATGGAAGTTTCTGAAGGACAAGGCTGCAGTTTGCCTGTCTTCCTGCAGAAGAAGCATTGCACAAGTAACTCCCATTAGTGCTAGCAAGGCATACAAATGTTTTTTAGGTGGTGGTTGGGGCCATGCAGCAGGAGGCACAACTGAAAATGAAAAATGGGTATTTGTGCCTCTGTGATATGTACATGCTAATTGACAACCCAATTACCAGCTCTGACTGCAACCAGAATTACTGATGGAAGACAGGAGAGGTGTAAGAATCACACCAAAGTTCTGTGTGACCATGGTGTCCCAGCACTGCTTGAGCCTTCGCCCTGAGTCTTTTCTCTTCCCCGGCTGTCTGTGGGTGAAAATTTGGGTATATTATGACCATTTACCCATATTTCAATCATGTCTAAGCTTGCTACTGAAAGAAAGACTTACAGCAGCAGTGGAGGTCATATAGCCAGGTATGTGGGCATAGTATAAACCTGATTGCCTATGTGGGATGAATTTATAATTATATGAAAATTACCTGTAGCAATGAGACCATTCTCACTTTTTAGTATTTTTCCAGCCTTTAACTTGAAAAATATTCAGTGACAAATGATTGCAATGAATGTTCGGAGCTAATCTAAACAAAATCATACTTTGCTGATTGCTAGCAAATCTATAGGTATGGCTTCTGCTCTAATTGGATTACTAATGTGCCTTTCCAAACCAACACATATTTGCAATGCTATATTTAAATAATACAATAAATGCTATGTTACATAATAACTTCAATTAGGGCAAATTAATAGTTGACTCACAGAAAATAACTAATGAAGTGAGCATTGCTCATTGTACAACCAATATGCAAGGTCTTTTTTGTGGGTGAATATGTCCATATTTGGGCTCAAATTCTGCTTTCATGAATGCTAGGAAAATAGAAACTACATTGTAGAAAATAAAGTATGGACAATTCCACTGAGATTCCACAAAGGATATGCATATTAGTATGTACACAGTAAGTGGTTCATCATGCATGATAAATATATTGTATAGCAATGGCACTGAGGAAGGACTGCTTCAGTTTACACAACCACAGTCTGAATACAGCTACCAATAAAGACACATGCCTTTTTTTCTTTCTTGTTTTGTTTATTAAATAGGTAACGTCCACCCTTTAATTAGAATAAGTCTTTAAACCATTAAAAAAAAATGCAATTGCCCTAAATTTTGTATAGCCAAAAAGAGGTCTAAAGTCAAATCCAAACTTTCAACTCTAAGAATCCAAAGTGGTGTTGTTTTGCTTTGCAGCCTTCCTATCTATCATTTTCAGTCCTTCCTTGGAAAAAAAAAAGACAGTAAATATGGATACATTTTATAGCAGAGTACCCAACAGTCTGGTGATTTAGCATGAGAAAAAAAACTATAAGCCACTGTGCTGTTATCGAGGAATGAAAAGTGTGGGGAAAGGGAGAGGCTTAGAAGTGTTCTCCAGCAAATCTGGCAGAAAACCAAAGACTTGCTTTGTTCTCCATATGTACTTGTGTTATTCGCCATCACAAAATGATGTGGCACCTGTCAGAGCCCCAAGTAGCTCTTCTTGCATCGTGGGCTCAGCTACCTCGTCTGGAACATGGAGAGAAGCTGTTTGTGAGACATGGGGAAGAGAGGGACAACACGCTTACGCTCACCCTCTGCACAACATTCAGGAGGTGGACACTGCCAAGGGCTGATTTTAGGAAGACTATTACTGAGAAGGCAGCCATGCTGATCCTTTACAGTGATGATCAGTATTTTGGGTGTATTGGAGGTGCAGATTCCCAAGTCTCCAGTCCCTCCAGTCCCAAGGCCTTGTCATGCCCAGGTGTGTCCCAGGCAGCTCCCAAGCCCAGGCTCAGCATGGGGATGCAGGTAGGTTTAAAATTGTGTAACATCGTCATCCCATGTGTTTTCAGGATTGGGCTCTCCAGCAGGTGGTGCTTTATCAAACAGTCTTAAGAAACATGAAGGTGTTCCCTTATTGCTTTTGTACTTTGCAAGCTGTAACAGTACTTTTTCAAGCCAGTGAGTCAATGCAAAAGTAATGCTTTTATAACATACAATAAACAATGTGAAAAAATTACTGCTATTTCTGACACTGCAAATCAAACAGCCAAGTTTTCTCAATGGGTATAATTTCCTATTCCATGCAAGTAAAATTATGTCCAGAAAATTTTTGCTTGTAGGAACATCAATGGGCTGCACAGGCAGTGCAATAATTCAGTTCCAATTTTATTGTAAAACCTCAGTATCTGAAAGCACATGTGAAAATGGTTTGCAGATTGTTGGAGGTGGGGAGGGATTGTGTGTGTAAACATTGTTTATTTACAAAAATAAAAAGTGCTATTCTACATATACAAACACATTTTTAACTCACTGTAATACTACTTTGTTGGATACTCAGCAAAAATATTAGTTCCAAAGTTCTAGACAATTTCAGTTATTCAAATCTCAAGATATATGCTCAAAAACATTCCTTTCTTTTTAAAAGATCACAGCTTGGTAGGTATCTTTAACTGGGCTGGCATTACTGTTTCTTATTACAAGCCTCAGTAGTTTTACTTCTGCAGTTTATTTCACTGGTTTTGGTATTTGCTCACTTCTGCATTGAATTATAAAACAGTGATCAGTTCTGTGCTGTTTTCTGGTTGGTATGTCTTTCCTTTTTACATTGATTGCAAATACACGAAATATTAACACCAGCAAAATACCCAGCAAATGTTCCCAGACACACCAAAATTAGTCACTCTTTTGAATATTTTTCTTTTAAAAATTGTTTTGTAAAATCTAAATCCTGAGTATAAATTATGTGTCATGTTTGAAATTAGCAGACAATATTTTTCCTACCAGCAGAAATCCAGTGAAATATGCTAAAGATTAAGTTTTATGTAAAAAGACTTTCCTGTTTCATTTGCCCATTTTATCTAATTTTTTTCAAATTCTTAGAAGTATGTCAATCTCATTTGGAAAATGCCCTGTGCTATATATTAATTCCTATGAATAGAGCTTCTAAAGGGATTAAAACTGAGCCTGCCTGACTGCTGCAAACAGAATTGCATGTATAAACCTTCAAAATCCTAATATTTGTACCTGTTTGGCAATTGCAAACTAAGGGCATGTTAATGTAATTCCAGTTCAGGCAAAGAAATGTAAATCATAGGGCTTTACTTGCTGCTAATCATTTCTATCATAAAGACCACGAGTACACAGCTGCAGCATCAAGGGTAACATACAGACTCTTGATACTCAAAGATGTTCCTTTGTAGGTTGGTTTGGTGGCTGGGAGTTTGCACTGGGGTGGTTAAAGCAGCTTGGCTGGGTGGTGCTGGCAGTTCCCTTTGTTGTGCCTCACGAGGCTTTGCCATCACCTCAGTCTGTTGCTGCTGCTCCTGAGGACCTAAGGAGTCCTTGTCTTTAGGCATTGCACTTGCCCGCCCCTGCCCCTGCCCCTGCCCTTGAATCAGGGACAGCAGCTGTTCTGTTTGAATTGCCAACACACAAAAATACAGGGAAAGGCAAAAAGGAAAAAGGACATTATATTGAGCCTCTCTTGAGAAGCACAGCAAAGTGCTGTGTGTAGCCTGTGCTAGACTGTTTCTGGCCACCTCTGAACCCTGGGTTGTTCCTGTAATTGGAGTGTTTGGGCTGCAGGTGCAGTTATCGACTCATTTTACATTCCCCCTCTGGACCAGGAAAGCAGGAATCCTCCTGTGATCCTACTTTCCTCATAAAATGGATAGATTTGTTTAGACTTTCATAGGATGACAGCATAAATAAATATTGCAAGATGAATCAATTACCAAGGCTGGTTATATCTGCTAAGAGGTCTTTATCAGTTAAAAAAAAAGGGAAAATTGTCTTACCATCCTATAAGTATAGTGAAGCAACACAAGAAGTAGGGCTCTGAACAGAAAGTAAGGTGCTAAAATATACAATTGGGCCTCAAAGCTGAGGCATGCATGGCAGAATTACAATAGCATTCTTTTCCAATGCTCAATGCACCTGCGCCTTGGGGAGGAGCCTTGGTTTCTGCCAGCACCGGGGCAGGCAAGGCTTGTATTTTCTTCATCTGTATGAAAGCAAAATGTATTTGAGGATATGCCTTGGTCTGCATAGCGCTCAGGAATGGAGTTGCCTCTATCCACAAATTTAAGCATGTCCAGAGACCATGAATAGTGGTGCAGTCCCCAGCAGAAAATGGATCTGCCTCGGGGTGTCTGTCCTTTTGGAGAGGAGTTGAATGTCATGGCAACCCACATGCCTCCTCTGCCTCCTCTGGCCAAGCCTCCCCTGGTGTGGGATCCATCCCACTGCCAGACCTTGTGATTGTACTGCCAGGAGACCAGTGCAAATCATCAGCAATGTGCTCATTTCCCTGCCTTCTTAATGGACTAAAAACATTGGGAAATAGATCATTTTCTATTTTAATGATCAAAAGAGTGTTGCCCATTATTCACAGCCTACACACAAGATGTCACGATTTTCAATTTTCCTGCACTGATTGCTCAGTCCATTTGACAGCTGACCTTCAAGTGGTTACAGCTTTTCAAAAAAAAGGAAACAAAAAAAACAAACAAAAAACCCAAACACCTATTACCAACATACCAGAAAAGCAAAATAATCCTAAATGAGGTGGTAAGGATCTCACATGCAAAAGCTGTGAGCAGAGTTGCCACTGTCCACAGCAGCCAGATGCTTCTCCAGCAATGGGAGAAGCTTGGTTTCAGGAGAGCATCAGCTGGGTGGTGGGGGTGCTGGACTTTGCCCTGCAAAGAGCTGCAGCACTTGCTGAACAAGTTTCTGTTACTGTTTTTACACTGTTAGGGACATTTCTCATCACTGGTACTGAAATCAGAGGATGGCAGCAAATCTTACACAAACTTTTTACTGTCATTGTTGTATATGGGTGTTAGCCAGGGACATTTGTAACAACCAAAAGGAATTTCAGCTGAGCATTGGTCAGAAAAATGACATTTTGCCAGCCAGAAACAGTTGCACCAGGTCTCAGTGCCCAGCAGCACTCAACATTCTCCTAAAGAATTGAACTGTACAGAGTTTACCTAAAAAACCCAAGAGATGTGGTATGCTCTAAGAAAAAAAAAGGAAACAAAAAAGAATCTGGAGTAACTTAGTTGAATTGCAGGTAATAAATAGCCCAGTTAAACAGATGTAATGACTTTTAAATGCCTGCTAGAAGTCAAAAGGAGAATCATGTATTTTTCCAGCACAATTTCAGTTGTGTTTATCAAGTCGAGTGGTAAAATGAAGAAGCATGAGTTCCTGTAAATTGTTGATTAGAAAACATAGATTTTTACTCTCTTTCAGATGATGCTTCCTGGCAGAACATTAAACTGGAATAAATTTCAAGATTGAAATCTGTTTAAACAAGTGGTAATTTTTAAAATGCTTTAATTCTGGGTTGACAGGAACTTTGCCTCCAACACATACCATAATTGTGAGTGCTTTTGATGAATCAGACCCATTTTTTATGTCAGCTCAGGATTTTTCCACTATAAGATCTTTGAATGAAGAGGACTAAAAGCCATATACAAAGCCAATTAGATACAGATCACATTTCTACTGGTACATTATATACAGTTTGCAAACAAACATTTTGGGCTTGGCACCCCTTCATTCACAGAAGCATGGTTATGGACCTAGGAAGCAGAGGCAGCTGATATGCAGCCACACTCCAAAGCAGTGCAGAGGTGTTGGGGAAGGATTCTTAGAGCTGGTAGTTAATGACAGTGTGGAAGAACCCACTGATGGTGTTTGGGGAACATTACTGTGTGTTTTTAATGCTGTGATACATGATCGAGTATGAATTCTGTACATCTGGGAGGATGTCAAATTCCAGGTGACATTTGGAATGTTGCAATTAAGTTTTTACAAAGATTTTTGAAATAAACAGGAGAAAAAAAATGTTGCCTGGGATGTGTATGCCAGTACTGGGTTTTTTTGGCGTATGGAGAGTGGGAGGTGAGGCAGAAGCCCCTCCTGCTTGAGAGATTTCCATGTAAATGTATGGCCTGGAGACCTCAGAGCCATAAGGGGAGACCCCAGAACTCCCCAGATGCTGACTAAACTGTGTGGTGGTCAAACAGAGCCAGACGGGATAATAACTGGTGTGACGTGCTTCTAATGTACGGGATGGGTCATCTGTTAAATTTTGCAACTGAGTGATCCTTTGCTTTACAATAAAAGGGAGAGCAGATGGAAACTGTTTGCTCTGTAAACAGTTACAAGAAACTCATGATATATCCCCTCTCCACAGCTTCCATTCAAATCAATAGGATCCATCTGTCCAAGGTATTAAGATAAATCCTGGAAATTTTGGTATTGACTAGAAAGGCCCTTAAAAGATCAATCACACAGCAAACAGAGAAATGTCACTGCACCAAACACTGAGGCTTGCTAATCCTGCTAGATAACATGGACTCAAAGTGCAAACCTTTCTGGTTTATAAATGCAGCTGAAGCCTCTATTGCTGTCCCCAGTTCCTCAGATGATAAAAACAAGCCCTGGAGAGAGCTGGTGCTGGGCACATGCTCTGGAGGGCACCTTCAGCACCTGCTGCTGCTGGGAGACGCCAGCCAGTCACACAACCTGCAAGGGCTGGTTTCACAGCCTTTCTTGCCAAAAAATAAGCAACTTATTTTCCTGGCAGAAAGGATAAGGGCTGAAGAGTGGCAGCCACCAAAAGTTGTGCTGGGCCCAGCAGCGAAGGGGAAAGGGAAGATGCTGGCTGTCTAGCACTGATTCCACTGATGTTAGGTGCCCTCAAAAATGGTGTGCCGAGAGTCCAATTCACCTGGGATATATTCAGGAACTCCCATGTTTAAAGAAATTAGGATTTTGGAATATTTCAATTTCTTCAGAATTCCAACCATAGAATTCTTCATCATAGGATATGGGGGAGGAAATCCTACTAATCTGGTAAATATTTTCTGCAAACAATTATTTATTTTTTTTTTAAAATAACAATTACACTTTCTACACCACTCCATTTTGATGTTACTGTTCAGGTACCTTACTGGTTTACAAATAGATCCCTTCCTGGGGAACCACCAGGAATCACCACTACCTCCCCTCATTTCCTGATGGGAAAGCAAGAGGCACTGAGCTCTGCTCTCCAAGAAGGCAGTAAAGCAATTGAGGGGAAGAGGAAACTGACCTGGATGAGCAGCATTAGCAGCTCCAACAATTGCTCTCCAGGTCTCTCAAGGGCCTCATCCTGGCGTGAGCAAAAGGCCACTGAGAAAGCATCCAGTCGTGGTGTGTTTCAGGAGGTGTGAGACGGCAACCAGCTCTCTGGGAGACAACTTCCATTGTGTCTGCTGCTGGTTGTATCTGCTGCCCTCAGGTCTGGGCTGGCTCGCTCAGACCCTCAGTGACCCCTCTAGGAGTAGATATGGGATTTCCAGTACCCAGCCAGAGCATATGTCTGCCTACAGGCCCCCCAAAACCTCTCCAGAGGCAAGAGTGTAAAAACAACCCTTACTCCAACTTATTGCAAGGAGAATTCAGCCCTCTCATAATGGCTGCATTTATATTTATATTTGTATTTTTGTTTACACTCACATTTACATTTACATTATGCTATGCTACTAGGTGTTTACTGAGATAACAGGACTGCCTCGAGTTGCCAAATGTGTCCCTGGGATTTTATCACATGCACATCCTGGTACTGGCTGATTGTTCCAGCTGTCTGCTGGCATTTCACCACTGTGCCACACTGGCTTCCCCCTTTTCCAGCATACCCCACAATGGACACATGTGCATTTCTGACACCTCCATCCTGCTCTCAGCTCACTGAGATGTGACAAAAGGTGTGGTCTTAATATGGAGAGAAGTGAGTGTGCGGGACAGCTCCCTGCACGAGGGCTGCTGTGTACACGGTGAGGCAGTTACAGATGATTCATTAGACCCTGTGTGGTGGGATTTGGGGTTTAATCACGTATTAGGTTTTTCAGCGGTTCCAACCACTGAGCTACAAACTAAGATTACTGTTGCTGGCTTTTCCTGGGACTGAGTTTCATTGTCCTTCCATCTCCAGTGGGCATCTGATCACACACGAAGAAACACACTGACACCTCCGAGGTGCTGGAGCAAGTCCAGAAGCTGGTGGCAACAAAGCTGGTGAAGGGTCTAGAGGGTAAGTTGGTAAGTCCTATGAGAAGCAGCTGAGGAAGCTGGGGTTGTTTAGCCTGGAGTAAAGAAAACTCCGGCGTGACCTTATCACTCTCTACAACTCCCGGAAAGGAGGTTGTAGCCAAGTATGGGTTGGCCTCTTCTCCCAGGCAACCAGCGACAGGCCGAGAGAACATAGCCTCAAGTTGTGACAGGGGAGGTTCAGGTTGGACATCAGGCGGAATTTCTTCACAGAAAGGGTTGTTAAACATTGGAATGGACTTCCCAGGGAGGTGGTGGAGTCACCATCTCTAGAGGTGTTCAAGAAACTGCTGGATGTGGCACTTATTGCCATGGTCTAGTTGACAAGGTGGTGATTGGTCAAAAGTTGGACTCGATGATCTCAGAGGTCTTTTCCAACCTAATTGATTCTATGATTCTGTGATTCTTTCTATACCATATCCTAAAAGTACATTTTATGCAACTATTACATTTATATAGGAAGATTACATAAAGGTTAAAATCCACCTCACCCTGGTCATGTAACCAGTTATTCTGGTGGAAATTACACTATTTAAATGAGTGATCCAAAAAAGGTTTCACCTGGAATACCCTTGAAATGTGCTACAGAAATCATTAAAGCCCTCACCATGCCCTCTGTTTGTCTCTTTGCTTTTATCCAGTTTAATTGGTCTCTTACCCCATTTATTCCTCTGCTTCCAGGTCTTCCGTTTCTTTCCCAATGCTTTATTCTCCCAAACTAATTCAAAAGCTATGTGTGAACTTGTGACCTGCTGAAATCTGTGACAGAACTTCCCTGGCTGAGCTGATCACCACACAGGCTCTAAAAATAAATCACACCCTCGCATTGGCACTAAATGTCCCTGTTCCTCTCCACTCCTCAAGCGATTCCTTTGGAGGATGAAATACCATCACTGGGGGTAATCGAAAACAGTTCATATCCTGTAAGGATTACAGATTTAAAAATCTAAGTGCCAGGGAAACAAGGCGTTTGCAGTTTTTGTAGGAAACAAACTCCCACAAGAAACATATAACTTAATTTTGCTGTCAGATGTTCCCACAGACTCCTCTTGAAATTCAACCGAAGCTGTATATATGTGCCTCAAATCAGTGTTTAAAAAAAAAAAGATTTATATTTAGATTGTCACCCTCCAGTCATTCAAAATGGTTCATGTGGGAAGCTTTTAATGCTGTGATCAAACCATTTATTTTAGAATTTATTGGCATTTGAGTGTCACAGCAATACCACTGCATTGGCTTGGAGCCTGCTGGTCCTCCTGCAACCCATGAGATCTTGCACAGACTTAAGGTCCCTCTCCAGGAGAGGTCATCTGCTGTGTCCCCAAATGGACAGTGAGCACGTGAGAGAGACCCTCATAAAAAAGATGTTAGGAGTCACCAAAATTGAGAAGAGTTGGCCTCAAGTCTCACCTCCTCAGAGTTACAAACGGCTTTCCTTCACAATGTTATTTTGTTTTATTGTAACCTTAGCCAGAAGAACCTGGAGCAACACATTTGCATGCCTTGGGACACATGTGCTTGCAGGGAGGTCTTTTTTTCCTGTGCAGTCTTCTGCATGAAAACTTCCTTTTACCTCTCAACCTAATTGTGACACCAAGAGAGATGCCTTCCTGAGTGATCCAGCCCTGGAGCAGTGGCAAACGACTGGGGACATTTTCTCTTTAAGCGTATTTGCAGAACTAGGAGAGAAATCCCCCATCCCTCACCCCGACAGCTGCAGGTGGATGTGTGTTGGGCAAAGTTTTATGCCCATATATCCATCATCACCTAAATGCCAATCAGTTGGCAAACTACTGCAAAATACTCTCCCTCCTTATGCTCCTGGAAAATTAGAGGAATGAATGGGGAAGTGATCCTT
>VYXB01001577.1:42613-103784 GCA_013397135.1 Pachyramphus minor | reverse complement strand
GAATGGCCTGCCCAGGGAGGTGGTGGATTCACTGTCCCTTGAGGTTTTTAAACTGAGATTGGACATGGCACTGAGTGCCATGATCTAGTAAACAGACTGGAGTTGGACCAAGGGTTGGACTCGATGATCTCTGAGGTCTTTTCCAACCCCACTGATTCTATGATTCCTTGCTTTCAGTATGGTTTATCTCCTACCATGTATTACACTGAGGGTAATTATTAGTATTCAATTGCCTCTAGTGCATGTACAGTAGAGGCAATTGAATACTAATAGACCAGTTCTGTGCTGTTCCTCAGCTTTTCTGTCTCCTAACAGAGATAAACCCTCCACCCTTGCTGAGCCGCAGACCAGTGGCCATCCCCACCCCTTCCTGGAGAAATCGTATGAGACAAGTGACTCCAAGTTTCTGCCCTTTCATTAGGAAATATATGGGAATTTGATAGTATCTTCCCAGGGAGGAATTTCTACTAACTTGTGATGTCCACGAAAGGGCAACTCTTTAGCCTAAGACACTACTGCAGTATCAAGACATAGCAAAGCAAGTGATGAAATCAGTGGAGGGACCAAACCCAGGAGGACTCCTCTGCGATAACATGAAGGGTCCCTCTGCTCTATTCTCATGCCTTGGGCTCTCCCCAGCTCACTCCCGCCTGGTGAGACAGAGTCTGAATTCTTCTCCTGCACTCCTGGCCACAGACATGTCCGTGCCAGGAGCTCCAACAACTCCCTAACTCGTTACATCAACTGCATTTGCAATGCAAAATCAAACCAATTCATCTGAATTATACCAAGAGAGAAACACTGATTCCTGAGATCTCTGCAAATTAGGTAAAAACCATCAGCAATTGAAAAGGAACAAGCCAATACTGGATGAGATTGTTCATACCCTTATAATCATGTTGAATCTTTACTCTTGGCTCTTCATGACTACAAGTAAAATCTTGATTTGTACCAAATTTTATTTTTATTTTTCATCCTTCAAAATGTAGGTAAAATTATGCAACCTCTCACGAGCACCATCTATGTTATTACTGAAGAGGTGATATATTCCTCTGTAGATCTAACAGATGATGGTAAATGTTAGCATATCCTTGAGATCTGCAAGTTCATTTAAGCAGAAATTACCTTATATTAAAAATTGTTATAGGCAGTTAAAAGCTGTATCCCCAGCCCTTTAGTGAAAAAAATGAACCATCAAGAATAATTTTTTAGTCACTGTTTCCATCTGAAGCACGATTACCTTTTTTCTAAACCACAATAACGAGAAGCCTGAGGATGAATCAGATACCCCATCTTTGCTCCCTTCTGTCGCTGGTACGTCCACTGCTGGTGATTTCCAAGCATCTCGTGGCCAGCTGTAAGCTTATCCACAAGCCTCTGAATGAGAAGTTTTTGGCATCCTCATCTCATATACATTATTTGATGGTCTCGAGTCTTTCCCAGCCCAAACGATTCTGTGATTCTATACACAGAGCTTCAGACACTGGACAGAGTCAAGGACTTGCCCATCACAACATGGGAGACCTGTACAGGAATTAACAGCAGACCCTTGAGCCCCAGACCAGTGTTGTAAGCAGCACATTTTTCTATGTGGTTTCTTCTGAAGATGATCAGGGTCCCAACCCTACAAATCTTGAGCACCCTGGCTCCAACAGAAAAGGAGAGTATTCAGCAGTTTCTGAATTTTTCACCAAACCATCTCCCTTGTGCACACAGAGGTGGTAAAATCAAACATCAGGCCACAGCACTGAGAGTATTATTATTAAAGGCAAATGAAAGAGCTGAAAGAAGATGTTGCCATGTAAAAAGCTGATGGGGAGAAATCCTCTCATCATGGAGGTATTAGAATTAGAAAGCAGAATTAGAAAGCAGAATCAGAAAGCAGCTCATCTCAGTGGTACTGTAACAAAATATCCACTTATGAAAGTAGTCTAAAAAAAAGCATAGCTTTAGGTTCTGAAACTGCCAGTGAAAAGACAACTGCATCTCTGAGCAATTTTAAAAGCTATCCTAAAAATTACTTTATTTTTGCTTTGCACCTAAGTGTTGAAAAGTCAATGAGGTAACTTTTTAGAAGTTTTTTTTTATGGTATCACTTCCCAACCTGAATGCATTTTGATCTACATTGCATTGCTGTAAAAATATTACCTCAAAAGTGCAAGTGAAAACAACTGTGAGGAATTGTTCACTCTTTTTTTGACAAAAGAGCCGAGACAACAGAGAAATATGGAGCCACAGACTCTGCTGGAAGTCCACAGAAATACCATAAGCACTTTCTTGCTAGAGCACATCAGTTTATTTTCCCATGCAAGTGGGAAAATAGCCAGTGCAAAATCCTGCCTCATATCACAGGTGCTTTTGCTTGCTTTTCTGCAGAGATGCTGCTGATGGCTGCAGCCAGCACGTACATCAGAGAGGGCTCATACACACTCTGTGCATCTCCATGCCTTCCTATAGGACCTAACACCAGCTAATGTGTTAGCAGAGGCACCAGCTAATGCAGGTGGGGGAAAACTCCCTGTGCATTGCAATCAGTGGGGTCAGATGCCCAGAGCATCCCTGGCATCATTACACACCCCAGTGCAGGTCCTGATATTTAGATTCCCTTAAGCCAAGTGTGAGGAGACCCAGGTGCCTCTGGGGGGAATCTGGGCTGCATTGAGGGCTGTCCAGCAGACCCTTCTCCCAGGGCCATTTATGCACAGACCTACATAGAGGGATGGGAACACCATGGGGAGTGTCAGTCCATCAGCTGGGATGTTTTAGCCATCTCTCACCGTCCTACCTCTCTCTTGGTCAGACCTGCAGGCCACCTCAGGATTCTGAGCAGGGCAACAGGTGCCACCACCACACCCAGGTCTCCCTGGCAAGGTGGCTCCTGAGCCCCTGGCATCACCTGCAGTGCCACAGGGCCCCAGGCATGGTTCTTGGGGCATAGAAGCCCGAGGGTTTTACTGACCAGCTGCAGCAACACTCAGCTCCATTGTCAGCCCTGGTGGAGCATCCAGAGTCCTGCCAGCATCCATCCTATTTGCAAGCAGAAGATGGTTTGGCAGTGGTGCCCAAAGAAGTGCTCCTGGATGTCCTTCAAGCAAGTAAATACAAAACAACTCCAGCAGAGGAGACTCAAAAGCTGGGGTTTTTTTAGGAACATAATTTTATTAAAGGGTTTTAAAGAAATTGTCTTTGCCCAACAGGAGGAGAGGAGGGATGGTTGGTTGGCAGGAGCCTGGTGTTCAGGGTGACACGGCTGCTTGCAGCAGCTCTTTCATAGAATCATAGAATCACAGAAACATTAGGGTTGGAAAAGACCTTTGAGATCACCAAGTCCAATCCTTAACTCAGCACTGCCAAGCCCACCACTCAAGCATGTGTGAGTGCCACACCTACGCTGCTTTTAAATACCTCCAGGGATGGTGACTCAACCACTTCCCTGATTGGGAAGTGGTTCCAATATTGTTCCAATACTTGACAACCCTTTTAATGAGAAAATATTTCCTAATATCCAATCTAAACCTCCTCTGGTGTAACTTGATGCCATTTCCTCTCATCCTATTCCTCTTGGACATTTCCTCTTTTGCTGTGGCTCAGCAGTGGAAACGATCCCCACGTTTCCCACTTCTGATGAAAATCTGGTGCCATGAAATAGAGGGTCTGCACAACCTGTCAGGAGAGAAGCAATCTCCAAAAAGCAAATCATTCCAAGACACTGCTGGTATCCACAGATGTCCAGGGTCAAGGAGAAGGTTTCTTAGTGCCAGAGCCGGTTTTGATATGCTCAAGTCAGCACCAGTAACACTCCATATAGTCAGGAGAGAATATGTTCATGTTCACTGCATCATTCAGCACTGTCAGTCATCTTCGTTCTAAAATCTTTTAAGACTCTAGAAACTGCAGCTAGGTGTTATTAACATCAGCCCTATACCCCCCAGTGACTCTCTAGTACCCCTTTAGTGTTTAATATGACCACGAGGCAGTTCTGGGAGTCTAGGAGTTATCAGTCAGCATTTGTCATGAAGGCAGGAAAGTGGTTGTGGCCGCTATGAAAGCACCTGCAAGGTAGATGTTGAGACTGTGAGGAAAGACTGAGTACAAACATTTGCCTTTTGAGTAGTGTCGTGTTCAATTCAAACCACAAAGGTTTTCCCTGCTGCAGTGAAATACCATAGTCCATGGAGTCACCCCAGGGAGAGGGAAGTGACAGGTCCGCACGTGGATTTTTTCCCCCACTGTTGAGGTAATTTAGTCATTCAAATCCCAATATATTATTGATGGGAATTTCCATCTGGACAGTGCACAGAGTTGCAAACCACTAAAAATACAGGTTAGAATATCTGCTGCTCTCCCCAGAAAGGGACTGAGTGAGGAGGCGAGGGTGATACCCAAAGGATTTTATTTAAGGTGCTGTCACCCACAGCAGTGACTGGTTCTGCTTCGGGAGGGAAGCAAAGAGCCAGTTTTCTTTCAGGACATCAGCAAGGATGCCTGTCCACATTCATGTACTTTTCCACTGTGAACTGGATAAAATCCAACATCTTTCCGAACAGTTTTTCCAGCAACCATTTTTGGCTGCTCAGTCCATTTCACAATAGGACTTGCTGACTTTTGGGGTACATTGAAGCTGAGAACTTTTATTTCTGTTAGGCTGGTTTCTAGCTGGTCTCTCTCAAACTGCCACAAGCACAGTCCAGCCAGGATTTTAGCACAGCTGAGCTCATGCTCTGCCATAGGGTGTCATATCCTCTTCATCACAACTTGTCTGCTTTCTTGAATATTTTTAACATGGCCTAACAAAGGGTGCAGAACAATAGGGGGGGAAATTATTTGTTTCAGAAAGCTGTCCCTAGAAACATTAATTTAATACATTTTTATCTTTATATTAATTTTATATATTTTAAATATATATTAACTATTCCAAGTGTTTCCTAACTTTTGGTCAAGGGTGTCAACATGAACTAAACCTGAGGAGGCATTTATATGAACTTACATGAGCACAAACATACTGCCATGCTTATATTACTGGTGATTATAAGTGATTTTAACAAGCCATGCAAGTTTCCTAAAATACCAAAGGTTTCCTGCCAGCTTTCCTCTCTAACCCACCCACTGGGGGAACACAAAGGCATCTGATGAACGGGCTAAGCCCTGTGTATCCACACAGCCTTCAGGTTGCCTATTTCAAATACTATCTCAAGCTTAAATTTTCCTTGATTGCATTTCTAGAAAGCTGAATTTTCAGCAGGCACAACACAACCTGATTGTATCAAACCTTCTGCCATTTGAGTCCTGAAGGTGTTCTGCCTGCACACATTCAAGAGCATTGATCTTTGCCGCCACTTTCCTCCATAGCTGGAACTGAAAGACTTTGCCAGTGTATACATTTTTGTAAAAGGAGAAATTGGACTATTTCTGAATGCAAACAGCTTCTGTTTGCTTGTTTGTGTGGCTTTTTTAGAGCAGTATGTGAAGGGCATCCAAAAATCACAGCCTGTCCCTCTCTCACTGCTAAGGAGGATTGACTCTCTCCTTACCACATGCTTCCCTCATCACTGGCCTCTGTTCCCGACGAATATCTGTGCTGTCACTACAGAGGGGAAAGGAAGATAGAGAGACAGGTAACAATGAGATGGAAAAGACAGGTGATAGTCACAAAGTCTGGGAGAAACAGAGATGAGAGCACAGTGAATACGAATGGGTCTGGTATACAGCAGCTCTCCTGGGGACTAATTAAAGACTGATGTTTAATTGAGATGCTTTCAGTAGTGGTCTCCGTGCAGACCACACACTGGTCCTCCACAGCCAGAGCCTGGGCAGAGGTGCTGCAGCCCCACACCACAGCCCTCAAGTTTAGGACCCCACTCAGTTTCAAAGGGCTCAGGGTTTTTGTTTTCACTACCCAGGGATGTAAGAATTAAAACATCACCCAGACTCACAGTGACCTCGTCCTGCTCTATTCAAATTGATGCAATTTTTGTCACTAACATAACAGCAAAATCAAGCAGATGGTGGTATCTGAAGTGAAAATCCTATTGTTCTCCATTTGTACCACTGCCATTTACATACATGTTCCTCTGGGATAGGCTCCTTCTTCCTCCCTGTTTCCCTGTCCAATTCCACAGTACTAAAACTGGAGGAATTTAACTTGTCCATTTGCACATGTGCATAATACACTGCAAAGCAGCACACTGTGTTTTGGGATATACTTAATTTCAGGAGAGGAGAGAAGAGCATCCCTTGCTTCAGCAACCAAAGGTATCCAACACCATCACAAAGGCAGACCAGGCACTTGACTCCTCTGACCATGGGGAGGTTTTCCAAAACCACCATGACTGATGGGTATGGGGGTTTCTTTGAGGGCCCTTGAAATGCATTAATGGTTGCCTGTTTGCTACAGACCAGATGTGCTGCAATCCATTTTCCAGACTGAATTCCCCATTTGGATAAAGACCTCATAATGGGACTGGCTCAGAGCAGCTCTTGGAGTTCATATCAGGCACCCTTCACGTGCCACCTTGTCCTCTTGGAAGAGCCAAAAACCAAGATTTCAGGCATTATCTGAAAATGTCAGATTACTGCACTGCTTACCATATTCCCCAAAAAACTTCTTGTTCGCATAAAATATCTTAAAGCAGCCTTGATGCTTTACCTGATGTCCTTAGATAAGGGAAACAGGAAAAGAAAGAACCTAAGAAGTGCGTGGCTCAGGATGCGTGGGAGGTGCAGCGAAGTCTTTGGATTGTTTTATTTCCTCTCGTGCGCACAGGATGAATGAGCATGTAGTCACTGATGGGGAAAAGTTCTCATTCTTAAAAAAAAAAACCAGTAAAACTGAACTTTGCAATACTAATGGGTAAGATACTCAGCAGCTTCTGAAGTTTCCCAGTAAGAAAATTACACTTTTATCTACAAACTACACTCGAGAGAGAGATTAAACCATTAAGAACTACTAAGAGCACAACAGCATTAGTGTGGATTCATGGGCCAAATCAACAGCCAGTCTAATCTCAGGGCAAAAAAAAACGCATTTACTTCATGCAGCTCCTCTAATTCACACTGAATGAGCACATCTCCTACAAGAGAGATTACAGAGAATTAATCCTGTGTCTCTCTACAGTAGAAAGATAAACAGTACTGCAGTTTTCTCATAACCAGTGTTGTATCATAACATATCATGCTTGAAATTCAGCCCCAGCAGCATAGAAAGAAGGGCTTCTTCAAGGTTTCCTTTTTGGAAATTGATTTCCTTCCTGGAGTCAAAAAAAAAAAAGCCGTTAAAACACTACTGTAGGTAAAACTGTACACCAGATGACCAGGAATAAGACTCAGGTTTGCTAAAGCCAGTTTAGCTCTGCTCCATCTCCTGTGTTACTGAACTGTGAGTGGGCTCTGCTGCATCAGGGTGGGCAGGTCCCAGCTGGGGTCCCATGGGAGCTGCAGAGCACAGGCCACCCAGTGGCCTTCAGCATCAGCAGTGTTTGGGGAGGGCACACTTCCCCCTCAGAAGACCAAATATTTTAAGCAAGCTACCCAGCCATGGAAGTGTTTCACAGTGCTGGTGGTTCACTGCCTGCTTAGCAAGTGCTACTCATCTTCTGGAGAAACCTCAAACAGGCATTTTTGGTCTCTGATGACTTTATTTAAATTGAAGGGAATAACCAGAATAAAATGTCAGTGGTCAAAGGACAGCTGAAATAGCATCTTCCAGAACATTTTCAGAAAAAGGACAACCTGTGCTGGGGACCAGAGCTCCTACCAGGTCCAGCAACCAGGGTGCCCCCAGATTGGGCCAAAGGAGGCAATGCTATGGACTCAGCACTATCGGAGCTACCCCAGGTAGTTGCTCCCAGCTGTTGCAGTCACTCTTGCCATCTCAGTCTTTCATGCCAGAGTGGAGAAGTGCAAAGCTGCCTCACAGCCAGGCTATGCTATGCCATCTGTTCCAGCTGTTTGGTTTTGCAGTGCCCAGGATGCTGCCACAGCAGACAACATAAAATGAAGTAACTGTGCTGGCATTTCTGGTGCTCACTGCACAGAAGGAGGTGGAAGTAGGTGCTTTGACTCCTGGCTGGGGTATCAAGATACCTACTGAAACCCCCTCTCCCAAGCTCTCTCACCCTTGCTGATGCTCTCACCCTTACCAGATGATGTGCCATCATCTGGCATCCTTGGAGACTGGCATCCTTTGCAGCAAAGCTGCCAAGTCAAGCTTGGGACTTGTGTGAAAATGGCATCTTCAAGAGGGTCAGGCACAGCTGGCAGGTTACAAAGCTGATTTAGTTTTGGTTTTAAATCCTGGGGCCTACTTGAGTTTCAGTGCGGATGTACATCCACACAGAGAGGGAGCATCTCACACAACTCACATGCACCTCCTTGTTTTCCTACGCCTACATCACTAGCCTTTGGAACTTGAATACACATCCTTTTATACAGCACAGGCACTAAGTAAGCAGGCTTTTTTTCTTTTTTACCTTTTAATGTCATTGATTGCTATTAATGTGCGAGTGAATTGCTGCGCTGCATCCCAGCACCCCTGAATTGAATGATAAATGTCACAGCAGAATGAAGATATGAAAGATGACCTACTGCAAGCAGAAAGAGAGCAAAAGCTTGAAAAATCTATTACCACCCAAGGTGAAAAGAGGAGCAATTGGTAGGTATAGAAACCACAACTCCTACGCTGCCTTTCCAGGTCATGGTGAACAAAAGACTACAGCCAGAGCATCTGCACTAAAATGAGCAACAGAATCATCTTGCTAGTAATTTGGTGTTGAACACTGATATGAAGCTTACTGTTTATTTTTACCTTCTTCATTAGCACATCAAAGCATAAGGAAAAATACTTGCCATTACATTGAGACCCTGAAAAACAAGGAAGGGACATGCAGGTCAGCAACAACCTACAGCAGAAACATTAGAAAAAATTACTGAAAATATCCAGGCAGAAGAGAATTGCTTCTGGACGGCATTTCCCACAATCACCTAAAACCCACAAGGCTTGGACCATGGTAACCCATGTTGTCATTCCTTGTAAGGCTTGGGACCATATTCTGACAGCTACATTTTTGATCCTTTGTAGAGCATTTTTTGTTGAAGGCAAAGACTCCGGAGAGTAGGTACAGCACATGGCCCAGTTTGCTGGGCTCAGTCTGGCTCCCTACAGCACCAGCCTGGATGCACCTGTGCAGGGGGAGCCAGTCCCCACACAGCTCTGGATGGGGTCAGGCAGATGCAGAGAGGTTTAAAAGCTTGTACTGCCTGCTGTCAGAGGCACCACAGTGATGTGGGAACGGCCACAGAAGGGGAACCAGAGGGCATGCTAAAAAGACCAACCACCTCTGGTCTAAAGTTCATGGTGGTGGATGCCTTCCTGAAGCTTGGTGTCATTTCTATGCACAAAGATGCAAGTAGAAAACAAGACGAGTAGAACAGTAGAAAACAAGATTGTATTTCAAAATTTCAACATGAAAAATTTTCATGTTCCTCAGGCCACAAACCAGCAACTTCAGACAGGCACAGACACTTCAGGAGTGCTGACCAGATTCCTGCCTCCCTGCACTGCATCATCCAGCAGCAGGTTGGAGATGGGACCAGGCTGCCAGCGTGACCTGCAACAGCCTTCCACGAATAGGCTAAAGGTCTGCTGTTTGCCAGGGCAGTCAGGCCTGCTGCCAGAGCCCACAGCAACCCACACAGGAACAGTTGCCTAATTTTTGGAAAAAGACCATATGGAAGCCATCCCCCATGTGAGTGCACCACCCTGACAAGCAATGACTTTGGTGCGTGCAGCAGGACCAGGTGGATCAGCAGGGGGAACGCTCTCATAAGCACAGGCAAGTTACTCTCAGCTTTTCCCTCGGTGCTCGTTATTTAGCACAGCTGTTTTCAGCTTTCCAACCATCCCTACGAAGACAGAACAATTACACCCTTATGGAAACTGCCACAAGCATCCAGCAGCTCAAAACAGGTGCCAAGGCACCTTTTTCAGTGGTGAAAAGGCAAATATGTTTTCTCACCTCTAGGAAAGGGCTAATCCCTGCAGCTGCTGGAGCAAACACAACCTGCCATCTGCTTTACAGCACTGTTTCCCTTAGCTACAGGCACTGCTGCTGGACACCATGTCAGGAGGGTAAGTCCCAGCTGCCACTGAGAATGATTAGAAATTGTCACTTCCCTCTTCAACAGCAGAGGTTGCTCGTCACAATTTGACTGGTAAAGCAGGACATGCAGGGATATATCTACCCCTGTCCCACCCTATGCAAAGGGTAAAAAGCATTGCTGACAGCTCAGAGAGAGAGAGACACACACATACACATAAAAGTAGCACTGCAAGGTGCTCCTCTGTGTATAGGAACAGTGCAGGAGCCTGGCAGGAGTAGGGAGAGCAAGAGCATCATGCTGGGAAAGGCAGCTTCAAGGCTGGGAGAGCAACAGGAATATCTGAGACACAACTGCACAAAAGCAGTTTTCAGCAAACAGGCAGCATCAAGAGGCAAGTTTCACCTGCAGCCATCTCACAGAAATCACAGCACCCTCTCCCACTAATTTTTAAGGGTTCAGGCTCCTGAAGCCACTTGTTTTCCTTGTTTCCAGGTCAGCAAGATGCAAAACATTCACTGCACAACCTCTCGCTACTTCAGATGCAGAGCAGCAGCTGCTTCTCCTTAATTTTTCAAATAAATCTGCCACACTGCAGAATAGTAAGGCCAACTGTTAACACTTTTGTAGCCATAGAAATTGCTCAGCCTATGTACTGGTTGTGTGTTTGAAAACTCATTAAATGCCATGAAATCAGTTTAAACTGTCACCCTAATCTTGCACCAAACAAGATGAAACTTCTCACACAATCTCAGACCTCAGCTGAGTTGCAAAGGCAGCATCTCCTCCAGGACAGCAATGAGCTCTTGCACAGGCTTCCATAAATCCAGAAAAGTAGGACCACAAGCACTCCCAGACACTAACAGTTTGGTTATCAACTCATACATCTTCTAAGAGCTAGTGCAAAGTCATTATGCTGAACAAAGCCAGGCCACTAATGGGCCCACTTCTCACCAGCACATCCAAAGCTTTCTCTGACAATTAAAGACTCCTTAAGGCAGTGCCAGTGGGCAAGGACTCATCTCAGTCACATTCCTGCCATTTTGGATTCCAAAATCACCTCAGCTCCAGTGGAGGAAAGAGACAAAGAGCCACTTAGTGACAGCATTATTACTCAAGATGAACACACACAGCTGCAAGTTAGAACACGCACAGTTTCCCTGGATTTGTGAGCTTGATCCCCAAGTCCCCCAAAATCCTAACTGGAGCCTGCTGGCTGCCATCTCACCTACACAAGCCAAACAGGTACACCCAGCACTTTCTCATCAGGCTGGCTGCCAGGTGTTCCTACACAAAAACTGGTTGAACTTTGAACTTCTGATCACTAAAAAGGTCAGTAAAACAATCAAAGGAAAATAATTCCTTCAGTGTTTGCTCATGTCTCCTCTTTTGTTTTACCTCCTCTAATGCATTTTTTTTTTAATAAAAACCCTTCTAGATGAACAGGAATGGCACAGTCTAAAAAGACCACTTGCCCACAGCAAGCATTCAGGGCCAAGCTTTTCAACTGAATGAGCAAAGAGAAACTTGTATCTTTATTCAAGGCTGAGAGTATGTGGCCTCACTGCTCCTCAGCAGCCATATTACTTTGTTTTGAAGCTTTGATAATCTCTGAATCCTTGGCAGAGCTCTGTAATAAGCAGACAAGTTCTAGAATTGCTCCTGTCTCATAGGTATTTTTCCGAACAAAAAGCTAAATTGGAACTAGCAAAAATAGCCATCCGCCTGCTCACATGAAATCACACTACCTGTAACCCAGTTTGCAAGCAGCACTGACATATGGAGACTTAACCCTGCCTGATCTCCTCTTGCCTATATCCGGCAGCAGCAGTACACTCAGAGGGAGGGGGAAGTGTAGTGTAGAAGAGAAAACAGTTCAAAAGATTAGTTTTAAAATCCCATTAACTTTTACCCTTCTTTCTTGTGAGTGTTGAAGGACACGAGAAAAACCGAATCCTTCTTGCTGCAGATACACGACTCCCTTTCTCAAGCAGAGAGGGGAAGGTGGTGCACGGAGCTGGTCCGGTCAGGGTACCCCATCACTCCCAAGTAACACACAGGTACTGCTCTAACCCTCAGATGGGCAAATCTGGTTGCCTGGGAACAGCTCTACCAGCCTCCAATTGCAATACAAAAATCAAAGCAGCCTGCACCTGCTGACTGATGCACCATGTCCAGAGTGGAAAGAGTGGACACAAAAGAATATAAACAAGAAGGACTGAATAAAACTGAGAGTCAGGTTCAAAGCACAGAAGTGGTCCGTCCCTATTGCAAGTGGGAGCTCAGTGAGAGCCAACAGTTAGACCTGATGATCTTAGAAGTCTTTTCCAACCAACTCCTTGGCTAAGAGTGCTGTAGACACTGAAGGCTCACACAGGGTCAAGGGGAAAACAGAGAAGCTCCTAAAAGAGATAACCACTGATGGTTTCATGCCTGTCCCACAGTTAGGGACACGGCACTGAGCAAGGGGCATCTCTGATCAGACCACAGAGATCTCAGCACATGCAGGAAGAGGCTGTAAGTACCAGCCACTCCAGGTGCTCACAAGAACCACTCGTTTCTAGCAACAGTTAAAGCAGTTTGATCCAACACAAATTGTGGTATGTCACTGCAATATTTGATCCTCTAAACTGATTCTCATTGTCTATGATATGTATAATGCTGTATTTTTTGATAGCTTGTGCCTGAACCAATCAAATTTGCAAACTCAGCTATATTTTTCATTACTTTATGTAACAGATTTTTCCATTCACACACTTTTCCATGCATCAACTGTGCTGTTTGTAAGTGCAAGTATATTTTTGTCTTTTTAAGTAGAATGCATTTTAATTTAAAGACCAAAAAGGTGTTATGCAGCACTCAAACCTCTCAAACAAGCCTTTAGTTCTTCTGTTAAGAAGTAGATCTAGTATGACCCAGTTCTAGTCTAACTTCAAACAAGTATTATCCAACAGTAAGTTGAACACCACACCTCTTTTGCGACTATTGTTGGAATATTTAAATGCAGACCACTGCAACATATTAATCCAACACAGCTTTAACAGCAGCACTGCTGTCCTCGGCATATACCCACTGATGCAATCTCCGAACAGAGCAAGTGTGCCCAGCATCTTCATCATGATTTTATTCCTATCATTGCATGCAATAAACACCTTTTCCCATTAGTCTTTCAACACTGACAGTTTTAAATATAGGTAGTGTTCTTGAGCTACAATTTAAAATGCTAAATTTCAAGGAGAAAATAAACTTGTACCAGCATGCTTTCAAACTGTCTCAATGAGAGAAGTACATTAGATAAAAATCAATGCATTCTTACCTTGTAGACAGACCTCACAAATCACGACCAACTCAGAAGTTTCAGTTAAACTGTAACTTCACTCCAGCCTCTGCTTTCATTACAAACCCATCAAAATATGCAAGACTTATCACCACTCTGGCATGAAGAGCAGGCCCACAGTATATGTGACTCAAGCATTACCATCCGCAGAGAAAACAAAAAAGATCCTATCCATCCCACCCCTTCTCAGCTCCGTGAAGGGACACATGTAAAAAATTTCTGGAAAACCATAGAAACATTTAGTTGGAAAAGACCTGTAAGGTCATCAAGTCCAACGTTAACCCAGCACTGCGAAGCCCAGCACTAAACCATTTCCCTACATCTACACATCTTTTAAGTACCTTGAGGCTGTTTCTTTTTGTTCTGTTGCTTGTTACTCAAGAGACCAGCCCCCACCTTACTACACCCTTCTTTCAGGTAGTTGTAGAGAGTAATAAAGACCCCCATGAGCCTCCTTTAATCCAGGTTAAATACCTCCAGTTCCCTCAGCTGTTCCTCATAAGACTTGTGCTCCAGACACTTCACCAGCTCTGTTGCTCTTCTCCAGACACACTCCAGCCCCTCAATGTCCTTCCTGTAGTGAGGGGCCCAGAACTGGACACAGCACTCCAGGTGTGGCCTCACCAATGAAAAGTACAGAGGGACAATCACTTCCCTGGTCCTGCTGGCCAAACTGTTTTTGACACGAGCCAGGATGTCATTGGCCTTCTTGGCCTCCTGGGCACACTTAGATTAGATGGGTCTTTTTCTAATGGGGCACTAACATAGTCTTACTAAATCTTCAATGAATTAGTTAATATAATTGCATCCTATAAAAAAGAATCATGGTATAGGACAAAAATTCTGTGTATGCACTGTTGTTTTTTAAGGCTGTGGTCCTATAATGTCACCTCAACTTTTACATTTTTTAGCATACTTCTGGTAAAATATTACGCATTCTATTTGTGCCGCCAATAATTCTCTCCATATGAAAAAGCACTTTATTGAAAACTTCTAGAAGAGCACAGTGGTCACAACTAAAGCAGGAATCTGTCACATAATGTGCTCAGAATTTTTTACAAAATAATTACAATCTAAGGAAAAAATGCCTACATAAATCAGTACAAGTATCATAAGGTATAAAAGCTACAAGACAAGAAAATTATAGTTCTTTCAATGCAAAATATGCTTCAAGAGCTGGATGCTGTTCTCACACCTATCATGATGTAACTTTCGTTCGAGAAATTATTTCATTCACAAAACTGTTGTTCTTTGCCAGCACATCATTTCTCAGTTGTTTCAGCTTGATTTTGATGTCTTCTTCTGACATATCTGTCAGGGGCAATGCCTTCACTTGACAAAGAAAATCCTGAATTATCTTTTCACCTTCCTGAAATGGAGGGAAGAGAAGTAAAAGAAAACAGAAAGAATGTTTAGATTGCAAGCAGGATTTTTGCAAGTTCCCTAAAGATACAAAGTACTGTTCATCAGGAGAAACTCGGTGCAGCCAAAAAACACAGTCATTTTTGCACTTGCTATCAAGTTCTCGACGCCAGAACAATCCAGTTATACTGGTGTAAGGAGTTCTTTACCCTTTCAATCCCTGAGCAGAAAGCATCCGTTGATGACCAGAAGTACAATACTTAACATTGAGATGTCCTATATATGTTCCACATTTAATCCCAGTGTGCAGCCACATGAGGTGAGGATTGCCAGCAACAACAGCATAAGAATGGCCATATTTCCCAAACTAGTTACTTTTAGGAGGGACTGTAAATCAAAAGCAGCGTGTTTCCATATGCAAAAGGAAAGAACAAATTGTAACCAAGCAACTGGAGAGTGGCCGTCACCAAGGAGAACAGATGATAATTAAGCTTTATGCATATGCTTTAACACAAACAGGCGAAGTGGAACTTCTAAACAATCTGACTTGAATAGCAAGAACAAACACTTCAATGAACAGTATTCAGAATCCCTGTATTGAAAACAATTTGTAATACAGAATTTTATCTAGTCCTCTGTATTTTAGAATTCTACTAAGAGGTTTTCTTAATTTTCCCCTACCATTTAAGGCTAATGCAGTATGTTTTCAGTGCACAAGCATTCGTAAGTGTAATAGCACACTTTTCCCTCTAAACATGGTGTCAACCAAGGCGATAAATTGCCTGGGTGAGACATCTAAAGCTCTGCCATTCTATTGCCTAGAGAGTTTATGAAATATTATGTATTACTGAAATATCCAAGAATAAAACATGATGCTGTATTTGTCACAAGTGTTTGCCATGTCAGTTTAATTTACATCAATGTATGACCATGCAGCCAGGTCCAACTAATGTGAAAATTTCTTCACCATGACATCTAGCACGCTGACAAAGGAAAGGTAAGAGTGGAGCAACTGAAGTAGTTGGAGAGAAAATCTCCTGGCAGTAAAAGTACAACAAAACAGAGATCATTCATCTGCAAGATCAGATCCACTTACTGAGCCAGGAACAAATGCAGCTGATCTCTGAAATTGAAAATAAAGTAACAGACAACAGCCTTTGTCTAGAGCAAAGGCTTTTTAAATGTAGAAAGTGCTTTGGATATGGACTAACACTTCAAGTCTTCCACACACTGGAGTATTACCAAGATTGCCAGGAAGAGATAAATGAGGTACAAGGCTGTAAAGTTTCAGATCGACTGCTGGGACACAGAACTAAGATCTAGAAGCAGATTTCTAAGCACACAGCAAGGAGGACCTGACTACTGGGTGAAAACCAATGCAAGCCATAAGGCAGCACGTGGATTCCCTAGAAGGCTGCCACAGATGTCACTGGAAGGATTCTTAATCCAGTAACAAGATGGTACAAGCTTCCTGCAAGCCCTTGTTTTGTTTTACACTGCCTGCTAATGAAGCTTCTTTAAAAAGAAGGCAAAGGGAGAAAAGAAAGAACAGTTCACTCAACATTGCATAATTGTATTATACAATGTAGACATGATCAGATCTACGATGAGATGTGGGTTTCCTCAGCCTGTGCTCACAGACTGTGCAAAGCCAAGAACTATTTACTTCCCAGTTGAGTAGAGAAAGCCAAGCTAAAATTCTCTCGTGTGAAATGGGAAGAACTTCATAACATCTGTAAATCAGACATTCCAGGTCCTTCGACATGATCAGCTTGTGAGATGTCTTAGTACTGATGGGACACGAAAATGCACAAAGGAGAAAGCTGTATACTCAGCTTTTCTGTGACATGAACACACCGAGCTCTAAGAAATTGCCACTAATGACCCCTCTAATAAGGGGGAGCAAAACCAGGTGCAATCCAACTGCAGAGTTAAGAATAATCCACACAATTATAATAAAAGCTTTGTCTTAAGTCCCAAGAAACTTTGCACACAAACTAAACAGTGAACAAAAGTGATGAACACAAAATTCTGGCTTGGTTCACAGCATAAATAAAACTCCATAGGTCAGGTAGAAACATGGTCCCTAGTATGACCTCAATTGTTCACCAATCATACTAACTGATCATCACTATTCTTTAAGCAAAAAAAATGTTTCAATCTCACAACTATGTCTTTAGATAAAATTCTTGCCTATGTTAACTTGAAATGAATCTAAATCAAAACCCACTATCCCTGAACATCCCTTCAATTCCTAATGAACTTCACAGCTGAAACATTTTGTTATAGAAAAACGTATTAAAGGTAATTATCCTCAAGCGTTGTGGGAATCTGAATCCTAAAACTATTTTGCTTGAGCTATTCCAGCAAAAAAAAATTTTAAAAAACATTTCTGATAGCAAACCTCTCTTTCTCTGTAGAGTTTCTTGGCTGGTGGTTCTCCTTCAGAGTCCTTGGACTTGCCAATGTTTTGAAACTCCTCCAGCTCCAAGGCTTTCTCTCTTGCACTTTCTATCACATGTTTTGGGAAAGCTGCCAACTCTGCTACATGTATTCCAAAACTCTGGTCACAAACACCTGGATGCAGAGAAATAACCCAGAAGTTAAGAATGCTCAAAAGACAATATGGCTACACAGAAATTATATGAACAAGCTTGTAACAGTTCTCTGTTCTGAAGAATTAAGTGTGTAATATCATTTGGTTCTCCCCAACACTTTCTGATTTACCTTTTGGACTAAACATGATAACACAGACTAAAGAATACGCTCTTATTTAATTAATCACTCTTAGAGCAGTAACTGCAGAGCTCCAAAGTGCTTCAGGAAGAAATGGAAAATTCTTCAGGCAGAAAAAATTTCCTTCTAGTACATGAATGAAATTGAATAATTATTTTTATTAAAGCACTTCAGTACAGTCTGTACAGTAACTTGTCTCTTTTTTCATATATATATCTCACATATATAACATAAATTAGCTATTTATATAAATATATATGTTTGCATGTGTATGCATAAATATTAAAAATGTTGCATTCTCAAACATCCCTTTCCTCCTTTGCATCTGTACCACATAACTCCTCAGTCTCCAGGAGTCACCTTCAATTATATCAAAACCTTTCAACTTTAAATTTACACTTATTTTAATTAATGCATGATTTATAACACTTGGTTGAGAAAGAAAGTTCTCATAATTGCTCAAAATATCTAAATTATACACAGTTACATAAAACAATTTTCACTTCAATATCAAAAGCCTCTGATAAAATCTGTCAACTTCATTAGTTTACATTATCATAATTCCATTTGGCCTCCCACAAATATTATTATATCCTTTTAATTCTGGTCTCCAGCCAAGAGTTATGAATAAATGAATTACACATGCAAAATGATAGTTAACTAATCATCTATTAAATACTAGGTATCCAAAGAATAGGTAAAGGAAAACTTATCATGTAGATTTTTTTTCTGTTTTATTAACCTTGTAATCCCTTAAATTTCTTAGAAGGAAATTAACATTTTTAAGCAGAAACCAGTCTCCTTGATTTTACATTAAAAGCACACCCCTTCCCAGACACAAAGCTAACTCAGTTCTCGCTCAGAGAATCCTGAGCAGAAACCTGGGGAGCAGTATTTTTTGTGTCTCCTCTTCCAGCAATCTTCTCACACTCTTCAGGCATGAAGACAGGGTTGAACATACTGTATAAAAAGTTCCTTGTCAAGCATTTTAGATTTAGTTACGCATTTCAAATGACATGAAACCTGTTATTTGTTTCAAAACACAGCTGTATCCAAGATGCCTACACTCACATCCTTGTCAGAGCAACTTAACACTCCAAAAGGGAAAGAGCACAACACTAAATGCAAAAACTTATGTGAGAGAGATCCAATTTTAGACCAGGTATTTTAAGATGAAGACTTCATACTGTTGTATCTCCTCCACAGATAGATAGATGATAGATAGATAGATAGATAGATAGATAGATAGATAGATAGATAGATAGATAGATAGATAGATAGATAGAAACTATTGTGCCTTTATGCTCAATAGCACTTCCAAGAAAATGGATGGAATGAAGAGACAGTGCATGTACAGAGAAAAGGTGTGTATGACTAAAAATGGAAAAGCTGATTCAAGGAAAAGCTGATTCAAGAAAAATATGAAACTGAGCTTCTAGAATTTTTATCAGGACCAGAATAGTTGAGTTAATACAGGTATAAAAAACAAAAGGAATGGGTTGAAGAAAGAAAATTCACCATTGCATCCTATAATGTCACCTCAACTTTTACATTAGTATTAGGGAGGAGTATTAGTCTTATTATCTTAAGAGTTGCTATTCCAAAGGATGTAGAAGGTAGAAGGTTTTGATACAGTGTATATTAATTCCCTCCCCAACCAACACGCTCAAAATAAGGCATCTAAATAAAGAAGGCTTGTTTGAAGATACTGTACATCACCAGCTCCCGCTGCACCAAAAGCATTCATAGTTTCAATGTATGCTTGCAGCAACTTATTACTATATTTTCCTTCAGTTCCCATGCCACACTAAATCATCTTCTAAGCACTGATTTGAGCAACACATTCAGAGAACTCTGAACCATCACTTGGTGGAAGGAGCTCAACATATGCTGGAGAAGATGGGAAACAGCAAACTCAAGAAGAACCATAGACACTGCCTCTCCACAGGCAAGGCTGGGTACCAGGACCACAGCACTCTGCACTGATACTCGGAAGCCTGGAAAAGTGCATGAACCAAGACCATTTCCAAGGAATAAAGATCCCAAAAGGCAAGGACACAGAGTTAAAAGAAACAAGGCTGTGGTAGCCAGAGCTAATCTACCCAGCTGTAAGCAGACTCTCGGTAAAACCAGAGGAGAGCAGTACTTCTGGTCCTGCTGTGATTCCCCTTGTTCAGAACAGTCTCCTAATTCTAGAAAAAAGTATCCAAAATCTAATTGGAAGATTATAGCCATAGGGGAATACAAAATTAGAAATGGTCATACATGTAATCAAAGGGCAAGAAATGAAGTAATGTCATGGATTTAAAACCAGAAGAAATTAGTAAGAAATAGTGAATTAGTAATGTCATAGCAGTAAAACTTGCATGGTACCACTCCAGGGAGGCTCAGATTAGGATCTAAAAACACATTTACCAATTATCTAAGGACATTTAATAGTATGGTGATAGCCTGTGAAGATTATAAAAAATATCTTTAAAAGCATCTCAGAAAAATTTGATAGCTGGGCAGCATACTAATTACATTTCAGGGCAATATATGCCAGAAGGAATGAACTGAAAAGTCCTAAATTGGCTAAAGAAATGAGGAAATAGTGGAGAGAGTTCCAAGGTAACACATGCTGAATATGCGCTGTTCACAAAAAGCAGAGTTATTAGGATGAACTAGGCAAGCAAAAGCAAGTAAGTGTTTGATATGTCAGCATAACAAAACACCTTTTAAAATGAGGAATGTAGTTCAGCAATTGTACCAGTAAGATTAAATCCTTAACAAAAAAGATGTAAGTAAACATCAGTCTCCAGGATTTGAGGTGAGACATAGACTTTCTCCTTAGTCTTAACAAGGATGCATGATACTGAGTAATTGTTTTAGTAAATGTAACAGCATAACTCCTCAAATAATTATTCCTTTTTTGAGACAAAACCACTCCACAAGGTAAGCTGTTGATCAGATCCAGTCTAGCCAGAGTGTTCTACAGGAGCCATCATCTAACTCATTCCTTCATTGTGGAACTCGGAAAAGGAAAATTAAGAGGTATTTTTAAGTGAGAATATAGAGTAACACTACTCTGCCCACATTTTAAATCAAAATCTCAGTCCAGAGATTGCCAACCTGACTGAAATGTTCCAACGAGAACAATAAAAAAGTCACTGTAGGGTTGACAACTAAATTAGAAGGCCATAAACGAGCACACCTTGCAAGCCACAGTTACACAGCCCTCCTTTATGTAACATAAATACAGGCTCCTGCTGAAGGGAACAAGAAATGATGACTGGGAATATAGAGAAGCAGGAGGAACTCCTTATTGCGGTGAACAAATTAAATTTATGCCTAATAAAAACTTGCTTAATTTAACACTGAAAGAATAACTGGATCCACTAAAGGATTTTAATTAAATACATCTAACTGATTTTACACTAACAAAACAGGCTACTTATTTCACTATGATGCCATTTGCTAAAAATAAACGATATGATTTTTCCTACATCAAACTACTGCATAAATTGGGCAACATAAGACTAAATCTTACTAAAATGAAATACACATTATTAAAAATTGTCACGACATAAAAGTTGTACTCATTTCTTCTAAAAGAACAGTTTAAGAACATCAGTATTTTCCACCAGCATGTCAAAATGGTTGATTTAAGAAAACAGAAAATAACCCTTTGGAACCATTCCCTCTGGTCCTTAAAAAAAGAAAAGCAAGTGACTCAAAAGCACCAACTTGAGTGGCAGAAATTACCTAGAAGTCTTAATAAATAATCATCAACACCATCCCCACCTGTGTTCACACATGGTCAGAGCTCCTGCCATACACACTCTCTATGAACAGAGAAGAATGTGCCTATTATAAACCCAGAGCCTGCAGTATGACATGAATTTATTCCCCCCCATTAAGATTTTTTCCTCTCTCAGGGCAAAATGAAGTTTACCCTGATTCATATACACAGTCTTACCTTCCTTGACACGATAAAGCATCGTCAGTGTGTCATCAGTGGTCAGAGCAGTAACATGTAGGTTATTCACTGTTGGCACTTGGTCAGCAAGAGCTGTCAGTTCATGAAAATGTGTAGCAAACATAGTGAAAGCACAGATTTTGCTAGCAATGTATTCTGAGATAGCCCACGCTAAGCCAAAGCCATCGTAGGTAGAAGTTCCTCTTCCCAGCTCATCAATAATTATCAGGGAGTTTTCAGATGCTGTCCTAAAAACACAAGAGCATTTTATAATGTTTGAGAACAACATGAACTCAGGATATTGGAGTATCGTGAGTTATCAAGAAGCAAAAGACCTTTTTCTATTTACATAACAACATACAAATAAAGTGCAAACACAGTGTCACACAGATCATTCCAAATTAGCTCCTTTGTCCCATTCAGACTTTGGCCTCCTGGTAGCAGCTTTGTATTGACCACTGAGATAAACAGAAGGCAACTTCAAGAACTTATGAACCAGCTAAAAGGGCCTTGAGATCCTCCACTGAGATTCTTCCACACAAAAGAAATCTTAAATGCATCTTCCTTAGAGCACCTTCTTCCCCATCAACCCCAACCAACACAACCCAATAAGCACAGGACTTGCCTAAGGATTGAAGCAGTTTCCAGCATTTCAGCCATGAAAGTAGACACGCCTTTCAGCTGACTGTCTCCTGCTCCCACCCGGGCCAGGATACAATCCACAATGGTTATTTCTGCAGAGTCACACGGTACAAAACACCCAATCTGGGCCATAAGAACAATCACCCCTGTCTGCCGGATGTAGGTTGACTTTCCCCCCATGTTAGGGCCTAAAGAAGGAATTTTGCAAGAAATAATTAAAAAAAAATCATCTTTTTACAATTCAACAGTCCTTTTAGAGGAGAACAGGCTCTAAATTAAAACAAAGACTGTTTAAACTTATTACTCTCTTGCCAGGAAAAAGTAGCAAACTTGTCTAACAGGTGAAACAAGTGGCTCCAGTACTAACAAGGCTGGCTTGTTCATCTTACTGAATGTGCTTCTTCAAAAAGAAAACTGATCAGAGAGCATTAGGGGCCTTCATAAGTTTTAGGACTTTTCAGAAGTTTAAGCAGTCATCTAAAACACATGTTCATACCTAAAAGTCATCAGTACTGCTGCTCAAGTATAATATTAATTTGTTTTCACCTCAAACGACAAATAAAATTTCTCTGTAAAAATGAAACAGCTTAGATACAGAGTGGGTACAAGCTAATGGGCGATTTAAAATCAGCAAATCCAGATATTAATAAGGTAATTGTAATGAAGTATAAATGAAATAAAAATTATTTTCCAGAAAACTGATCATTAAAACCAATTTTATGCTTTTGCTAACCAGAAAAACAAGTGTCTTACCATGCATTTATTCAGATTTTCAGTTTTTCATTTTGATTATCTTAGAAGTGTTCATTCATTAATCATTCTCTAATTTCAGATCTTTGCTACTCAAATGTATGTCAAGGACATATGGATGGAAATTAAGATTCATTTAAATCTATAAACACTAAAAATGTTTTCCTGTGTAGTAAAATTATCTTAATTACACCAGGGAAGAGGGTAAAAAATGGTAAAGTCATTGAAACATGTTTTGCATTTAAAATCAACCTTAATACTTAACAAAGAAAACACTAACAAAGAGGCTGCTTAAAATCTTGCCTACAAAAGAGGCCTATGTGGCTATTGATGCCCAGTGGAATTTTCCAAATCACTTCAGCAGGTTCAGGTTCTCCAGCTCCTGAGGTTGTCTGGTTTGTGGAGTGACATTCACTAAGCCAAAGAAAACATTAAGGAAGGATCAAATTCTTCTTTTCTACTGTCCTAGCAGCCTTTCTCTTCATGAATGACTCTCTAAATTAGTGATCATCTCACAAAGAGCGCACCATAACTCCAATCACAATAACCAAATCCATTAATATTAGTTTGGATGATGAGAAATATGCCTGTATGTGCAGAAACATGTAGAATACCCATAATCAAAGACAACATTTCACAAGAATACTGTGGACACTTTCTTTTTTTTAAATATAATAAACAACAGTAGCTTACAAACACCCTCTCTTCTGTTCCAGAGCTAAATCTTACTCCCCATACAGGAAGATGAGTAATTTGCTAGCTGTTCACCCTTTGTAGATTAGAGAAATTGTTTTGACAGAGTTCTATTAGATTGCTGGTTTGTTTTGCTTATTGTTGGTTAGGTTTTTTTAAAAAAACATCATTAGTGGAAATACTCAAGACATTTATAAAGTAAATAACAACAGAAAAAAAGAACAGAAATATTTACCAGTAATAATGTGGAACATCTGCTTGCCCTTCTCGAATGTAACATCATTGGGGATGAAGGCCACCTCATCCTGCATTTCGATGCAAGGATGCCTTGCACCTTTCAGCACAATCCTCCCTTGTCCCTTTTCCAGCATGATGGGACGGACATACGGCACTGGTGCTCCATTGGACACATGAGCAAAACTGACAATGGCATCTAACTGAGCTATCACATCATTCATAGTCTGCATTGGCTCTGCATAACCTGTTTTGATTAGGGAGATACACAAATTCAATACTGTTAGCAATTTTTTTGCCCTTGCTGAAGAGGTGTCTTAAAGCCTATAGTGAGCCTATAAAATTAGTTCATTTGCATTAACAATTTTGTTCATGGTGGCAGTCACCTTCTGGGAGAGTCTACGATGTAATCCTGAAGTTCCCATGCCTTGAATGCCAAGGGGATTTCTTCAGACTAAGATAGGGGAGAGGTGAGGGCATGTTGACTATTTTCCCTTAACACCAATAGACAATGAGAAATAGCCTATCTAGTACAGGAAGGCAAATGCTCACAATGGCAGAAGCTGGAAATCCAGTACCTTTCTTTCCTCCATAATACACTGCATTCTGATGCTCATGCAAACAGAGACACACCACAGACAGTTCAGGCACAGCAACCATCCATGTTTATGTGAATGATGGGAGCGAGAGGTCTGTGAGATACAGTGACTAGATGGCCCCACATCCCCAGTACCAGTTCTTAAGTTTTGGTGTTTGGTTTTCTTCTGTGAAAGCAATGAGGTATCTACAGCCCAAATTCCCCAATATCTCTTCTGCTTTTGGTGAAGAATAGTAAAGAATGCTCTGTCAGCAGGCAATCTTGGAGCAAAATATATGGTATGAAAATAAGAATTTTTGTATTGTACCATGTAAGCAATCACTAACTTGATCTTACATTGCATACCAACGTTCTTCACAGACCTCGGGTCCCATTCCCTCCGTTCTCTCTTGTCCTTTACCACTTCTGCTGTTCGGGTGAAGGTGACGAGTCAGGGAGGTAGGTGAAGGATAGATGTGGCCTTTATGGGCTTATTTTTGCCCCTTCCATGGTATTTGCATTTGCACACACCTCATCACTGCCCATTTGTAGCAATGCCAGGAAAGGGTCTGACCACAAAAGACAACGTATTTCAAACTTCCAACAACTGTCTGAAAGCCACACCTCACTTTTCACACTAATTCTGTGGGAATGTTACAGTTCTGCTCTCAATGTAACTGCAAGTCCTCAGAGCATTCCAGACTGTGATACACATCAACACTGGCATTTTCACCTGAAGCAATGCTGATGATTTCCTTAACGATTGCATCCTGAGCCTCTTCATACTCTTCTCTGTTCCTTATATATTCTTCATTGACAGAGCTCAGTTTGCTGTGAAAAAAACAATAATATTTAGAAGCTGTGGTGTTCTGTCTTCACTTGCAATGCCAAACTTCTGGCCTTCTCATCTATAAGCCAATACCAGCTGTCACCACCTGTCTTAAGAACAAGGTTCAGCACAAGGACCACAAAGCAACTAATCTACAATTCATTCACACCAGGATATCTGCAAGATTAATTCCAAGTTGGAGAACACCCACAAGGGCCGAAACAGCAATTGTAGCATCAATACATGATTCTTCAAAATTTTACAGCAGTTGTTTAGTATAGACACTCCATGTGATAAGGGCTCTGTCTTAAAGCTCAGTTTCTGGCCATTTTGCTACAGGATGTGACACATTATAGAACTGGCAGAGGAGAACTGCTGCTAAGCAACTGTGTAATTAGCCCAGAGTCCTACAACAGGCTTATCAGAGCTGAAGGCATTGACTTCTTTCATTTAGTAAAAACCTCAGTGAACTACAGTCACTAAGAAAAGGTTCTAGTCTCCAAAATAAGGCAAGCTGAAACCAAGAGAAGAGTTCAAACAAGTCGTTAGTTTTCTCAAGCTCATCTCTCAAACAAGGAACAGAGTCTGCAAGACTGAATAAGAAACATACTCAAGTAGTGTACCCACACTCTAAGCAGAAGTCAGCCTTGTGCTTCTAGCACCACCAACAGAAGCAACTACAACTCAAGTAAGCACAGAGAAGTCTATTTTATTAGTGATGCATGGGCTGCTTCCCTAAGGGAAAGTAACAGATGACACAGAATAGGTTCTAAGTACTGTCTTCTCAGTTACAGAAAAGCCTAACTTCATACATTTAGATTCATAACATATTTAGAAGCAGAAAAGGCTGTTCTAAATTTCAGGGATGTTTTTAAAAAATATCTTCTGAGTAAACGTTAAAACAAAATGCAATTAAGGTTTACACCTGGTTCATTTAAGTGAATTGGTGTGAAATACACCAACATATTGGCTGGTGTGAACAAATATGTTTGCCCTCCTTTTCAAAGCAAAGGATTTATTACTATGAAAGTAAGTGATTAACAGAAAACAGTCACTATTGGTAACAGCCCTGTCTTGAAACCAACCTTGCCCTGTAGGCACTGCTCCTCATATTTGTTTGTGAGTAAAGATCTCTCTCCCAGTAAACTCCCTTCTCTGCTGCTACTTCCAGCAGGACCAATTATACATAGAGCAGTAGAAACGGCGATTTAAAATCAGCAACTGCATGATATATTAAACTCTGCTGCTTTTACCCTTCCAGGTAGCACATGCAGGAGACTTAAAAATTAGTTTTCTTTGGGACCTGCCATTGACAGACTTGTCAGAAGGCTGAAGTAAAACTAGTGGCTGATTATTAGAGGCATTTCTTAGAGCTGATACTATTTATACCTTGATTAACAACCTGAATGATGGGGCTGAATAAATTCTCAAAGACTGTGAACAATACCACAGGAAGGAGAGCTGTCAATATGCTGGAGGACAAGGTTGCCATTCATTCGGATATCTACAGACTTGAAAAACAGGTGGACAATAATTTCAGCAAAGGCAAATGTAAAGTCCTGCACCTGGGATGAAATAACTTCATGTAACAGTAGAGACTGTAGTCCAAACAATTAAAAAAAAAAATCATAAAATACTTGGAGGACCCAGTGGACAAGAAGCTGAACACAAGGGAGCAGTGTGCCCTGAAGCAGAGAAGGACAAGCCCATGCTGGCTGCACTAGCAAGAGTGGACCCAGAATGCTGAAGTAATTCTTCCCCTCTATTCAGCACCTGTGAGACCATATCTGCAGAGCTGTCTCTGTTTTCTTCTTCCCTGTAAGAGAGATCAAACCTGGAGCAGATAGCCACCACAAAGATACAGAGCTGGAGCACACGGCACACAAGGACAGGCTAACAGAGATGCCTGCCCAGGCTGAGAATCTGAAGTCAGCCCAGAGAGAAGAGGCACCAGCATGAGATACTAAGACCCCAAGTTTCTGAAAGGAAAATTCTCATTAGATCTGATGAGAAAAGTTTTCACAAAGAGTGATTCAGCACTGGGACTTGTGCTGCACTAGGCTGTGAAGGATGCCTGAAGGGTGGCCCCCTGGGCAAGGCCTTGGGCTGCCTCATCTAACTTGGAGATAGGATCTAATTTCCAAGGCAGAGCTGCTTTGAGTGAGGGATAAGACACAGCCTTCAACCGAAGTTAGTGCCCAGTTCTGAATATCTAACTGTCTACTTCATTTGCTCTGAGTAAAAACACTGAAGGACAGAGAGACACATGATGACCAATGCAGTCCTTGCTCCTTCTAGAATGCTCTAAAAGAGGTCAAATTCAACAACAACAACAACAAAAAAATAGACTTTTTACTTGGCTGACCTGTGACAGAACTGCTGTCCAGACAAGGAGACATTGAAACAGCATCAATTAGCCTCAAGACTGAAATTTTTAAATAGTTTAATCAAAAGAGGTACTGAATTGATGTTCAATACATAGGACTAACAGAAATTAGAGCATGATTTGGAACAAAAAAAAGGTAATCACCAACAAAATTGCTGCATGTCATATTTGGTGATAAACATAAATAGCTCTTTCCCTACTGCAGCTTGTAAAAGTGTCTGTATAAACACTCACAGTGAATGCAATTATGCTACTCGCTGCAGCTAAAACAGAGGAATTAGCCCAAGTCAAAGGACCAAAAATAGTCAACAGTTGGCAATAGGAAATGTAGCTTTTAACATAAACTGTATGACTGTTCTTCCCTCATGCCAGTCTTGCTCAATATTTCAATCTTTGAGCCAATTAAAAACGTGAAAATTCAGCCATTCAAGATGTAGGGAAACCAGTTCATCGGTGTAATTATAAAGGAACATATCTATTACTTTCACAATAGGCTTGAAAAAGCACCAAGATGACCTTATACCTGTTGGTGAATTTCACACCATTCTTCTGTGTATCAACTATTGTATATTTTGAATTGTTACGGAGAACTTTTTCCTCCTTGCAAGTTATTCGAAAGTGATGTCCAAACTGTGAATTTGTCTCCAGTTTGATACTTTTGCCAGCTTCCAAACCTTTTGGGTAAAAAGAAAGAAAAAGAAAGCAACTTTATTATCACAAATCCAGCAGCTCACTATTCCCCAGGTTCCATGATAAGCTAATTCAGCAGACTGGCTTTGGTTCCATATAGGTATGGGAAATACCCAAACCTAACAGAAGTACACTGACACATTCTCTGCTCTTACACTGACATGCTCCCAAACTGCCTACTCAAATCAGGCTCACAATTACTGTATTGCTATGAATTCTCCAGAAAAGAGAAAAATGCTCTTCGCAAATTGAAAGGACATTCTGCATTGCTGCAGTAAGCACAGCACCTCTACTCTTGTGATCCTTCTACTAACACATACTTCTGCTGGTGAGATTTCTCATTCTTATCCCATCCCTACACAATCTTGTCTTTCCTTCTTTTCATCCAGGTATCTTGTTTACACTAAAAAAAATAGGCAAGCCCTTAAAGGTGTAATCTAAAATGGTGTTGCCACATTTGCATTAAAAGTTGGTGGCTTTTGTTTTTTTAAGTTGCTCTTTGAATGCCTGATTCATCAGCTGCACATGGAATTTTTTGCATAGGATAATCAATTCTTTAAATGTCTCATTTGCTTATACATTACATTTTGCAAAGAAACATAAAAAGAAATCTCCTGAATGGACACTCAGGAGAATGCAAGGGGCGGGGGGGTGGGGGGGCTCAACGCATGTCCTCAAAGGATGTAAAACAGAACTAGACTTAGCCAAGAGTTTGACGAGTTACAGTTCTACAAAATTAACTCTGCACTATATTGCAACACACTTGATAATTTCTGAAATGCTTTGGAATGCTGTCTTTGAAAAAAAAAATAAACGCCAAGTTCTAAACAAAAATCACTCTGTTTTCAACAGATTGTACTGTGACAACTAAAGTCACACCAATCCAACAACAAAATAATACAAGCATACCTTAACTCCTCTATACCAGTTTTCATCATTTGATCGCAAAACTTTTTACAAAGAAGATAAGAATCAATGGCAGTTCCTAACCCTACCTAGTTCTTTGGCTGCAGTCTTTAACAAAGACTGCATTTGTTCTTCCAGTTCATTCATCTTCTCTCTTAATTCTGTTAAATTAGGATCAAAAGAAGACTTGACAAGAAATTCATGATTCTCCACCTAGGGAAAAAAACCAAGAAAAAATTCACATGAACGGAGGCAATAAAAGAAAAATTAGCTCCCTGAAATGACACAGTGAAACTAATTCACTTAATAATTTATTCCATTTTAAAAATATGTATAATTTTGTAATGCAATGTTGTTTATGATAGTTGGTGTCTAATCCAACCGCAAAACAAATACACCTCGAACACTCATTTTCTCAAATAATACACTTTATACAATCAAAATATACCAATTTAACAGACTCCTTTCTGCTGAAATGAAGTTGCCTGCCTATTTATTTACAAACAAGTAACTGAGCAGTAGGCAGAGAAAAAGAGAAGCCAGGGGAAATGAAATTGTTAGGTACATAATCTGTACGCTTCTGCAGCTAATCCAGACAGAGTGTAAAAGGATGGGGCATTTCAAAACAAGAAGTCTTTGGAAATGGAAGTTTCTGAAACAGCAATTCCTGCCCAAAAGAGATTCAAAAGGTTATGGAAGGAACCTACTTAATATCACCAAAAGTCTTCCCCAGTTTCAACCCAGCTCTTGAGTTGAAAAGCATACACAGTTCCTTCTAAGCTTAACATTTTCAGAGGCACAGATAAAATAAATTGTATTTCATCTTTTTTCTCTCTCTTCCCCATGCTTTCACTGCCAGGTGGCTGTATACTGAAAGCACCAACAAACACTGAAGTTGCCCTAAGTTGAGGAGGAGGTTGGAATAGAGGGTTTTTCAAAGGCCCCTTTTGATTCTGTGAAAGACAGGAATGGAAGTGACAGTTTCTCAACTTTATTACAGCTAGGTAAATGAATAACCACATCCCACGCTTTTTGAACTCAGATGTTTCTTTTTATATTAGAATGGATTATTGACATAATTTAGTTGCTATGACAACCTATCCTTCAATTGCACTCAGAATAGAGCTGGTGATTTTGTTTGAACTCCCTAAAAGTCTAAGAGGAATTTCAAGCCAAAGTTCAAGTTTTAACATTCATATAGACAAGGGTTATTCTCTCAGTAAAACCAGTGTTGGCTTATCTATAGCTATTTTCCAGTATCTTGAAGGGAAGGAAAAACCAAATCCAACATACCAGATTCTATGGGACTCGATTAAAAATAACTGACGTGTTATTCTGTTTAGGACAACAAAACATTTTTAAAGTAGAACCTGAAAAGAAGTTTAAAGAGCTGGACTATGAAGGGTGAAGGCTTAGAGCAGCTGTTAGTTTTAAAGAAAACAGAGTCCCAGGGCACACAAACTGCATCAACAGATGGTCTGTAACTAGTATAAAGCTATAAATTTCTTCATTACCATATATCACAAATTACAGCAACATGTCAATCAAACAGTCTTTCCATAAACAGTAAAAGGCAGTTGATGGATGCATAACACAATACAAAGAGATAAAATGCAGTGCTTCTGCCTTTGGAGAAAAGTACACGTGTTCCAAATTTTAAAGCCACGGCAGTTTCCACAAGTTTGACACCTTGCCCTGGTACCACGTCTGGCACATGGTTGGGTAGATCTCATACTTCCAGAGTCAACTTACGGCAGTCCTAAAAAACTGACACTTACGGCAATCCTAAAAGACTTCTCAAGTTTACCAAAATTACTGAAAGACTCTGATGAGAGAAGAACATTAAATACATTTCTAACCAAGTATGTCCATTTCAAAATCCTTCTTACCAGTTCTCTTACAAATATAATGGGAGAAAAGTAGTGTTTAAGCCTAAGACAACCATTTTTCAGAGAGGCAAACTGTTAGCTATGAAGACTTAATCTCACCAAATAGCACGAAATTTAATGAACTTCTTAGAAGCAAAAAAAAAATGTAATAAACATATTCTGGCTACATTTAGATATGAGACATATCACAGTAACTTTAAAAATACAAAGAAGCAGAGAAATGACAAAATTATTTCTCCACTTTCAATACTGATGAGGTTTTGAAAAAATAGTTTGAGGTCCACAGCATCCATCTATACAGAGCCTTTTCTCATTGGCTAGAGAATTTCAGATAGCAGGTGAATATCCTGTTGATATTCAACTGCTATACTAATAACAGTCTTCATACATTCCACAGATAAATTATCACCAACTGCTTAATATAGAAGATCAATTAAATTTAGTGCATGTAGAGCAGATTGCAAAGTTCAATAAGAAACTTTAATTGCCAAGTAAACCCCTCCCACACACCAGCCCATACCTTATCCATGTCCAATGTTGTCTCTATCATCTCCAGAAATTTTGAGAAGTCAGAGCAGATATCAGTAAGAGGTGTTATAAACACTGCCAACAACAACATCTGGTGAGCTCCTGTTAAGAACAAACAAGAAAAATTATCATTCACAAACCCCCACAAATTTACCAGAATTCACTTATCCAAGATAAACAACACAACTACATAGCTGGTTAATTTTTACTAAGATGGGCTGTGATTATTTCACTGAAACACGGGTACCTTTTCCTAAATTGGCATTATTCCACCTACATTCTGATCGAGTTTGTACCTATTCTGTCATCTTTGTTCATAACTGATTGTATTCATTCCCTTCTACTGTGAATAAGACTACAGACTAACAACAGTTTGAAAGCAAACCTGCTGTCTCAACATTACCAATCCTTGCACATAAAAAGTTGAAATGGCTTTAGTAAAAAATGTAGGTCTTATCATCCATACCCAGTTCTTAACTTTTCTTAAGACAAAATTACCAAAACTTGGGAATATTTGGTAGATTACAATACAGACAAATATAAATCAAGGTGTATGCTATTTGATTTTGCTTTCTACAAAGAGACAGCTCTTTATAGTCACTGATGTTTCCACTAATCAGGAACTCATCAAAATTAGTCTCTTCCAAGGTATTTTATTAGCACAGATACTCTGTGCCACTAAGTGACATATTGGCTGGAAGTCACCAAAGGCAGTTCACAGTTAACATGCACAGATATTGCCAATTTTGTGAAAGAAGTATTTTCTTCAGGCCTACAAATAAGCACCTACATCCAGCAGCCAGCTGTGAAAATGTTCTGTCAGGAAATAAATGTTTGTATCTTTTCAGCCACTTCAAGTTATGATTTAATTACAGAAATATTAGCATTATTGACTATGTGATTCACAGAAAATGTATCAAACTGAACCCAATACTATGTACTATGAGCTTAGAGTCACAGGATTATGTGCAGAATTATGCTATTTGTCTCTAATGTTTACAGGCAAGGCTTTGCACATTAACAGAGAAATACAGAATTGAGCTCTGGCTGTTCCACAGCCTCTAAATTTTTCACCAGACTAGGGAAAAAAGTCCTAATCTTTCATAAGAAAAATTTCCATACAAATTTATGGAAGTCACACTGTAAGGACACGATTACCCAAAGGAATCTCTCTTCTCTCTCAGCTCTGTAATTCAAGTAGAAAGAAAAAGTTTGGTTTAATTCCTTTTCCTCTCATGCCTTTTTGCTTCCCTACTCCCTCAAGCTTTTAAAGCTCTAAACTGATTAGTCTCTATTATTAGAGAAAAATTTATATATTATTGAGAGATTATTTAACTTGTATAAATGGAGTTTTCTGCTGATTAAAAATCTTAAAAATTAAGACAGATATGAAATAAAGTACAGCTTGGTTTTCATTCCAAATCTCACTCAGTATTTCCTTCCCCTCCAGTAAGAAGACACATCTAAACCAACGTAGAAAATAAAAGCAGTCAGCAAAGAAGGAAGAGACTGAAGAGCAGAAAAAATTTCACATCCACTCTTCAGAGTGGACTTAACAGTTCCCAGTGTTCCACCTGACAGAGTACATGGCACACACCATGAAATAATCTTCAGTATTCCAGAATTAGTGAAAAATGATTGTGCTTGAACCTAAAATAGCTATTAGAATTTCTTTTATTGAAAGAAGTAGGGAAGTTTCATTATGCCATTTCATTATTTAAGTTTGAAGAGTACATCTTCAGACACCACAGAAAAAACTACACATTCAAAAATTAAAACATATTAATTTATTAAGTAAATAAAATACCAATGTATGTAGATATATTTATTATATGGTTAGAACTGATGAATTACAAAATCTCTTTACACTTTCAGTCCAACTTCAAACTCAGTATCCAGCATTTAAAGGAAGTAAAACAGTGGAGTTAGTAAATACTGAGGCTTTTTAAATGTTATATGGGTATGCCTTTCTTAAAAGAATAACACCTGGCATTACGAGAATATGAGCAAGAAACACCATTGAAAAATTCTAAACTAAATTCCAACGCGTCTTGCACCTGCATTCATGAACTCATAGAAAACATGCATAGTAAAAAAATCCACTTTTGCACCTAGTCAATATTATCAGCACGTAAGCTAACCACTGAGAGAAGGACTAATGAACCTATGTACAGTCAAAAGCATAGATGCATATTGATCACAGAGCCTATCTGTTCCCACGTACAGTTTTTAATTTCAACCATGATTTACTTCCTGAAGCACAGAGAAGTGTGTATTACATGCATTAAAAACTTGATTATTAATATGGTTCAAAAGTGTTGTATAGAAATTAAAATCAAGCACTAATCTTCAGACTCCAAACACACAGTTGGTCTGGCAACAAACTGACACTATCCAGGGAAAACAGACCAATCTCATGACTAAGTGTACCAGCCATTTTGATGGTATAAATGAAATTGGGATAAAAGGAAAAGAACAATGGAAATTGGGATAAAATATAGTACAGTTTACTAGAGGCAGATCACATCCATAGCGCAACACCTCTCTGAGATACTGAATGCCTAAAACAAAGGAAAATCTGCAGACCCAATTTGGGCTGCTCTAAAGCACTCAGCAGGGTGCCACAGGAGATGCTAAGGTGCAAAGTCTGTGATTTATGAAATGAGCAAGAGGCAGATAAAGGACATCACGCACTTGCAAAGGATGAATGAGCTGAAAGGACATCAGCAATATAGTTCCACCAGGGCTCAGACAAGCATTTATCTTTAAAAGATGTGTGAATTTCTATTATTGCACAAAAGAAGGTTGCTTACAAAAGTCACTAAAATATACAATATGGAAGATACTAGTAGATTATATTGGAATAAGATGAATCAGAAATAGGTCAGCACCAACTGACCTTAAAAACTGGGCTAATAGTAATGAAGTAGAATATAACATGGAGTAAGATGACACATTGATATATAAATGTGTTTTCACTATGAGTAAGGGAATAATCAGCTGGATATGAGAAACGATGGGAAACAGCCACGTTTTAATCACAACATGGTTATAATACACCAGTGCAACAGTCTTGGAAAGAACAGTACTGAAACAGGCAATGAAAGGTATTTCCAAAAGCAGAGGAGAGGGGATTCAAGTCACTGTATATAGAATGGTAAAAATACACCTGAAACCCAGCACCCATTTCCTGTGTCCTGCATATTTACAGCCTTAAGATAAAGAGCGTCCATTTGAGATGGGAAGGAAGATGTTTCAGTAGCTTCTTGAAGACAAAAATCTTGTAAGTACCTACATTTTATGCCCCAGTAATTTGAGTAATGAACTGCTGCTCCCTTATGCCAGCCATAGCAAAATGATTTGATGACTCAAGTCCTTTCCCATCTTATGCTGATTTCTTATGTCTAAAACAGAAAAAGTCATCTTCACTCATTAGCTCCCTCCTCAGGTTTCACCATCCATAAAAACAAGGATCTCAATTAAGCAATGCTTCATACTGAGGGAAAGGCAAACACTACTGATCACGCTATAGTTGCTCCATCTCTCACAGCCATTCATGAGGTAAGAAGTTCTGAAACTGGCAGATACTCAGAATGGTCAAAAATCTTTCTGACTTCCCATCCCTTGATGAGTTAAAACATTTTGTACAGTCACAAACAGAAAAATTATCAGATCCAGTCTGAATCAGCCACATACATTCAAAATTACCAGACCATTCATCTAGTTTAAACAGGTGGTACAAGCACAAAGAAAAACAAAAATAACACGTCGCCTATTTTATATTATCTTCGATATACTACTGGTGATTGCCCTACTAAGGCCAAGTGATTCACATGTAGAACAGCAAGAACTTTTTGCAGTTTATTAATTTTTCCATATGGTAAGCTTAGCAGTTTGCCTTACACAGCTTGCTTCTCAAAACCTCTAAAAATGGAATTGTTTTCCAACCCCAATGTTACGACAGAGAAACTCTGTTGATCCAAGTGACAACTAATAGACAAAGAAATAAAGACAGGAAGTCAGCATTCTGAACTAATACCTCAATTTAAGATAGGAATCCAAGAGCTCCATGTCAAGGCTAAAACAAGCAGGGTTTGTTTGGAAAAGCCAAAGGGACATGACTGAAGCAGCTAAAGAGTGGCACAGTTCTTTAAGAACAAAAGCAAATAAAAAAGTTGTATCTGCCAATTCCTTCCCAGCTTCATATTTTAACTGCTTTTGGAAATAAGACAGCCAGCAACTAAAAACTGATTTAAGGTTAATATTTTAGAAGATAAGTTTTATTACCTGAAGTCATAAAACTATAGTACAGAAAAGTATAAGACACTAGGTAGCTTTATTGTCTACTCAAATACAGCAGAGAAATTTTTGCAACCACACCATTTCAAATAACAGTTCTCTTTAAGGTTTTGGTGCTTGCTTTATGCACAGGGATTTTCAAACAAATTAATGGGCTTCTACAAAAATACGCTTTCTGGCAGGTTGGGACTGCTATTGCTAAATTGAATCACCCCTTCATTATGCTGATCTTATCCTGCATTTTCTTGGCTACACACAGAAAAGAAAAAGAAAAGGCAGCATTTATGTTTTCTAGAATTGCCTGTCATAGTATTGCTCTTCCTACTAATGAAGATCAGACAAAACTCTACCACATTACTCATATCAAATACAGGAGCACTATGATTTTAAAAAAAAGCCATTCCAATTATATTAATAATGCTTAAACTGGGCTTCTTTGTGTTTAATTACAACCCAAAGTGCAAAATGTCTTCAAAAGGAAGACAACAATATTGTATGAATGGTATCTTTTTTATAAGATCATAATAACACACACAAATTCTTAGGGACACATCCAGATCAAAGATTACCACACTCTCACTCAAGTATTCAAGTATTCAAGTATTTCAGGTACACACTAATCGTAATGCTTATTCATGTAAGGATTTGGCTATGTATATTATTAAGTATCTGCCTGGCATTTCAGAATTTCAGCTCATTTCAAATTCAAATGTGTATAAGCTTTATCCCTGCAACAAAAGAACACATGAAAAAAAGTCATTTTTGGAAATCTACACACTCTTCATCATCTATATGTTATGAAATATTGAAAATAGATGGGGGTAGTATTACCTTCATGTTTTTCTAGTGCTTGTATAACATTAGGCACTTGATTGATAGCCTGGTACATTCGGTAACAGTCCTGCAAGTTTGCTGCTTGTCTCTGAAATTTCTTTGCCAGCCGGTTGAGGTCTGGAAAGCGACGTAAAAGATCTTCTTGAAGGCACTGACGTAGTTCTGGATCCATCACAAAAGCTTCAACCAAATTCAACCTAAGTAAGAAGTTCATAACAATTATTAGCATGGCTTGATATATAATTCTTTTATGACACCAATGAGAATGAAAACACTTATCCGGCAGTTTCTATCTGTCCTTTCCCTATGACTGTATCCATTGGGCAACCTGCCTGATTATAATGAAACTAAGTCAACACACAAGCTGAGAAAGCAAGCATATTTAGCCTATGTCAGGCTTCTCTAGTTTTGAACAGTTAGGGTTTCTAATGAACAGCATTGGAGTGAAACTGTTTTGACCACAAATGCCAACATCTATTCAATTAGGTATGTTAACCTCAGAATCAACTCTGAGGTTAATCCTTTCCCTGCACCATAAAAGAAGTCTTCCAGTAGTGTAGAAAAAGAAGAGGTATTAAGTAGGAAAAAAATCCCACTGTAGGAAAAAGAAAACCACTCTTGGCAGAGTTTAGCTCCCTGTGGTCAAGGCCAACATTGATACTGTGCAGCTCTGCAACCCTGGACCACAGAATCAGAGTCCTCGAGGTTGGAAGACACCTCTGGGCACTGACTACTCCAACCTCTGCTCAAAGTAGGGTCAGAGCTAAAGTCAACTGCCCAGGACAGTGCCCAGTCACATTCTGGGTATCCCCAAGGAGAGTGCCTGTATTGACCCCTGGAACACACAAATACTGACTGACCTCCAGGGGGACTTCATACCCCTGATCACCATCCTTTGAGTCTGGCAGTTCAGGTGGTTTTCAGTCCACTACACAGTCTACTTACCTAGTCCATACTTCATCAGATGTAATGGGAGACAGTGACAGCTGAAATCATGATAAGCGACATTCACTGTTCTTCCCTTATCCAACCACCTCAATTTGTCATAGAAGGCTATTGGGTGAGCCAGACATGATTTTCCCTTTGTAAATCCATGCCAACTACTTCCAAACTACTGTTTGTCTCATGGCAGGTATTGGGAGACTGCATTCTTATCAATGTCTGTGCTGTCTGCCAAGCCTTGTTGTTACCACTGACTCGCAGCTTGCCTTCCCTTACTGCAGCTCCCTGACATTTGGGCTTGCTTACACTAGAATGTAACTGAACTTTCATACATTTCTTGTTTTGTTGGTTTTTTGGGGTTTTTTTGCATCATCTCTACATATTTTGCATTTGCAGTTAAACAAAGAAGTCAGATATTGTTTTTTTGGAGAGGCCACTGTTCGTTCTTTGGTCATACTTTCAGAATAGGAAGGAAGAGCTCTGTCCCCCCCCACTTTATATACTGTACTCATTATTGGTTAATCACACTACCATGTCATCTATCAATTTCTTGGCTTCAGCAGGGAAGTTAATTTCATGCAGAGAGACATGTAAGCAATATTATTCCTCCTGGCTTGCTTACTGGCAGAAAAACACATTCATCTCAATTACAGTAACATTTGCACTTGCAAACTGCATTGGAAACTAAGAATTTTTTTTTGTCATTTTGAAAGCATTAATCTCTACATTACATCATGCAGTGTTCTGCAGAGAGTGCCAGTTACTGGCAACAGTACACAGGGGTGAACATGGTACACTGCCTCAGGTAATTTAGCAAAGGCTCACTCAAGAAACCAAGGTTTGGTTAAGGCAACACAAGAGACAGAGACCCCTAGACAGGCTGTGGTACACTTCTGTATATAAAAAATTCAAAAAGGATGTCCTTCTGTTGCAGAAAGTATTCTACCCCCAGCACTCCATGGAACTTCTGTATTATACCAAACAAAATCAATGAAAAAAGTTGAGAGAAGAATCCTACCTCTACATTTACCCATTCAACTACTGCCTAAATGAATACAGAGATCGACATTACTGACGCATGATAGTGCTTTCCTTCCAAAAGACAGATTAAAGTTTCAGCATGTACACAGAGCTTGGGAGAAGTAAACAGGAATATACTTAGGATACCTACTTCAAGAATGCAGAAGATTGTATAAGATTGTATAAGAAACATTATAAAAGCCAAGTAATTTTCAAGTCTGATCCCTGCTGGTGTTTCTGAGTACAATCTCTAGCTTTGAGGCTTCTGTCAAGAAGGTTTAGAGTTTGAAGGAATAGTAAGAATGACATGATCTTGTATCTTACAGCAGATACATTGCCATGTTAATGACAAATCCCTACATTTTACCAACCAGACCTGACTTACGACTCACATCACAAACTGTCTTCTCTAAGACTCCAGCAGCAACCAGTGATCAAACACGTTCTTTAAAGATCACATTTTTTTTAAACATGAAAAAAACCCAAAACAAAACATCAAAACCAAAACCCCAACCAATCCAAAGACACCCAATAGAACTGCTTAACAGCCTAAATATGAGACCACTAACAGATGTCTTCCTAATGTCCCCAAGGGATTAGAGAAGGAACCATCTTGCCAACTTGTACCTTCTCAAAGAAACCAAGTAACTTGGTCATTTTAAGTCATGCAATCTGGAAACAATTCTTTTGGGAAAAACAAAACAGGATACACTGAAAACTTCTCCATAAAGCAGCCCCATGTGTTGTTATTGTTATCTTCCTTGGTCTTCAGCAGTGACAGTCATGGCAAACCCACAAGAGGTTGTACTATCCTGGTGTTACATGCCCTCACTTCCCAGGTACTATTTAAGATTTGTAAGCATATTTATCACTTCTCAGTTATCACAATACCACCACACATCAATCCATAAAGAGGAACTAGTTGCAAATACCTTCAAGCTTTATTACCTGCAAAACAATCTTTCGTCACTTAAAAAAAGTAGTAGGAAGAAAGCAAGACACATTAGGAGTGTTTTTCCACTAAAAAAGTAAATTTTAATCTAGAAAAATATTATTCTTGCCTGCAGCAGGAGACGAGAGTTCTGTGTTTTATCCACCCTGCTTAGGCTACAGACTACTCCATGATTCCAACATTAAAATTTCCAGTATAAAAACTTTTTCTTTCTGATTTTGAAGGCCAGTCTCGTGGAAGAATGTGCAAAATTCAAGTTCACCGTCAACATTAGATCGTATCTTGCCCTCTGAGAGCTTATGTTTAAAGCCAGAGTGCTTAGTTTCTCTTCCAAGAGGTCCTTACACAATCAGTAATACTGGAGTATGGATATATACACAGAATCACTTCTTGAAACTTGCTAAATGTTGCACTGGGAAAAGACCAGCAGCAACAGTTTCTATAATGCCACTGTACCTTATCTTTAAAACCCAACTGCACAGAGACTTGCCTTCAACCTGACACAGAGATGCCCAACACCCTTCCTGAATCCGTGTAAAGCTCTGTAAGACACAACCAGAATATGTTCATTCTTTCTATACACATTGGTTTATACTTTTTCTCATTAAAATCTAAACCATCCCTGTTCCCTCCAATCAGTTGGCCTGGTTTGGTCTTCATTAAAAGTTTGGTCCTTACTTGTGTCACCTATAAAAGTGTCAGTACAGCTGCTACAATGATCATTATAGAGCATCTTCTGGACTCTTGAGTTTCTCTCTATCAGGATTTAGACTTTTTTTTTTTTTCTTGCTTGTGCCTTTTGCACAAACAAATCCGTCATTTTCATCACATGACTCCCTCAGCTTGTTCAACAGCCTCCTGGAAAAGAACTTGTCAAAGGCATTTTGAAAGCTCTAATTTATTTTTTTCCCCTCCTCTTTAGTCCACAACAATGACAAGTTCAAAGAGTTCTCAGATCAGCATGAACAATTTTCCTCTGCCAAAACCATGATAATTAGACTAACATTTCATGACCTTACTAGTGCTGTTCTATCTTCCCCCTTACAGTTGCCAACCACAAAGATATGTCTGACAGGTTTGTGTTCATGCCACATTTTGCATAACAATTTCCTATTGGTAAGAATACATCCCAGGTTGCTGAACAGAAAGGGTAACATTAAGGTAATGCAACCATAAGCCACGAATAATGCTCACAAGTAATAATGAAATCAAATGACAGTTTGTTTTTAATATAAAGCTCAATCAAGGGGAAAAAAAAACCACACACAAAAAGAAACAAACAAAAGAATCCAAGAAAATGTAATCAAACAACAGCTGACAACACTGGATAACTTGTTACTGCCACACAGTCAAACGGGAAAGGAAAAGAGGGCAAAACTTTCCACCACAGATCTAAGGCAGTACAGTCAAGATAACAGAAACAATTATAAGTAGTGAAACCACACTAGAACATCAATGAAATCTTTGTTTCAAGACCGTTATTTAAGTTTGCAAACTAAACCACAAAAACAGCAAACAAAAGTTCCGCTTATACAACTGAAAATCAACCCAAATGCTTTTCTTGAACTTGGAAATTGTAACTACCTTTTATTCCTGCTATGCAAAACCACAGCTGTTTATCAGCTTTGAACCCGGTGCAATAACAAGGAACATTAGACTTAGTGTGCTCTGAGAGACGGGAAAAAAAAAACCACCTATCTCCAAGGGTCTGCTGGATATTCTGGAATCCGACTGAAAGTATTTCATCTTTCCCCAGTTTTACTGTTACTAAGAGGCACCTCTTGAATCTACTACTGACAAAAGACTAACGCACTACACCGAAAAAAAAGACAACAAAAATCTGTTTTCAACCTAATAAATGTCACACACTTTCCCAAGTCTAAACAGAACTCTTCTGTTCCACCGAGGTTGACATCGTATTTGACATCAGAAGAGACTGTTCTTCTTCTGCTACAGCTCTGCAGCATTTTTCATCACCATTTTAAGGTTATTGCACTCAATACTGCTTCAACACAGAGGATGTCAGGAAGGCTTAATTATATTTCTAGGTTTTTACAGAGCTAGGTATAGAAGTTTAAGTTAATAAGAAATCATTAATCAAGACTGATTTGTATACAGATTTCTTAGAAGGATGAAAAGAATTCAGTTTGTAGAAATAATAACTAAACTAAGATATGAAAATAAAAGACCAGTTTGAATGAACAGAATATTTTTAATGCCTGAGCAGGATCAGCCAGCACAGAAGAGAAAATCTAACAAATCAGTAAGCTGTACAATACACTGATTTATAAAGCACCTAAGATGTAAACTTCTCCACCAACCTCATGCAAAACCCTGGGTCATTCCATGCCTCTCCGTGCATGCAGGAGGAAGAACACTTCACTCAAGCACCTCTGCTCAGAAAAAGGACTCTAAGATTTTTTTATCATTTCATGAAACTTGGATCCATATAAAATTGGTAATATATATTTAATTATAAGTAATATATATTTAATTACTACTACAGCGGTAGTGACTTAAAATCCCAAATACTCGTAGATGTTTTCATGTGGGAAAAAAGTATACTAACTAAAAACTCCATGTGACACAAGGAGAAACAACTGCTAACACTGAAATCAAATTAAGAATGTACGCTCTTACAGGAGAAGTTGACTTTTAAGAAGATTTTACAGTTTGTGGCTCCCTTGACTATGTAACAGCTGCGTCTTCTGAAGAGTGTACATTTGTATTCTCTGCCTGCTAAAGGGTTTCTTTGACGGCAGATTAGGATCAACTTTCCTGTTCAACTTGATTATAGCGAATTTTAATCGAGAAACGCCACTTACAAAAGTAGCATATTAAGGACTGCTTTAAGATATACTGAGCCTTTCATCTCACCACAACTTTCAGAATATGCACAGTTGTATCAGTTTAATTTCATTTTTTCTTTATACAAAGGAAAGTGGAAAAACACTTCATGTACCACTATTTTGTTTTCCCTTGGGTTTCTTTGAAACCCAGACCTTATCTTAATCCAATGTAGCCGAGGCAAATCCTCCCTGGACATACTTAACGTAGACATATAAAACATCATCTTACCTGTTCTAATTGGGTTTTCTTTTCCACAAAAAGCATTTGGGATTTTAACACCCTGGAGGAAGCCCACACCAGAGCAAGCTGCTGTAGTTGATTAATAACACCATTTGTGTTTTCCAGTTAGAAAAAAGCAAGGCACTATCCTAAGTTCTCTTTCTAAACTTCTCCTGATGACCCAGTCATTCCCTAGACAATCATGTCTCTCACAAGAATCAGCCAAAGTCCAGTTCACTGCCTCAGGTAAGCAGCAGATATCACCTTAAATTTGCAAAGTTCTCTTTTCATGCCAAAGAACCTCAGTGTGCTTTACAGCCTTTGAAGTATTAAAACACATAGCTAAGATGGGCACATGGGAACCTAAATCAGATCTCTGAAGCATGATATGGAGAATTACTTTAGTCCAGCATATGTCTTAGCAGCATAAAAATCACACTGACCATCCCAGGTCATTTTGCCCAATACAATCAGAGCTGTTGGATGCATTTATAAAAATAACATTCAAAATTTCTCAGACAAGCACAAAGAAATAACAATGCAAAATATTTAGGCAAGCCACACGTGCTTTTGGAAGTGCTCAGTTACGCACAAAAGACTTTTTTTATGAAACTGGAGCAATCTTTGCAAACAATTTGAAATAAAAATAACAAAAAACCTGAGGAATAAGGAACCAGCAGCTTTAGAGAGACTAATATCATCATCAAAAGCCATTTTATTTTACTCATACACCATAGGCTTAGGATCACTGATCTTCTCAATTCCCAGTCAGGCATAGCGAGAAGTTGCCCTGGTTTCTGGCAGTGAGCATCCACCTGGTAGCAACTTTTACCCAATCCACAGGAACAGCCTTGCAGGGGGCTCACCACAGGCACCAGTTCTTCCAGTACTTTGAAGACACAAGACTTGAACCCAGGCTTTTGAGAACATTGCTCTCCGGTTGAGTTGTATACACACCTCCCCAGAACTTCTTACATACGAGACTGAACATCCCAAACAAGGGGTCAAAATCTTTCTGATGTTCTGATAAAATTGTACCAACTTGGCCCTACAATATCTTAGGGTCCAAAATCTGACATCTGAGCAAGTGTCCCAAGTTGATCACCTGAGCAAGATCTCTTTCAGCTTTCCCAAATTTGTATGCACAAGTGCCTGTAGTTCAGAAGCAGACAACACAGGCAATTCCAACAGGCCTGGGTGAGAGGCTTGTGCCCAGATAAGGAAGGCTTCTCCCTACTCTGTCTGCCAAAAGAGCAGCCTGCACTGCTCATTTAGCCTTCCATGCTAAATGCTCAAGTTGTTCTGCTTCCCACCTGCTCTTGCCCAAACCGTGCGACCTGTTATTGTTTCTTCCTGGCTTGCTAGCACAAAGTTGGTTTGATTTCCTCAGTTAACATGCTACAAATACCTCTTTGTTATCCAATCACTTCACAGTTTCCCTCCCTGAAAACCATTGTCACAATCTAAAAACAAAACAAAAAAACCCTAAACTAAAATATACACCTTGTCTACATAACAAAACTTCAAAGATGACAGTGAAGTACAACAGTGCACATACATCCTCAATGAAGAATTTAAAGTGCATTACTGTTTTATGCGAGGGATGTAAAACAATGAAAAGAAATTGTATAACAGATTAACAGCAACAGCAAACCACGAATGAAGAGACCCTAGTGAAGCATCTCACAGTTTACCTGTAATGTCTGTGTTCTTCCAAAGACAATGCTGTCATCTCAGTAAGATTATAGCAATCCCAATACTCTGATGATCTCCCAAGCTTCTAAAAAGACTTTGCAATGATTCACAGTTCTAGACCCAAACAGAGTTTCAAAACTTCTCCCGTTCAGGAACAAGGCAGTCATAGAGACCAAGCATGACCTGGCTTAGTGGTAGAGCTTGAAAGCTGTCCTGCTCTTTACACAGGCAAGCCATGTAGCACAGAGGAAGAAAAGATGGTGTTCTGGAAAAGGGAGCTGTGGACACCTCAGGGTGACACTGAGGGTGATGGTCCCAGTTACAGCCCCCTCCTTAAACACACATCTTCATTTGCTGTGGCTGGGTTTGCTTTCCACCTCTGGCTCCCCTGAACCACCTCGCCCTGGGGTGGCCCTGCCAGCTGTGGACAAGTCCAGTTGTACCCTGATGTTGTCTTAAGATGTGTAGAAAATTATGCCCTCAAGTCACAGTCCCATCAACACTTCTAAGCTGGCAGAAACTGGTACTGCCACCACAAAAAGTGTGAGATAATAGTGCTGCCCATTGTTCTTCTACCTCAAGTTTTAAATTAACTAAATTAAGGGATCTCAAGGCACATCTGATGCCCCTAGAATGTATTTAGCACTAAAAATTCGCCTTCACTCCATTATAACAGGGCAGCTCTTCAGATTGAAGCCACTACTATTGCCTTTCAATCTCAAATATAAGTTGAAGCAACCATGAATATGATGACTGCTTTTGCAGCTCTATTGAAGTAATCCCTTGCAATACAGAGCTCAAGGTTTGAAGAGAAGCTTTAGACCCTAAGATAGCTACAGAAATTGCTCTGGATACACAGAGCATGCTACTGAGCAGCTAGACAGATCAGGCTCCCTGCTGTTTAATCTGAAAGATTAGGCAATATAAGAGAAAGCCATATCCAAATATCAGTCTCTTGCCTTTTCTAGTTTTCCTAATCAGTCCCCAAGCCAACAATACTGGATTTCTAACCAGGATGGTTAGAAATTTCTAACCTCAGGATGGTTCATTTAAAGACAAACTTTTAACTCAAACAAATGCATCCTTCCAAATAATCGAGTTCACACTCCTCTGTAACAGTTATACTCACATAACATAAAATTAATATTTATTAGAGAAGCAACAGACTCTTTTCCACCCTACATGAATTCCTGCATGTACCATTTGAGTATTACGCCACAGCCTAGAGATAGTAAATTAAAGCCCTGGGATTATCACAGAGGTACCAGGCACAAAGTAACTATTCTCTGTAACAACCAAGCAAAGCTGTGGAAACTGTATGAATTGAATGTGAGGCAAGCTAATAAACTCAGTATAAAAATACAAAACAGGATTATCAGGAAAACCAACAAACTCCAATTTAACAATGGGGTTTTTTTCCTCTTACGATATTTATATATTCTGAAATAAGTTAATAATTCTTGCATGAGTGTTTAAACACTTTCCAAACCCAGGTGATGAAGCAAGGTAAAGAAGAAAGCAATTCTTCAGCAAAAAACCAAAATCTTTGGTCTAATTCTTGCCATCAAGGTACCACTTGATGCAATTAAGACCTTGCTACTGAAGCAGACTGCTGCAACAGCAGTATTTTTAGACCCTGAGGAAAGGGAGTTCCTGGCATCATGCTGAAGAACATGCAAATAAAGCAGCACCACTTTGCCCCCTATACTCAGGACACATGTCAAAACGAGGAACTGCAGGACTCTGAGGCATGCACACAAATTCCCAACAACAAAAAGTAAGAGGAGCAGAAAGGAATCCTTTTCCCTTCATTCATGAGGCAAGGCTGGTAGTGCTTCTGATGGCACCACCACAGAACCTGTCCCTTCACGTGGCCAAGAGCTGCAGGCTGTGAGCTGTGTTTCACAGCAGTACAGAGGGGGAATACTTCACAGTGTGACAGAATGACAAAGTGTTCCCAACATTTAAACATGCATGTTTATACAAGAAAAAAACAGAAAATTCATCAGCAAAGTTGAATTTTGAATACAAGATGTTTTACACAGCAAATCCTCTCCAAACTCAAAAATCCACCACAATCTTGGGCTAAGCAGTCCCTTGCTCTCAAGAAACTGCACAGACAGAAGTGATAAGAGGATAACTCATAAACCAAGATTCTCCAAGTATCACCCAAAAACTTTGTCAGAGACATGTTTTTTGTCTTTCCAATGTTACAAAGATTTCATTTATTTATTTCCATGAATATGTCTGCTTTCTGTAGGAGCTAAAAATAGTCAAATAGCATCTTCAGAGCGAATTTGTCAGGAAAGCAGCAAGTTTATTAAGCAATGCCAGTGCACAGCTCTATTTCACAGATGCAGACACTTTTCCAGTCCAAGGATGGCAGATATCTATTCTATCCTCCCGCAGCAAGTTTGGTAATCCAACTCACAACATAAATTAATTAGCACAGGCTCTAAAAAACTCAAAATACCAACAGAAAGCAAACACAAGTCAGATTATTAAATCTGAACAACAGGTTTTTGGTATTAGTTGACCTGCACTTAAGAAGGTGTTAATCTTGTCATCTTTATGATGATAGCAGGTCATGCATCAGCTGCAGAGGAGCAAAAGGATTAATTTTAGAAAACAACTTCCCTCACTTTTTCATGGACTAGTTTTTATCAGGTGAACAAGCTAAATCAAATTAATCTGGAGCTATGAGACCAAAACAAAAGGAAGTAGGAGGTACAGACTGCCCCTTTTGGCAACTGCCTGGTTTTACTGGATCAGATGCTATACAGCATGATACCCTTGATTATTTAAGCATGATAAATTCCCCATCAAAAGATGAATAAGGCAGCTACAGGAATACTAGTGCCACTGCCAATATAGGAAAATTAATGCCAATAGCAAGGGAACTGGTGACAATCCACACTCAGGGAAGTATGACTGCAATTTTGATTTTAAGTACTTACAGACAGAGTCAAACATCTACGAAACAACTCAGTGCCACAGGCTGCTATGTGGTGCATAAGAGTCAAAAACATAAAAAAACCTTCACACTAAATCTTGACCACTGAAGACCAAAGAAACCTACATACAGAACAGCTGGTATGAGAAAGTGTCAAGGACATGAGGGCAAAAAGACCTTAATTTGAATAAAGACATGAATAACCAGTTTTACTTTTTCTGAACATTGCCATTCAATCAACACAGTATTTAGGCTTCTAGAAAACAAATGCCCCTCTTTTAAGAATTACTTATAAACCTCCATTTCTTATATAATAACAAAGAACAGTGAAGACAACAGAGCAAGAACTCATCGAGTAGTACACAGTCATGGGCACATTTGTAGACACCATGTACAGAAACTGCTCCACCCAAAACCTTCCAGACAAACCCAAGATGGAAAGCAGCAGGGGCTGCTTCTCAGCCTAATGCCTAAAACCACAGAGGTTTTTTGCCAGTCTTCCCTTTTAATTAAATACAGCATTTTGGGATTCAGTGATACAACTATATTACTGCATGCTCTTCAAAGACTAGAGACAGCTGAGGAAAGGTGTTTCCATTATTATTTTTTGTGCTTTATTCCTTACAAGTTGCCATACACTATTAAAATTAAGAGGTTAAGTTTATTATACTACTCCATCAACACTAATACTCTTTTGAATTGCTAACCTGTGCATTTCTTTAATCTTGTGCAGACTAAGAGCATACTGGACAAGTTCTATTTCTTAGCCGTAAAAACCCAAATAGTTCTTCATTTGCATTCATTCTGTACAGAAGAAACTCAAAACTGTATGTCAACAAAACATTAAAGACTTATACAAGATTCATACATGAGAAATTAAATTAAATTGCAAGTCAAGACAAAATTATCTTGCCAAGATCTTCCACTTCAGTGTCCTAAGATCCACCTTCCTAATGTTTTTGCATATAAATTAAATAGAGCAGAAACAATAATGTGCCCACTGTTCTTTCACAGAGAATATACCATATTCCTGTATCCAATGTTCAAAATAGTGACTACCAAGGACTGTTACCAACCTGAGAGCTTTGCACCTGTACATAGTAAAAGTTTTCATACAGTTCTGAACACTTAAACACAGATTCTAAGTAAAAGTTAACAACTGCAGTAAATGCCATCCACTGTTTATGGCAGGCTGAGAGACAAAGAACAGTATGGCAGCTACAGATTCACATTTCCCTAAATAAATAGCAATTTGATTATGCCTTAAAAGTTTGAAAACAAATTTGACATTTCGATCAAATTTTAGTTTAATTTCCATTTCTGTTGAGCCTCAAAATTCAGATGCAAAAGACACTGACTAAAAGCTTAATCCTTCTAATCATTTTGCACCAAGTGAGGACTTGTCAGGAAGAAGTGGGCGAGCCTAGGAGATACTATGACTACCTGCTCCAGTGCTGCACCACTGAATGCCACCTGTAATTTACCAGTTTGCAACACTGATTGTTGATCCCTGACCTAGAAGACAAATGATTTGGAGAACATACAGAATACAAACACCAACATTGTCTTTCCCACACCTGAAGGTGCCATGAAAGGAGTCTTTTTTTCAGCTTGTCAGACAAGAAAACTAAAAATAAGTCTTTTGCAACACAAGAATCTAAGCTTTTTAAAAGGTTTCAAGTGTCTGGCATTTTGATGGAAATTCCTTCCTACAGACATGGCCTGTGAGACTCTGCCTGACTAGTATGGCTTTTGTTTAATATCTGTAGACAGCACTGAATGTCAACCTCAGTTTCACAAGCAGACCCAAATGAAAATACAGGTAAACTGGTCGTTTTGAAAATAGTAAACATAAGGTGAAAGGAGGGGAGAGGGTTAAAGAAGAAGCTTCAAGCTCCAAACTATTCTGTAGGGAACTTAGTGATGACAACTTTTGGAATGACAAAGGTGACATTTTTCTAACATTTCTAGAGGCTTATTGGAAGCCAACACCATTTTCATGTCACTGGAATGACAACTTCTTTTATGCGAAGTATTTATTGCATCACGATCTCCATGACAATAAGAAATCATATTTCTGTCTTCCAATCGGTTCAGATTCAACCTGTATTTCAGAAGCGTCTTTAAAGGCATTAGGAGCACTCTGAGCATTTAAAATGCATTTGAATAGGTCACTTAGACAAATCTCCAAGCTGGTCACATTGTCCCCTCCCTTACTGAGGACACAGGCCACCACCTACTAATTCAACTGCCTGAAATCAGTCTGTGGCTGGGGAAAAGTACTGACCTCTACTCAGAAAAGTACTGAAGGTCTTTCCAGAGCTGCTAACCACAATGACAAAAGTAACAAAGCCTATCTGCAATGCTTTGCAGGGACAACTGCAGGTTAGAAAGGAACACACCAGTAGTGAAGACCTACTGCAGAACAACTTACCCTGGAACTCAAGGCCTCTGTGTCCAGCCCTTGCTCAAAACAAGGCTAATTTCAATTGAACACTGACCAAGAACAGAAATACCTCCATCTCTCTTGAGCACACATTCCAGAGTCTGACCATCCTCATGGGGGAGACTCTTTTCTTTATATTCAGCTTGGAGGGTCCTTTGGTGAAGCTGGTGTCTGTTTTGTCTCATGGTTTTGCTGTGCAATTGCAGGAAGCATCTGGCTTCTCCTTCTCTCTGACTCCCACCCTCTCAGCAGCTGAAACAAGCAGTTAGAGCTGCCCCTTAGTCTTCTCTTCTCCAGGCCACAAACCCAGCTCCCTCAGCCTCTCCCACACACCACATGTGCTGCAGCTCACGGCTCTCTGCTGGACCTGTTCCTTTTTTCTATCCTGTCCTGCCAAGCCCTACACTGGATACACTACTCCAGATGCAGCCTCACAGCTTCCAAGCAGATGTGAACAATCGAGTTCCTTGAGCTGCTCTTACCAGTGGAGCCCAGTGGGGGGGTCACCCTTGGCTACCCCCAGGGCACTGCTGACCCTTCCCAGAGCTGCAGGGACTCTGCCAGCCTGTGCAAAGATCCAAGTATCACATTCCACCCCAGCAGGTGCTGGGCTGGCTTGAGCCCTCCAAGAGAGCCAGAGCCTTTGGTTATGTTTCTTCTTCTTGTCTCAAGGGAACAAGTTAAGGGGATTTTGTTTCACTGTTAAACAAGCTGTTACTTTAATTCTCAATCAAGACTGATTAGTGTGAACGTCCTACAAATTTGAATTTTTACCCTGCTAGCCATTTATTCACCTCTAGCTTCCCAAATATGTTACTTTCTGACTCTGCTAGAGACAGAGCTCATTTCTACAATGTGGCCCCCATGCAGTGTGGTATTTAGGAACACCGGAGAAAAGCTCCAAATAGGCGTGAATCAGAACAAGTGATGTTTGAGTACAGCCTTTGACTCCTCTGAGACCCCTGCATCTCTTCTACCACAGGACACAGGCATATAAGAGGTTCAACCACAGTATACATAAAGGACTAAAAATCTGAGCTGCAATCTTTTATTTATGCCATGTATAAATGTCAGATAGAGTTTATCCCAAAAATAGGAAAAAAAAATATATTCAGCATGAGCTCTCTCCTCAAAACATAACATAACAAGCACTGTTTTACACTGTGCCACATTTCTCAGACTTTCCAGTATCTGAAGAATAAACACTACATACTGAAGTTGCTTGCTGTATTACAGTCAATCTTGTTATGTAATTAATATATGTATTTGCACTTCCTGTCTCTGTGACTACATTTTTATTTCAGAAATATGCTGAACTACAAAACAAGAAGGAAGAACCTCATGTACTTGCCTTCTGAACACACCTCATGGGAGATATAGGGCTGTATCTTGTATACATATGACTGATAATTATTTCCTTAATCAAGGAAAACCAGGTGGACAAGGGCAGAACCCCAAGTCTTACAAGACAGGCAAGTATCAGGAGCCCCAATTTTCTCAGTTCTCATTAGGAGCTGTTCCAGTAAACATCATTTTATCTGAAGCATGTGCACTATGTGCTTTAATTTGTACTGTTACTGTATCAATAGTTAATACCTACTACTGATGCAACACTGTGTTCCACTTATCCATATAGGATAACAATACACTGCAGATTATAAACTACAAAAAGAAGCTGATTCCTTTAGCTCCAAAAGATGACTTGCACCACCTGCAGGTCTCAGAGGAGGAATACAATGGTCTAATGTTTTTTTAAAAGTTAAACTTTCAGATAACTATTATCCCAATAGTGTAGAATTGGTAATCAAAATACCTCCTGTAAAACTAAAACAAGATGCTTCCTTCTGAACACTTCAAAACACCAAACATCAGTTCAGCTTGGGCACTTCTGCTTAATTTGAGAAGTTTTGCACTGGTTAGAGTTAAATGGGGTCCTTCAACATGGCACACTTCAAGCCAAGAAATCATCAGTAGCTCCCCTTGACTACAAAGAAAACATAAAGGAACAGCAGTCCAGGTATTTCTTCTCAAAGCACCATTAAAACAGACACAATATACTGTAAAGCCTTTAGAAAACAACTTGGCAACTGCAAATCTATCAAAAGATATTTCAATCTATCAATACGCCTCATCAGCCCCACTAACAGCTTCTCTTATGCTTGTTTCCTTTGGATTTAAAAAGGAATAGTTCTACACACTTTGAAAAGCATGAAGTTTGGGAAGATGGCAAACAAACAGTTTATGACTAAATTACATTGCTTTTACCCCAAAGAATTAAATTCCTCAAAGTACTACCTGAAAGCAAGATGCATTCATACAGGCTTAGCTATGCAGCAGAATGAAGTGAAAAAGTATGACTATGATATTTCAGTGCCCATAAGTAAATGTTAAAGCAAACTACCTTCAACAAATTACAGCTCCAATGACTCAATGGTTGGACAAGACACAGGAAGTTATCAATGGACTTCTTTCAATTTTGTAACACTTGGATGCACTGACCTTTATAAGCTTCACCAAGAGCTTAACTCCATTTAATTATTCCCCTTGTCCTTTAAATATAGCTTTTTCTGAACACAGTCAACATTAGCCATACAGAATCACAGCACAAAATATGGAAATTATCTTAACTCTACAGAACAGGTCCAGTTACATTTTCTGCCACAATTCAACCCCAGCTTTATAAAGAAAACATCATATGTCTTCCAAACTTGTAAGACTTCTGATGCACAGCAATGACCAAACATGTCAGACAAAGAAGTTAAAATTTCCAGTGTTTCCTTTAACATAAGAAAATTGGAGCTATAACTTTCAAAATCTTAAAACCAACATAACAGTAAAATTAAATTTGGATCAGATCTTAGGATCCAAAACTGGCAGATGCAGAAGATCCTGGGTACTTAGTCAAGAACAATGAAAGCTTTTGTAACACATGCAAGAGTACAATGTAACATTCAATACACCCAGGAACAACTATTTTAGTGTCACCTTAACAACATTTCTAAGTGGGCTCTGATCAAGTTACTACACTTCGTTCTGCTAACAATTAGGAAAAGTAGAAAAACTTGTTGAAGATAAGCAGAATAATTCAGTCTCCAGAAATCTACAGGGAAAACTATCATTCCGGTGGTGGTGAGCAAGCAGCTACGCTTCGTTGCCAGCTGGACTTAAACCACAACAACTACTCCTTGCAGAGCTTATTTAAATATCAGCATGTCCAAGCCAAAATTTCTTTTTTGGTAGTAGGGATGCCAAAGCCCAGCAGCATATACAGACATACCTGCAATGCCTCATCTGAAATATGAGCCTTAGAGAAGCTACCAAAGTTAAATCCAGTCTTCCAGCCTCTTCTGCTTTGTCAAGATACATTTCAATACACATTTTGCAATGCATTAACCTGCTGATCACTAGAGTTGCATGAAGTTTGGTTCTAGATCATAAGAATGAAGCTATATTTAGCATGAGTTCAAAAAACTTGTATTTGCATGGTGAACATAACCAAGATAAACGCACACAGTAGGAATAGAGCCTTTGCAGTTTTCTTTTCTGAAGGACTGAGATATGCCAGGTTCTCTAAGGCTTCTTATCAACTGATACCACTGTACCATGGTAGGGCAGACACACAGATCTTGTGACAACAAGATCAAAGAGCAAGAAAGAAAAAGACCCCTCGTATTTGGGCTCACAATATCTAGGCAAGATATGACAAGAGTGACCTCCTGCTACACCAAAAGTAGTTATTTTTCTGGAAACAGGAAGACATTACTACCGATTAATAGTTTGGGTGTTTTGCTGTTTTGGGGGTTTTTTTAAGTGGCAAACTTGAAGTGACACTGAAATATTATTACACAGACTGAGCATTTGCAGCATAAACAACAGTTAGGAAGCAGGTGCTACACTGCCTTAGCCTGTAACACAGAATCATTTGAATCATTTAGATTATCTAAACATATTGTACCTCCTCTTTAAAATATATTATTGTAAAAAGCACTTGATCCAACCGTAACCTGTCACTTTGCATCTCAAGGACAAATATATTCTGCTCTAACTACGATGCATTACAGGATAGCACACAAAAGCCTCCAACCACCATTATTCCTTGGTTGTAGTATTTTGTGCTTAAAAAGAAAGAGCCTTATATATAAAATAGTTACTAACTTGTGTAAGTCTATCAAACACATAATATTGTTACCTTTCTTCAATTCTGTTCTTGTCCATAAGTGGTTGTTTGATCCACTGATTAACTAGTCTTTGTCCTTGAGGGGTTCTGCATTTATTGAGCAAACCAACTAGAGACTGGGCAGTATTCGCATTTTCCACAGAACTCTGAATATAAAAAAGAAAAAATACAATTAGTGAAGTTTATTGACACCCAACAAATGGCACACAGCTTTGTTACTTAGGAACAGGTCAGTGGTTTTTTTTATTATTCAAGTATCAAGCTTCCCCAGATCACCTCTGGAGTACTAAAAACATTTCTAAACTTTCTCAGTTCAGGTTATAGTTTACTATCTATAATTTAGGTTTAATATTAGCTGAACCCAAGACAGCCTTTTGGACATTTTTCTTGAGGTTTTGTTTGGTTTTTGCACAAATGGCTAGGAAGGAAAAATTTTATTATTGAAAAAGATGAAACAAGGGTGTTTCAACTCTTGACTTTGAAATTAAAATCTCAACCCTCTCTACACAAGAACAGCTGCAATTAAAACAGCAGGCAAGCATTCAACCAGGAGCAGGTCTGGATGCCTGTGAACGACTTGGATGTAGAACTAGAAGCATGACAACAGGAAACGAACACAGTGAGAAGGAATACTGACACCTTTAGCCCCTGGGATATCTAATCTCTAAAGTGGATGTGCACGTTTTTGGTGTTCCGAACAGTATCGTACATGAAAAATTTCTGAATGTAAGACAGTATCACAGAGTACACATATTATACATAAATTACCTATTTCAGCACGTTCCATTTGGAAGGTACAGTTCCATATAACCAACTGCATCTGCTGCACCATAAGATCTTTACCTACATACCTCACAGGGCAACTCAAACTGTCCAAAAACCTTCCCACAGGCAGCTTCCTGTTATGTGGCAAACCACTGGCTCCAAAGCTCACAACAGCCCCTAAAGATACTCATTGCACTGGATTTCCTATCACAAAATGTGTAACAACTGCAAGAACTTGTCAAGGAATGCAGCTAAAACACAATTTCTGGGAAGACCTCCATAAAGATGGAGAAGAGATATAATTTCACCTCATTCCCTAGACAGTGGCACAGCATCAGGAGATAAAGAACAAAATCCAAATAAAACTCAGAACATCTCTCTCCATGGTTAACCAGCTCAGATGTTGAATATATGCTCTGCTTTCCTCTAGAAATTACTCTAATGTAAACAGGGGACCATTATATGTGTTTTCTTCCTACAAATCTGAAATGCAAGTGGATTAGCTCCAAGCAAAGATCACTAACCAGGGCTTACTAATGTGGAAATAGGAGAGAAGAGCTGATACCACACACCACATTTTCCTACAACTATAAAAAGGGGCAAAGCAGAAAAACAGACACAGTAGGAGGTATGAAGGAGACTGGTAACCTGTTTGGATTTGTAGAAAAATGTGTGTAAAAAAGTAAAATTGACATCATCCAGTTAGCATGACATGGTGCTTTTAGAATGTTCTCAAGTACCATCTTGTTCACTGCCCTGCAGCCAGCCCTCCCTTCCCATCACCACCAGCAGTGCTCCTGCCACATGCCACATGTTCCCCTATAAACATCCAATTCAGGCTTGTGTTCTCTTCCCAAAAACAGCACTACTGTATACAGCAACTGTGCTTTGGCACTCCCTGTCACACCACAAAAGTACACAGCTCTCTTCCCCTCCCACACCCTAAATCTGCTCCTGCCACTGGATAAGTGAACTTCTCTGACTAAACCCCAGGAAAGACAGCATTCCCCCCCACTGCTTAGCCAGACTCCTCAGCAGCTATAACCATGAGGTACCATGGCTTTTCCCACTGCACTGTACACTGTGGCCACTTCGTACCTCCTGGATGATCTTCACGTCTACATTTAACACAAATTAACAGGAAAGCAAATTAAAAAAAGGTGGTAACAGTAGCTAAATGTTTAAATCACACACTGTGCAGGAGTAAATTTAAACAAAGTTAAGATGCACAAGTTGCCATTAATCAGGATCTGGGGATTTAAGACTGGGCATTTAGGCTAGTTAGCAAGCAGTTAAATAAGTATATCATAAAACAGTTACTAACTCAAGTACGTATTTCTTACCTGAAAAAGGTTGAGGGCTTGAACAGCTGCATTATCTAGAACCATATACTGACTGAGATCAAAAGTAGTCAATTCAAATTGTCCAAAATTAGACTCGTCTGACAGCAACTCTAAAAACTTGATTACAGCTGACAAGGATGAAACAGCGACCTGAAGTTTTTTTAAAAAAACACACCACATTCTAGTTAGAAACACGCCTGAATCTGAGAGTATTTGATCAATGCTCCTAGAAAATTACAGCTGGGGAAGACTTTGAGACATGTGAATTCTGGCAGGGCTATGAGAGACTCATCCTGTTTGACAAGACTTCATTTCCACAGGGATGTTCTATGGCACTGCAGTGTCTTTCTAGGTAGGTGCAAGAACAGTGCACCACATTTGCATAATCTGATAAACAAAACATAAAGTGCACAACTTGCCAGCTTTCCAAAGCTGTTATCAGGATGTTTCCAGCTCAGGAACAAAAACAAGTTGTTGCAGATAAATGAGATATCATGGATCATCTCAGGACATGGTTTCAGGGTTACTTTTCAGCCAGAACAAGGATCTGATCTGACTTGCTGCATGGCATTACAAACTCTAGTGCCAGCACAAAAGAGAGGCAGTAGCATGACTGACTTGTTCACCTGCAACACACTCCAAAAAATTTTAATCTGTTATGAAATGACACATTAAGGGACTATAACTTACAACAACCTTACAGCTGCAGTGAGCATCTTCAGTGAAGGGCATTTTATAGCATGTTTATCTCAACAAATTGCCTCTTGTTTGCAGCTAAGAACAAACATGCAGGCACTAAATCATATACTTAAGCCACAGGAAAAATATTATCATAAACATCACTTTGTTTTCAAATACCAATTTTCCTGTCATGCAAATTGTATTTCAGTCCTTAGGCTAGATAGACTACAGACAGGCAGCACCTCTTATGCAGTCTATTTGCTTACCAGAGCTTACTACTTTAAAGTGATAAGTGAAGGGTATTCTCAATTTTTTTTTCCAGGACCACCTGGTATCCAGCTTTGATGCATACTCAAGCTGAGCAGAGCTGCTAAACACTTCAGCAAGAATGTAGAGGAGATCAGGTCACATCAGGTGCACACACACCACTCCAATTCTAAAAAACAGAGGCATATTAAACATTGCTTTGTGCTCACCTGCTTTTCCATCTCTGGCAGTGCTGCACTATTCATTTGTTCTTCTTTTTTTGATTTTAACAAGCGATTGAGATCCTGTACAATATCTTTTGTTGTGAAATCCACCTTCTTCCTGTCTGTAATCAGGATTCCTCCCCTCTGAATGACCTGTTGTTCACAAACACAGAGAGTTATCAATTACCTTCAATATTCAGGGGACAGAGGGAAGCAAACCTCTAAGACATATTTATTTCCTGCTACACTGCAGAGAGAGGAATGACAGACAAGACTTCAGAGCATCTTTTCCGTTTCAAAATGCAAATGAATCACCAGACAAATTATATAATTTGTTTGCATAAATCAAAACTTCCTCAAGTTAACATGTTGGTCCTTCCACAAATCACAGAGCCTAGCTAATAAACTAGAACATAGCTTTTTAGACAAAGTTTTGTATGACTGTAAACCACCATGGTTCCCTTACTTGTCGCAGTTTTCCCATCTCTCCTGCAGTGTCTCCTCCTGGTAGGACACACTCCTTCGGTCCCAGTTGAACCAGTAGAGCTTCAAGGTTTGAGAACTGATCATTATCTGCAAACTCACAAACACTCAATTTTCTCAGCGTGGTGTCGACATAGCCCACTCCTACTACTCTTTGTCCATCAGCTGTAGACAGCTTAACCCCCACAACCCCAACAGCCGTGGACATATCATTGTTGGCAAAGAGAACTTCCTCAAACTGGGCAAGATTTCCTGGAGAACCCTATTTAGAAAAAGAAAAATACTCTTTAAAGAGTGTATATACACATACTTTCTTTTTTGTCTTTAAAAAGAACAACTGATAAAATTAAGTACTGAACAGTCCATCAATATATATACAGCTGTTCTATTTTTTTAACCATTCAAATTTTACATATCATCTACACAGAGCAAAGTACTTCATGTTTCCTTTCTTTCCCAACCTATGGCAAATACACAGAACAAGCTCTTTCAGCCTTATGTCAGAAGAAAATACAGTGATATATAACATATATATAACAAACATATAAAAACCATGTATGATTTACCATCATACCACCCATGTCAATCCCTTAAAATCCCAAAACTCCAAGCAGAGAAGCTTAGGAAAGATTGATGTTTTTTTTTTTCTTTTCTCTCATAGTTAAAAGAAAGGTTGAAAAGTATACCTTGTAAGCTAAATACCAGTCATTTTCTTTGACAGATTTGCTCCCTGCTTTGTTCTTGTAAACTTCAACTCTGTAATGACGGACCAGAAGCAGATCTCTCACAAAAGATTCAAAGTTCATTTTACTAAGCACAACACTCTCAAGTTTCTGAGTTCCTAAAAAAAGAAAACAAAAAGAAAAGAAAATTATTAATTTGTTCAATAAACTATTTTCTGTAACCAAAATCCCCAAAAACAGCCTTCAGGAAAGCCACTATTCTAATATCAAAAAAGCAAACATGTAGAATTCATGAAACAACAAAACACCACAACAATCAGCTGGTTAATACTAATGAAGAAAGCATACTCCAACTCCAAAAAAAAGCAGTGTTCACTTCCAAATTTCACTAACTCTGTATGGCAACATATACAAAGAGATCTGTTCCCCTCACCCTTCCCCTCTCATTACGATATTCTTGACTTGGTTTACTAATTAACATCTCACACATTTTGATCTAATGAGTGATAGAAGCCTGCTATGGGTTTTCCTTCTGGATCACATCTTTTCTTTCCTGGATAAGCAGCTTCTGTTGACAGAACAGACTGTCACCCTAATCACACTCAGAAGACAGCAAGACACATGTGCCAGGACACTTCCTTTTTATCACAATATATCCAGTAAAACCAAAATATTCTCAAAAAAAAATACAAACCATTCATAGTTTTCATTAAAATCCAACCTAGAAAGTGCTTAATTGAAAAACTTCTTGCTTCTGTTCCTTGAGGTGTTCAGGGAGATGATACAACTGAACAAATCTAATTCCACACAGTTGTCCGGAGGAGCAACACAACTTCTACCTCCCCACGTCCAGCAGCAGCCTATTCACAGAATTAGGTAGTTCCACTATTGAACAAATATGGATTTCAGGTGAGTATATTAAGTTTTCTGCCAGACTGGGAAGTGGAAATAACTCAGACTGGGGTCAGACACATGATGTCTGAAGCTAGATGACATACCAAGTAAAAGCAAGAGTATCACATCTCTTTTTAGCAGCATGCCTTCCTCATATTTAAGGCTCTTCCTCCCTTTACGTGAAAGATGTTAAATTGTGAATTTCCATACCCATAGGATCTTATGGGTTTATTTTAAATAGGATTTTTTCATTTTCTTTCNATGAAGCTAGATGACATACCAAGTAAAAGCAAGAGTATCACATCTCTTTTTAGCAGCATGCCTTCCTCATATTTGAGGCTCTTCCTCCCTTTACATGAAAGATGTTAAATTGTGAATTTCCATACCCATAGGATCTTATGGGTTTATTTTAAATAGAATTTTTCATTTTCTTTCCTCTTCTTTCCTCAAACATCTAGTAAGACTTTTTTTTTTTTGGACACAGGTAAAAAACCTAATTCTACACCCTTGGATTTTCTCTCACAGTGTAGAAGTGTCCAAAAACCAACAGTTCTTATTTTTTCAGTTGAGACAGCATACTACACTAGCAGGGGGCAGCTGATGTTTATGTGTGCTTTGAAATCATTCTGAAAGTAAAAATTGTAGTTTTATTCTGACTTTTAACTAGATATGGTGTATAAGACTTTAAAAGGTTTAAAACTGGAGCTCATAGTCACGATACCTACAAAATTATCACTTTTGAATGGAATACAAAAATAATACTGATGCACGTGTTTCTAGTCTGAAACACATACCAAGCTTTGTGGCTTTGGGTAGGGGCTGGAGTTTCTTTATTTTTTTTTACATATGAGCTCATCACAATAGCAAGTGAAGAGCATGAAAATGTCATTCTGGTTTTAATGCCACTGCTCACACAAAAGAAAACTGCATTCATTACAAAGAGGTTTATTTTGCAGAGTACAAGCCAATAACTTAGCAACACTGTGTTCCTCAAGATTAAGGCTAATACTAAGGTTTGTCTCTTCTGACAACATAATTTATCTTGATGCTCTTACATCTGACATCTGCAAGCTCTGTCATACACCAGGAGACAAATGAAAAGCATCAGGACGTGGATAGCAGAGAAAGTCTACTGTAATTCATAATAAAATGTTACTTACTTCTGCAGGCCATGGTTATTCAGTGGTAATAATAAGCCTTTGTTTACCCACCACCTGCACTATAGAACTCTATGTGGCCCATCCTCAGTTAGTACAGAAAATATCGTGCAACCATTTTCTCAAATTCGCCGATGCACTGGGAAAACGTCACCAAGTGCTGTAAGCCCATGCAACATGTGTTCAGCCAGCTCTCCACATCTGACAGTCCTGTACCACACGCTTGTGTTCTGCTGCACAGACCTTCCCACGCCTGCACACCTACACCTGTCACACGCGTCCCACTCGGCACAGCTACTGACTATCATTTCAGTGCTGCCAGAGGCTGAAGAAAGATTTGAAAACAAGGATTTGCATTCAGCTACCCTCCATTCCCAGCCGCGAGGCATCAGAGCGCACGCGGAGATCCGTCCGCACCTCCCTTCCCGCATCCCCCCGCACCCAGGGAGGCGGGACGGCACCCGCAGCACCGCCTGCTCGCTCGCCCCGGCCCCAGCTGTGAGCCCAAGGCACCACCAGATACCACCCTGAGCCCGATCCCTGTGACACCCCGCAGGCCTTGCCCTTGGGAAAGGGGCACCGCTGCATTGGCTACCGGGGGCTTCCAGGGGGCTACCAGGGGCAGCTGCCACCACCACGGCCGCCCCTCTCTCTTTCCCCCGCTCCCCTCCGGCCACCCGGGTCCCGCCCCGCCCG
>VYXB01001577.1:4840-39563 GCA_013397135.1 Pachyramphus minor | reverse complement strand
AGTCCAATTAGGCCAGCCACAGCTGCCAACAGGTCCGGTTTAAAGCAGATTTGAGCAAAAGGTAAAAAGTTCACACAAGGAAGACTACTGACTTCATCCCCAAAGACCCCAAAAGACCCTGGCCCCAAATTACCGGGAGGATGAGTGCATGCGCGAGACGGGGCGGGGAAAATGGAAATCAGTTCTTGGAACTCATTATAATAACCCTGCCCTTTCTAAGAAAATAATGCTTATGCATGAAGAAATAGTAAATATGTATAACTTACTTGCATATAAACCTGTTGTTAACTCAGCCAGATGTGCACACTTTTGGTGGAGATATCCCCCGTGCACCCCGGCCCGGAATAAATGTACCTCTCTGTAACCTTGCTGGATATAGAGTCTTTTTCCGCAAAACAATGGCAGGTGAAAAATGGAAGCTAATCTAAATTTCAATTAGTTTTGTTGCCTTTTTATGCATAAGTGGCATATAGAGAAAAGTCGCAATGGCTTTTCAGTTAGGAAAAAGGATGTGTTTTAACAACTCTCCAGGAAAAAAAATAAGGAAAAAATAATTCTTTTTCACTAGGGATTAAAGAGTATACAGGAGTGATCATTGCCATCTCTAAAGCTTTCACTTTGGTGGGGATGTCACCAGAAAATCTGGTTATTAAACTGATGTGTATCTATATGTGCACACATACAGTGCAGCAGAGACTTAAGATAACATTAACAAGATAGAATATTTAGATAATGTAAATTTGAAAACAGAAAATGTGGCTGTTGCCCTGTAAGGAACCTTTTAACTTTCTTCTACGTACTGTTTTCACTCAGATTTGGCACAGCCAAGCCCTACTTGGCAGGCACCTGAATGCATAAGGATTCTGCAGTGTGCTTAGCGGATAGTAGAGAAAGAAACATTTCTTACATGTGAGAAGTTTTTACACACTATTATAAGTTGGTTGGTGTTTCCTCCAACATTACACATCACCTCCTTGTCATTCACCGCCCTTTCCCTTGTATGTGCCTGCCGTTGCATGCCACTGCTAAGCCAAGAAGGACAAAGGTTTAGCAAAGTTCATAAAACTCTTCAGTTTTGGGCCCAACTGTCCCCAACATATGAGGCACCCCTGCAGTGTACCTGACTGTCTGTATGCCCAGCAATGGACCTTAGTAATATCAGCCTGCAGCCTCTCCTGGGAGCTGCTAGAATTCATGAACTAGCAGGTATAAAATGGGAACAGCAGAGCTGGTAGCACTTTTAGTTGCCTAGAATGTTTTTCAGGCTATTTCAAACAGTCTGTAATCCAAAGTCACTGTCTATTATAGTGATCAAAGTCCAGCAGGTGAGGATATAAATAACATGGTTCACAAACAATGTTATTTCTATTACCAAACTTACTCTGACTGTTCAGGAAGGTAACTAGGACAGTACTGTCAACAGACCCTACACATGCAAGACTGATCTTTCATTTTGTAGTTGTGGAAACTGCACTTCAGAATTATTTAGGTCTTGGAAGAAAGTTGTAATAAATAGACTTTATTGGTCATTCTCTCTCAAATACATTATTTGCATACCCTCTTCTAAAAAGTCTTTCATTGTCTTTGCATAAACATGTATTTAATTTTACTCAGAAGTAATAATAATATATATTTACTAATGTAATAATTCACAAGGAAGTAATAGGTTTGCACTTGCCTATACAAACACTATTTTCCTATGCTGTACATAGGCACTAAGATAAATATTATTACTGAAGTTTCTGGCACAGTTTGTGTCCATCCCTTCCCTTTAACAAAAAAATCTCTTTTATCCAGTCTCAAATTACTTCATAAATCTTCAATCTGCCCTTCATATGCTTTTTTACATTTGACATTACATTAAAAGAGGGCAAACATGGTATCTCAGTTTTGTGCAGAATTTCACATTTAAAAAATATGCTCCTTCACGTAAGGTAGTTAATGAATAAGACAAATGAAAGCATCCAAATATTTACCTAGTTAAAAATTGATGCAGTGACTACTAGTCCTTTAAGTTCTGTTGCCTTTTTTTTTTCTTTTTTTACAGGAAACTCACTTTACTGAAGGTTTTCAAGGTATCAAAATAGAGAACACTTAGTATTTTGCTATTTACTATTGTATTATTTTTCAATAGCAATTATTTTTTTGCCAGCATTTAAAAAGTTCTCTATATATGAGACACTGATAGTGTCAACTCTACATATGCATGTAATATTTCTCAGGTCTTTCCCCTCCCTCATAATTTTCCATTTCCACATAAATACACACTTTTATACATCCAGACTATTGGACAAATGCAGTGTTTAGTAAACAAAGCAGAACAACATAAAAGCCAATATAAAGGTCAATAAAACTATTTATAACAGGAAACTAAGGAAAAAGCCCTATTACTAATCATCATTTGAGAGTTGAGCAGCATCATGTTTGTACCATAGTAACTGAGTTTAGAAACAGATGTAGAACATTCCCTTCAGTTGTGGATGTAGTTAAACTTTTATCTTTTACTTCATTTCTCTAAGCTTTGTGATTTTCTCATCCCTTGGCTAGTTTCAAACAAATTTGACCAGAAGACAATATTAAAACATTAAGCTTCATATCTAACACAAAAAACTCCATTAGGTAAAGAAAATTGAAAAGTATCTAAAATGCCTTCCTCTAGTGTGGGAAAAGTAGGGAGAAAATGATGTTCAAACAAACGGGCTGGGACAAGGTCCAGGCCACACAACAGGTACATACCAGCCAGTCCAGTCAAGTCAGCACATGTACAGCTCTAGCCCAGCCACAGCACACATCTCTTTCCATCCCACAGGCCAAAAATGTGGTCAAAATGGGGATGGGGAGGGTAGGGAGAGGAGGAGGAGGAGAGAAAACAATGGCATTAGGATCTTAGGGAGAAGAAAGAAATGGCAAAGATACCATATTGCAGGCATTTAAGGGAGTTAGAGAATATTGACAGAATTAGGGAAGACAATAAAACACATGGACTCATCACAAGACAAACTTACTGAAAACATGGCTTTATTTATTCAACAGCTTACAGAATTGTACAAAACTCATCGTACCTCAGCAGACCGCCCAGATACCTGGGCAGAAAGGGAGTGGCACGAATCTGCAGGGGGAGAGCCTGCCCTACAGAAATTACCACTGACAGAGCTTCTGGAACAGGCTGCAAAACACTCCAGTAAACCCAGGACTTTTGTACAATACCCAACACAGCAACACAAGCGTGTCAGGTACCACCTTGTTGAAAGACAGAAGGTATCCTGGTGAGCTATGACAGAGGTACATCAACACAGTTCAGCAACCTCCCTGTTGTATCTGCCAGGCACACAGATAGGGTATGCTTCACATTTAATTTTATGAACAGTACATAAAATATCCTCTCAGTAGTTTAACCCACTTCTTCTGTTTTGGGCAATGGGGGGTCAAAACAAACACCACATTAGTAAAAGGGTTTGGCATTCAGTTCCTTATCTTGCATCTCATTATTTCTTTGGCAACAGGAGTTACAGCATTTCCTTTATAAATCAGATATGCTGGATGGATTTCTAGCCAACATATGTGACACAGATTACTGACAGCCAAAGCAAGCCCTCTTGTCCACGGCTCTGGGAGGCAGGCAGCCTCTCTAAGTCTGCTCTGCCTCCAGGACAGTGAACACTAACAAAAGAGGAAACAGCTTCTTGCTGTGCAACAGCTTTGCAACAGACCGCTTAGCAAATCAAAGTAACAGTGTAAACTGCCCTTCCCCAGCTCCACCATGAAATGCCAAACCTGCCCACCCCCAACCCTACACCAGAGATGTTCTAGATTAGAGGCTTGTTTTAAATACTTACATAGCATTTGAAAGAGCAGCCTATGCATTCCTGAAATTACTACATTCTCAGCATCTTGATTTTTTATACCACTATCTATTTCATTTCACTCCTGTTGCATGCTTTTCACAGTTTCAAGAAAAACTATCATGCTATTTAGATATTAGATGGCTAATACAAACTGCTAATTGGAATTCTGGGATATTTTCACCTATGCTGAGGTTGCTTCCATTAAGGAAATATTAAACTACGAATTTGTAAGCATGATAACTTAGCAGATCATCATTTCAACATGGAAGAAGGAGAAGCCTGTTTCAAAGTTTTATTAATTCAAGTCATAAAAAAGTTCCAGCAACTTCAAATATGTACAAACTGCCATAAAAACATCTTGTTTAGTTATACAGGAGACAGTCTCATTATAACATGGCTACACAATTATTTTCAACAAAAATCCCACAAGGGCAAAATAACCATTTAAGCATGTATGTTCCAAAACCCTAGTAACAGCAGTTGACAACTCATCTTATCATCATAAAAAAAAAAAAAAAAAAAAATCAGGGAGCAATAGTTAAGTTTGACTTGAGTAAGACTGGGCATTTAAGATTTAATAAAAAACAAATAGTAAAAGCATGGTTACCAATCTTGGCTGTTTTACCAATCATTAAGTGAGCACAACTGCCTCCCTTTCAGAAGGAAACTTTTAAGAGTTAAGATCCATGCCTCCAATTATGTTCGTTGTCTTCTTGTTTGAATCTTACTTTTCTTCAGTTGTTTTCATTAAGCATTCAATCCTCTATGCATTTCATTCATTTCCTTCACCTGGAGGGGAAGAGGTAGAGGGAAATCAACAGTTGTGCTACTTCTCAATATCAAGACTCAAGAAGTCAGAGGGATTTAGCAGCTTAGATTTTCATTAACAAATGCATTTGATGCAACACTAACAGTGTTAGCCACACTAAAACCACCAGTTTGTTGGTTTTTTTTTTTTAAAGAAAAAAGCACTATTCAGGGTGTGTGCATGAAGCAGATCTTTCTATTTAGCTACAACGTTGTTTGAATTACTTTACAAAAGGCTCCGCACTTGGCAAGAAACATCATTTTCTATTCCATTGGGAAGTAGTTCTTCAGTGGAAACTGCAAGCTACATGCAAATACCTCAGTAAAGGTCTTCATTACAGAACAAAACTATCAGTACTTCCTGTGGATTGTACAGCCCCTTGCTATTGATATGTTAAGTAGTACTGGCTGTCAGAAGTGCACCCCTCCCCCCAGACCTGGGAAACCGCAGATCACCGGTTCCCAATGGAAGTAGTGCAGAACTACACAGATGTGAAAACTAGCTGCAGAATGTGAATACTTTCAGTCTCCTTGAACACATCCGAAGCACCCCAAGCAACCTTTAACCTACACCAAAACTTAGGAGTTTCTGGATTCTGGTCAACCTCCTCCCCACATGAACACCAAAACCAGAAATTAATTACCTCAGCTTTCACGTACTTCCCTTTCCTTCTCCTTGTAAGGACCTGTAAGAGAACACAATTTTTTTTAATCTTGATTTACAAGTAACTACATCTGGTTTTGACTTTAAAACACAGAACTTGAGGTTGTCCTTCCCCATCCTTCCCAAGTGAGGTACAAAACAGGTTGTCTGTCAGTCTCAAATACTTTAAAGCAAGAGGTACTTTCTCAATCTCAGTGAATTATTGTTCCCCATACTTGTTTTTCAGGTGACACCCTTCAGTTGTAACTTTAAAATGACAGTATGCCCATCATCAATTTCCCACCTCCCAAGTCTGAAGAAGGGAGCAAATTTAGAGAGGGAAACTGTTTCTATCAGCATCCAATTACCATGGTACATTATTACTTCCCAAATTGCACTGTTGGCAGCTTTGTTAGAACTTACCAGAACAACGATTGCAGCAACTATTGCTATCACTACGACAACAATGACAGCAATCACGCCAGGAGTCAGAGACCTCATGGAAAACTCTGGTGCTATTTCGTCAATGTAGTAGACCGCTGTCTTCTCAAGCTTCAGTGCTTCGTTATCAATGCTGACATTTAGTCTGTTATTATGAAAGATGGAGTCACCTTTTACCTAAAACACGAGAGGAAATGAGACTTGTTAGTTCACATTGTAGTAGGTATTTTTCCAAGCCCTGCAGTAATTCACTTTGCTTTAGCCTGTACACAACCAGACTCCCGAATGCAATGCAATACACACAGCCAGCCTCTGGCAGACTTTACCCATGACACACTTACATCTTTTTCAAAGTAGTAGGCCACATCAGCTATATCCACACCTCCAAGATATTTGTCTGAGGAATTTTGCTTCAGATCAATAGTAATGTAGGGGTTTTCATACTGCAAAAAATACAGTGTGGTATTAAGAAGGAGTTAAAAGCCTAGCAAAATATTATGATCCCACTCATGAACCCACATCCTGAATCAAGTTTATGATATTTGATCTCAAGGCAACTGTTTACAGTATGATTCAAATTCCACCTTTTTTTACAGAAGCAAATTAAGAATTAATCTACAGACTAAGGAGAACAGTGTAATTTCTCAGCATTCAGTTCAGCTACAGCTAACTGCTTAATAAGTGTCACTACTTTGAGAGCTTCTAATAAGACTCATGCTCTACTGCATTAGTCAAACAAGAGATTTCAAAGTTACTCACAGCAAAATAAAATAATGATACTTTACTAAAAATTATGTGCCTCTTACCAGAACACTTGTTATAAAGCGTCCATCCAGCAAATAACGATTGGTGATTGTATCCATGAAGAACCTTAAGGATATTAAAGCATGGATGTTAAAAACAGTACTATTTTACACATATAATTTCAGAAGCAGAGAACACCAGTGTAATTGTTTTCTCCTGCCGTTTCTCTGTGGGGGGTGAACTTCAGTCAGCAGCTAAATGTTTACCTAGTCTCTCACTCACTTCCCCCTAGCATGATTGGGAAAAGAATCAGAAGGGAAAAAGTAAGGAAAAACCCCTCATGGGTCAAAATAAAGACAGTCTGGTAAGTGAAAGGGTTAGGTGGGGGGAAAAACACCCCAAGTGATGCAAAAGCAATCACTCAGCACTAGCAGAGCAATGTCCAGCCCATCTCTGGGCAATGGCTACTTGGGAAAAACTTGCCCCCAGATTTATTGCTGAGCATGACATTATACAATACGGGTTATTTCTTCAGTCAACTCAGGTCAGCCCTGTCCCCTTCCCAGCCTCTTGGCCACCTCCAACCTACTTCCTGGTGCAGCAGAGTGAGAGTCTGAGGAGGTCTTGCCATTATGTAAGTGCTGTTCAGCAACATCTAAAACACTGGTGATTCATCAGCACTGTTTTGGCCACTGGGCTAAAACACAGTGCCATACAAACTGCTACCTAGAAAGTTAACCCCATCCCAGTCTAACCCAGTATGCTCTCTTTATAAAGTTACTACAGTTCAGTTATCTTCCAACAATAAACACATACACTACTGCAGTGTTATACAGAAGAGGAGCTGGAGGGCAGCAGCTTTTGTTCCAGAAAGGGGACTACCTAATAGCCACAAGCATAGTTTTCTTGCTATATGGCCTCTTACACAGAGAAGCAGGATTTTGTTTCAGACAAAATAAACTGTTGTTTTTCTCCTGCTGCTTCTATGTAGTCCCTCTGCCATCTTTGTCAGTTTACTTTCTAGCCAGTTTCACCTACCACCTTCCATTTCCTTTCATATGTTGACTTAAGGGGGAAAAAAAAAAGGTAAAAATCAATTTTATATAGAAGTTAATCTCATTAGCATTTAATTTGTTTCCAATAAAAAATTAAAGCATTTCAATGAAGGATTCGTAGCTCACTTCTCAGATGTCTTACAAATGAGTTCCTAAGTTTTACAGCGTTTCTAAGCAATTGTTTAGAATTACACTAGGTAGCTAGTAGAGCATGCAAACATGCCACATCTTACAATCATCACTTACTTCTTTAAAGATTCGGCGTTCAGAGGAGCATTTCTCTCAGCATGTTTCATTTCAATGATGATCCACCTGAAATACAATGAATATTCTTAAAGCATGTGCCCATAAAACGCATACCAAAAAAATCTAACCCCAGGTTAAAAAACAGAACAGTGAGATAAAAACAAACCAAGCAAAATCCCTTCCAAACTCCTTCAATGTCTCCTTGTTTCTGAAGAAAGAAACCCCAGCAGTAACCAAGTGCTTATTGCTCCATCTTCATTCATCCCTTATTGCTCCCCTTCATTCACACCAGGCAGAGCCTCATACAGGAATGTTTTCATGTCATAGCACACCCTTTTGAAAGACTTACCTCGTTCTGACTAATTGATTGCATTTCAAGTCTGCATCATGTTTGTCAGTTCTTCTAACACCAGCTGTATTCACACACCAACAGGTGGTTCCATTGCATTGCTTTGCCTTGAAAGCACCACTGTTTTCACACTCAGGATCATAAAGGCCATCAGTATCTTCAAACGCATCTTTTGGTTTCTCACGACGCGCTGATTTTGAGCCCGTCACTTCTGCTTTCATCAACAGGCATTTCGGAGTCACTAAAAATAACCAGAAAGTCATGTTATGCAGCCTCAGACCACGCATGTCCAAAACAGAGCTCTTAGGCCGCAGAAACACAAGGTTACATCAGCAGCAACCAGATTTGAAGCCTTTACATGGAAAACCAGGCATCTAAGGTATAGATGGTGCATGAAGTCAATGCAACCGGGGTATGTCAGCCTCTCAAGACAAAGGTCTAAGAAGTCCAGCCTTAGGACTTACAGCTTCCATTTTTTACAGCTAGAGCCTCACTTACAGCTTAGCTAAGCTTGAATCTAGAGTAGGGTCTTAAGACAAGGCTCTTTCCCCTCTAGATTTGTAGGAAAAGTGATAGGTGCTTGCAAGGAAGCTAAATATTCATCTTTGAGAAATCCTTGCCACTGGAGAACGATTACAGGAGAAGCAGGGAGCCTGCATCAATACAAGTGTACACACTTCCACAGAACTCGCAGGAGAGGAACCCTAAAGGCTTATCTTCCATCGCTACTTGACCTGGAAGGCCAGGGAGAAGCATTCCTTCCTTACTACGATTATTTGCTGAGGACTCAAGGGTCATTTTCATCTATATCCTGGCGCTCTGCCTCCCCACCGTGCCCTTTTTACTCACGGGTGTCGCAGTACACGGCGATGCCGGAGCCGACGGCGTCGCACAAGCAGCGCCCATTATCCACCCTGCAGTTGTTGACACGCTTGTTCTTCTCGCAGATGCACGCTGGAAGAGAAGCGCGGCCGTGAGCGGGCAGGGAGCCGGGCACCGCCGCCCGCGCCTTGCCGCCGGGAAGGACGGACAAAGCAGCCCCTCGCCGCCCGGGCGTGGCGTGCCCGCACCCCACCGCTTCCCACCTGGCCATCTGCCCTCCCTCCCCGACAAAGGGGCGAGGACTTCTCTCGGAAACGCCTGGGCTCCCCTCGAGTCAGGGGCAAAGGTGCGCGCGTCGGGCGCTCCCGCTCCCTCCCCGCACCTCCGGCAGAGGTAGGGGGGCGCAACTTTGTGGCGCCGCCCGGGCGGCCCCGCGGACAGCGAGAGGAGAGTCCCGGGGCGGGAGCCCCGTCAGGAGTGGGGCGTAGAGCGGACGGAGGGATGCGGGTACTCACAGTTCTGGGCGCAGGCGGCAGCGCAGAACAGCAGCAGCAGGAGCGCAGCCCCGCAGAGCGGCTTCATGGCTGGGGTGGGTGGAGGGGAGGCCGGGGGAAAGTCCTCGGGGACACAGGCGGACAGGGAGCGGTACGTGCGCGGCAGCGGCGGCGGAGCGGAGTGAGCCGCCCGACAGGTTCCGCAGGTGGTGGTGGCTGCGCCGCGCCCTCCCGGCTCCGGTTACACCTGGGACGCGGGGGGGGCGGCGGCAGCTCCTCCTCCCGGGCCACCCGGGCGCACATTAAACCACCGCCGCCCCCTCCTCCCCCCGCACCTGGGCGAAACTGGATAGGGCAGGGCAGGAACCGCTCCCAGCCCGGCCCAAGCAGAGCCTCTTCGGCGGAATGGGGAGGGGGAGTAGTGGAGCGAGGGGCGTCCTGAGGCGCGGCCGTGCCCGGTAAAAGGGCTGCGAAACCACCCCGCCCGCCCTGCGAGGGGCGGCGGGACGGGGCCGCGGCGGGGAGCCGGGGGACAGCTGCCCCAGCCGTCGAGGGGAAACTTAGTCATCGAGGGAGCTCCCGGGCGTGTTTGCGCAGTGACACAGGGTCAAGGGGAACGGGGCCGGCGCCCCTCCCGGCGCGGGGCTTCCCGCGCTCGCCGCTGACCTTCAGCGCGCTGGGGCGGTCGCCCCGAGGTCCTTGCCCTGGCCGCGTGGCCGCTGGGATCTTCCCTCGGGAGGGCGGCGGGGGGTGTCTCCGCTCCCCCCTCGGCGAGCTGAGAGCCAACAGTGAATACACACTCCATAGTGAGCTTTGTCGGTGTCCGGGGATTCCCTGTGAGCTGCTCTGTGTTGGACGTATCTCCTGATAATTCCTCAGTTATCTTAAAAACCAGAACTCTTATCTGTATAAAATCAACTATCTCGTAAGGATCTTTGTGTGGGTTATGTGTTTCGGTTTTATTTTCCTTTTTCTTTGTTTCTTTTACCCAGTAGATCTCTCTACCTTAGGGCTGCTCCGAAGAGTCGCTGCTGGTGCTGCAGTGTGCGTATTTCCTTGTTCAGGAAAAAAATAGTCCTGGGTGCTTTGTCTCTGAGCAGCACAGCTTTGTGGGAACCTACAAAATGGGAGGTAGTGCCAGAGCCCTGCGAGGTTGCTGAGAAGGAAATACACGAAAGCCTGCTGCAGGCTTTAAAATGGCTTTCCAAAGAGTAAAAGCAATGTCAAAATGAAGACAAAAGATATGCTACACTGGAAATATTTTCTGAAGCTTGAGTTTATTAACTCCGTTAAAAATTATGCATAGATCTTCCTGAAAGATATATTAGTGCCTGAGAAAAACAGGTATTTAGTTCAGGAAAAAACCAGAATGACATCTCTCTAAGTCTGTTCCTGCATGTATGAGAAATCAACAGCATTTTCAAAGACTTGGAACTTCCTTTTACCAGTTCACTGTACAATAAAAACATGTTGCTGCCTTTGTACAGGCAGACCTCAGTTAATGAAACTTTGGAAACATTACAAATTCTGAAATGAAAGTGCAGGTGAGCTATCTTTGTGGTTTTGTCTCTGTGCGCAGCTTATGTTTGTGTTGTATCTGATTTTGTATTTTGTATCCAGTGCCCTGCTGCAATCTGGTAGGTGCTGTCTCAGATCAGAGCAAGTTAAAGGACTGTTCTTTGGATTCGCTCCTGGTACAGGTCAAATTAGTGTTTTGCAGCATTTAGCTTGGTTCTCTTTGTGGTTTTTTGTGGCTTCTTATATTCTTCTGATACACTTGTCAAAGACTCAAAATAAAAACTTGATCCTAGTAATATGAAAACTTGGAAGACTGAAGTCTCCAGTACGGACATCTTGTATTGCTGCTGTCAAACGATGGCGTTTTTCAGAAAGACGATCAATAGCTTCAGAAATGCCTGTCTTACTGTAAGCTCATTTTCTATGTAAATGTACCAGTTTGTTCAAGATGAGAAGAGTTAGCTTGTTATCAAATTGCCAAGCTGAACAACATAAGCCCTAATAATAAAGAACAATAAATTTTATTATAGCCTTTTGCCCTTTTTTTATTAATTTTTTTTCTTCCAAATACTGAAATGTAGAAGAACAGAACAGGCTGGGTGCATGCTAATCCTCCTCCTCCTCCTGGCCCTCGTTGTTTATAGACAAACCTCTCTGCCTAGTTTTAAAAACCCAAGCCTTACTCTACAGTCTTGAAACTGTGGAGTGGCTACTGCTGAAAGCAGCCCTGCTTCTACAACCACCTTCAGATGCCAGACAGGTATGTTTTTTGTCACTATACTTTAGCATCTAAAGGGTGGAATGGTCTCACGGTTTTTGTGTGGCCTAAAGCCTCTTACAGTGGGTTTTGGCTCTTCAGTGTGATACATCACAAACTGTGCGTCATTACTTACAGAAAGTTGTACCATAACTGTGGTGCAAAGATAAACACACCATGTTGCTTTTTGTAGTATGGCACTTAATTTGGCTCCAGTTTGCAGGATCTGATAAAGAGCTCACGATGTATGATTTCATCAGGTTTCTAAATCTGAAAATATTATTGTTTAAATGTTGCTCAGTATTTTTGAAGGGGAGTTGCTCTACATGGTGTTGTTTCCCAGCAAGACAATGGAAATGAGGGGACCATTCCCAACCATTCAACTTTCGAAGTTGAGGGAAGTGATTGAGGGAAGTTTCTTACTAGAATCAAAGCCGGTGGAGCAGGCATGTGGCTAAACAGATACAAGGGCCTGAGTATTGCAGTAGCTGTATTACACAGGTACCTTGGTTTCTGGGGGTTGGCAGGCAGTGTATTCTTTGTAACTTTTGTGGCAAATTTAACTCTTTGTGCTGGAATACATGACCTTATTTAATGGCTATTCTATATTAACTTGCCTCAGCCCACAGCTTTAAAGGTAAGGCCTTGCGTATTGGTTATAAACAGGATAATTTTATCAACTCTTGGAGATACCTCCTCTTATCAAATAGCTGAATGCTGATTAGGCAGAGCAGTGTAGGCTAGTTGTGGTTTACTCTTATTAAATCATAATTACAGCTCAGACAAATTATAATTTAAATGCTTCGAGCATATTACTGACTCTGCCATATAGCGAAAAGAAAAAAAAGGTTTTGATCATCAAGCCCTACATACACCAGCTATGTGAAATTATATTAGGAAAACTGATGTGATCTGCATTTTGCAACTTTTGCTCTGTAATTTACATCTGCTTCAGGTCTGTTTGGAGAATAAAGCTGTGTTCACTAAAGTACTCAAGAGCAGCTGACACCAGTGCAAGGAGATTTTCTGTTGACTTCTGTGAACTGTGAATCAGACCTGAGGAGATAAATCCAACTCTTTCTGAAGCCAATACGAATCAGTGTGATACTGGGATCTGAGCTAGGTTTTTATGGGGTCATTTCCAGGTCGTCACTACAAACTGGGTAAGTGGGCTTTGTGAAACTCCCTAGGCACTGAAAAGTGACAAAATCTGCTTTCAGGGAAAGTCGCAAGGATGTATGAGTCACTCCTGAAGTATCAGGAAATGATGCAAGGTGGGGCTGTGACATGCACTGTGGTCAGCAGATCAGAGAGATGAGTGGAGAGAGCATGATCAGTGCCACTGGGGTATTTGGCAATCAAGCTCTAACTGAGATTCTTCAGAGGCTGCAAACCTGATTGGTTTTGGGTGTACCCTTCTGAAGATAACCAAAGTCTCGTCCCTAGAAAATAGGTCATGTATTATACCAAATAGCAAAACATAATCTTACTAGTGTTTTTCCAACAAAAAGATTGGATTTTCAAAGTTCATTATAGCTTTTAACTGGTTAAGGCTGACAATGATAGAAACAATTAGAAACATGCTCAAAAGTGCCAACAGCTATTTTGGACAGTAGATGTTGCTATATACGTCACCTATGTTATAGACTTGCTCAGGAACTTTTTATTAGGATAGCTTTAGGATGTTTGCATTCAAATTTTTTGGCAGACTGGACCATCTACACAGAATGAAGCTGTGAAAACAACTGTAGGAAGAGAACAGTGTTGAGAAATTATATACAGTATCTTGTCCAGGACATGTTTCTGAAAATTCCACGTCATCAGAAATTGACATATGCTACTCAAGGAACTGTAATAAAACTGGTGCTTCTGCACATTTTATTTTTCCTGCAGGTTTGAAAATCACCATATAACAGGTAAGTCTTGTTACGCTGATTTGAATAATGAGAACATTGAGAGTCTTGGAGAACTTCAATGTTTTAGCCATATGGAGCTGGTCAGGTATAGAGCCAGTAAGAAAATAAATGAGCAGTCATGTCTTTCTGCTAGACTGAGTGTCTAACAACTTCCAAAAAAAGCTAGTTTACACATTTGGGGTTTTTTTGGCCTTTTCTATATTGTGACTTTTTTTTATAATAACACAGTTTATAAATATGTTTGTGTATTTGGACAAAATTTTAATGCACACTGGAGATGGAAATTAGTTCAGAGGCAGTGGCAACCCTCATAAAGCTGTCCTCGGTTTTAGAAGCCACAGCCAGGGTCTCTGTCAGGCTGGAGACCTTTGACTGAAAGTAAGAGTAGCTACTAAGAGGTAAAGAGCTGTTGGTTCAGAGGTTCAAAATCTAGACAGGGTGTAGCCACAGGAGAGAAATGCTCATGCCATTAATATATGTTCTATTTGTGTCTTTGAGGATTATAGAAACCAACCTGTCTGATATGTTGTGGCATCCTCACCTCTCTGCCAGCGCTTAGTCTTAACTCCAGAGGGTGGGGTCAGTAACAAGTTTGTCAGCCTCGTCTTTACTTACCTGAAAATACATCTCCGTGGCTGTATTACTGACAGCATGTTTTAGAAATATTGTGACCAGCATTCAAAGCTGCTTAAAATGAGCAGCATTAGATGGAAAAAACTTAGTAACTCTTCATCCGGACTACTGCATAGCAGCAGCGCAAGACTTTTGATTTCATACTGTGCCTGATCCCTCAGAACACTCACTGGTTTAGTAGGATTTGGAAAGGGCTCACAGGAAAGCAAGAGATCACAAGTTGTAGTAAAAGAAGCTCCATTTACACTAAAATTGTTTCAATTTTGGCACCTAATTTTTTTTTTCCCCTTTTAGCCATTTTCTGTGAAAGAAGATACAGATGGAACTTTGTCAAAACACTTGTTAAAAATTGTTTGAGAGAGTCCTAAGCGGTTTTTAACATGTTTTATCGCATGACAACATCTCTGTGCTGCAGGCAGAACCAAAGCAGATGGTTATACAGACAGATAGTTGTCCTGTCTGTCAGTGTGGTATTATCAGAAGGCACACTGAGTACTTCTCTCACAGGTGTCTCCCATTGAATTTGCTTGTGCTGGACTTGTCTTATATATACAGATTGCTACAAGGCCAGTGAGGGTGTGGATTTATAGTTTGTCAGGTAACCCACATTAATAACCCATGGACACAGCAGTGCCCAGCAGTGAGCAGAAGCCATGTATTCCTCAACGAAAACAGGGTCACAGTATGCACAGATGCAGTTTCCAGGGAGCAGCTAATGCTGTAAATCCCCACCCACTCTTGCCTCACTCTAATTTGTGTGCGTAGTCATACCCCAAGCAAAGGTGAATAAATACACCCATGAGCTGGGCAGAAAAATCTCATCCCACAAACACCATTTAGCATAACACAACGGACAGCAGAGAGTGGGGTTGAGAGCTGGGGTTACCATTGGTGTCGAGGTTTTTCCCCTTGCTGAAATAAATTGCTTTTGTATTGTGATTACTTTCACAGTTTATGAGTTTCCCTTTGTTTTTTTTTTTCTTTTTTTTTTTTTCAGTTAGCAATAGCTGTTACCAAAGTTCATCTGTTTCTCTTTGCACTTTAATTTACAACCCTTATACTAGTCATTTTATTGCTTCAACCTCCGAGTGAGAGAATTTTTACAACTTGTGATTACTGAACTCGGAGAAATAAGAAGGCTTTTTGACGTGTTGTGGAGTAATTATAGACCCCATTGCTTCTTGGGAGGGGCATTCAATGTTTAACAGACTGTGGCAACTCTAATTTAACTGTGTGGAGCCGGACCACTGGATGTGAGTTAAAAAAAAAAATAAAAATCCTGGATTTTTTCCAGCTCACATTTTAATTTGTCTGTTTTTAGTCTCCAAAGGGCTGTCCTTGAAGTCCTGACTTCCCACTACTGAACTTCATGCAGCTCCTTTCTTAGCAGTATGAGGGCATTGGAGCTAAACAAGGAAACAATTTTCTCTTACTTCAGAAACTATAACTATACTACTCTTGATTAATCCTGTCATGGCGTGAGTCTTCTCAACACCATACCATGAAAATACAGCTATTGACAATAAAAAAATTGTCCTGTCCTAATTATTACTATTGTTACTGTTTTTGTTTCTTATTATTACTATTGTTTCCCTTATTATAGAGGATGTTGTCATGGACAAAGATTCAATTTTTTTCAACAGTATAAAACCGGAGAATAAATAGATACCATGTTTGAAAGACTTTGTGATCTGAATTATGTGATCAGTAAACTTTGGAACTGGAAAATGAAATGAGAAAGATTTGATTAAATTAACACATTTTGTCCAGTTATAGAATCATAAATCAGCTAGGTAAGAGTTTGAAGGCTCCCACCTATTCTTCAGCCACTCAAACAGCTTTTACTTAAGAAATGCTGAACTTGCCTTCAGGAAAAGAATTAGGATTTCTATTTTGAAAGTACCAATGTTTTTCTACCTTTGATGTCCCTAGATAATAACATAAGATATATTTCCTGAATAATAGGTTGCTTAGATATTTTGTAGTTTAGTGTATTAGTCTATGCATATACATTACATCAGTGAGACAAAGTATTTATGTTATTTCCCAGATGGAATGGAACACTTTCAGCTAATGCCATTTTATAAAAATTATTTCTTAAGTAAAATTCTTGAAGTTTTCTTTGTTCAGCCACATTTGAAATGTTTTCAGAAATATTTTCAAAGTCCAGGGTTTGCTAGTTGATTCTGAGAGGAAAGAGGAGAAAAAGGGAAGCTGAAGAGTTCCAATTTTTCAACGTGATTGTAGGCAACCCAGTTACTCTGTGCATGCGCAACATGCCAGCAGGGCCCTGGGCATGACTGACACACATTTGCTCCTGCACCTGTGCCTCAGGAAGCCTGGAGCTCTTGGCAGCTGGAACAAATGGCTCCAGGGTCATGGAGGTATAGAGGAGTCCTGTTTATAGGGCTCTTTGCACAATTCAGCATGAGGAAACAGCATGGGCACAGCCAGGTAACAAGTAACCATAGTTATTAAATACTCTCAAATCCAAAATACAACCTCCAGTGGCTTAAAAAAGCTACAATATGGTGGATAACATCAGAGGGTTCAGAAAACACTTAGAGAAGAACTGTGCAGATCTCCTTTCCCTTTGACGTAAAATATGCACTGAGAGTTTTGAGTTACACATGTTGAGAGATGCATCATTCATCACGTGCCCTTTTGTGCTATGATAGTGAAGATGTAATGTAGTCTATCCCATCTATTTATTTTGATAAAGCAATTTGAACTCTTCAGATAAGACTGCTTCATTTCATTTACAACCACTGCCAATTCTTAAAAATAGATCTTAAGGGCTTCCCCTGTCCGCTTTGAATTAGTTAGGTTCATACAAGATATATCAGTCTATTTACAGCAGGAAAGAACAGCAAGTTCAAACTTAAGTCCCTGGCACTTTATGTGGATTTGCTGCTGCAGAGTACTTGACTGTTTTGAAGTATGCAGGAGCAGCATGTTTAAACATGCACTGTGTTTGCTGGCAGCCTTCAACTTCTTTTACCACTTGCTGTATTAGTCTAGTCAGTGCAATGCTTATTCACTATTTAATTTGATTTTTTTTTTTTTCCCTAGTTCCTGAATTTCTCTATACCTGAGGATAACTACAGCTGCCCTGGGATTTATGTGTTAGAAAACACTGCTGCTGTATGCTCAGAAGTTCTTTTCAGGTAAACAAAGATGGAAACAATTTTCTTGCCCATTCATCCATCAGTGACATACACTTAAGTGACACTGAACCATGTTTAGTTCTAATCATACTGTAACACTTGTCAAAAGCAAGGATTTACCTGTAAGGCACCTTTCCAGTGTCCCTGCTCACTATCTCCAGTAGCAAACTGGTAAGCCATATTCATAGTCTGTTATGCTTAGTCCTAGCCCAGGCATCATGATGCCGTAAAAATTTGTTTCACACAACTCATCTAAATCCTTACTTTCTCTTCCCACGTAAGGAAAAAAATAGGTTTCTGGTGTTAGATGTGGGTTCAGGTGGTTTACCTTTTCCTCTTTAATTTACTGAAACTCATATGACTTGCTCCACACTTTATTCTGAAAGAATTAACCACATGTCCAAAGCTTGCTTTTTAGATGCATGTTTTAGTTTCGTTATGGTCTTTAGGAATGGAGTTTTCAGCCCATGTGCATTTCATTTAGAACGTATTTGACTGAGAAGTCAGGCTCCCCCAGCAAGGTCAGCAGTCCTCTCTACAGGGAAGAGAGACTTTTTTTCCTTTCTATTTCACACTCTGCAAGAAGTGGGAAAAGTCTATAATTTAAAAATACATATTTTATTGTGAACAATGATCCATATTTAAAAGAACTAATGGTGGTTCTTCATGACTTTGCTTGAAAAGAAATATCACGTGTTTTTCCTGTGGTACTTTATCCTTCTTAAACAACAAAAAAAAAGTTCACTGGAAAGGGTATCAGAGCCCAAAGGCATCTCAAAAATAAAAAAATATGGAAAAAAAGTAGGTATATCCTAAATAAAATTTATTAAAATACCAACCCTCTTTTTCTTCAGTGATGCTTCTTAATCTATCTGTAAACAGCTAAATCACTGAAAAATTTTAAGTTCTTTTTTCATTTAAAGGAAGCTAACTGCTCTGCAGCTGCCTTTTTGGACAAGCTACTGGATATCTATATAACTACATATCTCACAGAATCGAGTTCCAGTGTATATATGGACATTTTTTAATTCAGAAACAAGATTTTGTAAGACTCCCAGGTATTTTAAACACAGATTTCATTATATATATGTATATATATGTAATTTAAACTATATAAATATATTAATATAAAAATTATTTGTATATTTTTATATTAAAATATAATTTCAAACTGTGATTACATATAAAGACAAAGAGTGGCTAAACTGATTTAATGTCCACCTACAGGAAGGATTAGGAATGAGGTACAACACGAATGCCAGTGTATTATGCGAGACAAACATTGCATTGTCTCAGTTTAAACTGCTGGTGGTGAAATAGCGCTCCCTGATGTCCAGCGAGCAACTTGGAAGTCTAAAAGCTACATTCTTTCTGATATTCTTGGATGAATTGTTCAACAACTCTCTAAAAGCTGTAGTTAATAATAAGCAAAGTTGAGAACAACTAAGTCTATTATATCATGCAGAGGACTTAAGTAAAGTTCTGTTTCCTTATTGTCACGGTGTCCAGGAATCAACCTTTCCACACTGATGTTTTTCCATACTGTTTCGAAGTTGAATCCTTGAGTAATCCCCATCTCAACAATCCTACCTCACGCTGCAGAGTCTGGCAAGGAAAGAAAGGTAGAGTTCCAGATGTTCTCACAGTTCTTTCTCACAACTTCAGTTTCCTCAGAGTCTGAGCCAAGGTGATGCAGCTCATCTGAATCAGAGCAGAGCCCTCAGTCCTGGCAGGAAGGGGACAACACACTGAGGGAAGAGAGTGACAACACCTGTTCAATAACTTGATTGTGACAGATTTTTGAGTGAAAAGAAAAAAACCTTTTAATATTTTGTTGCAGAACCACTAGCTCAAAAATTACTTTAAAAGGGGGAGACCTGCAGGAAAAACCATACAAATCCTGGAAAGCTCTGTGTGGGTAAAAATTTACATTGTAAACCACTTTTTACTGATGTAAAGGTATAAAGAATAAGGAAGCATGCACATCACAATTATCATTGCAGTTATATTTTCCAGTAGGGGGGAAAAAAAAAGACAGAAGTTTGTTTCCTTTTCTGAATGATTTAGATAGTTATATTGGAAGTTTCTGTAACCTGCCCTTCCTCTGTTTTTCACAGTTATGAAATTAACAGTAATTAATTGATGAGTGCTTTGAATTCCTTAGATGAAAACTATCATGCAAAAATAAAGAACAATTTAATGAAGGGTACGTCAATGTGAACATGTGTGTATGAAGAGACAACCTTAAAGAAGCAGACTTTTGCCCAACTGATGTATTTGGTATCATCTCCACCCTGCTGCCAAGTTTCCTGATTTCAGCCTGTTTTATACAGAGATGTTGTTAGTTATTACATTTATCACTTGATATGTCTTTTATCTCCCTACTTGATCAAAAACTTGGTATGTCCTTTCCCCGAATATGCTAACTCAGAGCACCTAAATAATCTAGCAAATTATTAATTAAAGATAAGGAAGGAATAGAGAGGCCTCTCTTAACATTACTGTAACAAGTGAGGCCAGTTACACTTTAATTGGCCTGTACAGGAGGAAACAATGAAAATAGATGTATTTCTTCCTGGGTAAACCTTTAGCTCTCGTAACAAGAGGCAACATTAGGATTTCACATTAAATCTTGCTAGCAAAGGGAATTTTTCATTCTTATTATGACATTTTAATAGACTGCCTTAGACTATTTGCACACTAGTACATGGATCAATTGTTTCAGTGGAAACAGGGTGACCTGCACCTGTATGTTTAATGATATTTAGTTAGGTATGTCTTCTCCCTCATGCCCTGTGTCTCCTGGGCAGATGTTTAGCATTCGGAGGAGATGTTTTAATCATAGAATCAAAGAATGGTTTGGGTTGGAAGGGACCTTAAAGACCATGTAGCTCCAAGCCCCTGCCATGGACAGGGACATCTCCCACTAGACCAGGTTGCTCAAAGTCCCACCCAACCTGGCCTTGGACACTTCCAGGGATGGGGCATCACCAGCTTCTCTGGGCAACCTGTTCCAGAGCCTCACCACCCTCACAGCAAAGAATTTCCTCACAATATCTAATCTAAACCTCATTCAGTTTCAATCCTTCCCCCTTGTCCTGTCACCACACGCCCCCTATAAAAAGTCCCTCTCCGTATTTCTCGCAGGCTCCCCCCAGGCACTGGAAGGAAGGGAGGAAGGAAGATTTTACAAAGCTGTTGGGTAGCTGAGAGACTAAAGTCAGGCTTGACCACAGTGCGTGGTAACGAACACGCCCGAGGCAACGGTGCCATTTCCGCCGCCTCCTCTCCCATTGGCTGGCGCTGCGCGGGCGGCAAGCGAGGGGGCGGGAGGTGAGAGCGCCCCGTCGTCCGATTGGCTAATGCGGCCGTCTGGCGCGCGGCGATTGGCTGCGAGAGACGCCACTCCGGGCGCGCGGCGGCGGCTGCGGCGTGAGGGGGAGGTGGCTGAGGGAGGCGGGAACGGAGCGGGAGAGGAGAGGAGAAGAAAGGGAGGGGGCCACTTTGAGCTTTCCTGCGGGGAAACAAAATTACAGCCACAGCTGAGGGCTTTTTACGTTTATGTGGCAGCCGGCTAAGCGCTGTGAAGTCAGGTAGGCTGCTCTGAGCCGCCCTCAAACAGCCTCACGTGGGGAGATTAACTGAAGGAGTAAATACATTTAATACCGCCAAAAATACCTTTCCTCACTCTGCATTTGGTATCCTCTCGAATTTTGCAGTTACAGGCACCTCAGGTATGTTTCCTTGGTATGGAAACCTTCAGGGTATGTCGACTTGCGGGAAAAGTTTAATTCCCAATGGCTGTAACAAAATGTTAACAAAATTAGGAGCTCAAGATTTGATTTTAATGTCACATGGTTTCATCATGGTTCTGCTGCATTAATTCTATTAATATTATTTTAAAAAGACAATCACAAATTGGAGCAGAGGAACACAGACTTTTTTAGTAGATAAGTAAGTGTGTGGAGCTATGAGTATCTGACAAACAGCAACTTTTAATGGAAAGGCTCTTTTCCTATTTTCAAAATTTCGATTGGAAAATGAAGGCTCCTAGTGAAAAAAAAAGAAAAGCTTTATCAAATTAGAACTAAATCGAAGGACTCAACGTGGTTGGTTTAGGGCATAAGGCTTAGATAATTAGTACTGATAAAATTGATTTTCCATCACTTGACATATAAGCTCTACTGAAATGCTTTATGTGAACGAAAGAAATGTAGAGTACCAATGCTCAAATTGACTGTTTTTGTAGTTAATTTCTTCTTCTTTTTTAACAGGAACCTTTACTTACCGAAATGAAACACAATCTGGTGTGTCAGACACCTCCCACTGTCACTGTTCATGTAAAATCGAGTGCATCAAGATCACATCAGCAAAAAAAACTTAATAGACTAAAGCGACCTGCTTTTAAAGACCACCGAGAAAATTGTGAAAAAGGGGTTTCTAGTCAGAAATATAAATGTCCAAAGGGACCATGTCTAGTTATTCAGCGTCAGGAAATGACAGCTTTCTTTAAATTATTTGGTAGGTTAATAATGACAGACACAAACGTACTGACTGAACAGATGTTTTCTAAGCTCAGTAATTTTGAGAGTGCTTTTTATATGAAAACTAATGGCAATTCTTTATCTAAACATATTTCGTTGTTATATTTTGGTGTATAAATATTTAAGGCTTAAGTTAAAAATACAAGAAGGGCTACCAAACTGATGAAAAGTATCTTTTTTAAATTACAAATGAAACCAAGGTAGTATTACTGTACTTTCTTTTATGAAAATTTCCCTTCTGTCTTATTTTCTCTTATATTTCAACAAGTACATGTAAAACAATGTGCATCTTGTTTTACACAAGGCTTAAAAAAGGGCTGGATTCCTAGTCACATAAACATGTTATTTATTGGGGGAATAAACATTTGGGGGGAGAAGTGGAACAGGAAGACAATCCAAGGAGTTGGAGCATCTCTTCTTTATTTCTGTCTCTTTCATATAAAGTTCTGTATTTAATTAATTTAGTGAAGACATTAAATAATAGTGGAGGATTACACCTGTTTTTTATTTGACCCTTAAATGAAGAAGTGACTCAGGGAGGTTGTGGTAATTACAGTACACGTTCACCGACAGTGGTGCTCCGACCACAAATAAGCAAGTATTGCCCTGTAAAGGCTGCCAGGTAATCAAGGTGCAGAGATCTCAACAGTCTGTAGTTCATCTGAAATAACGGTGTGGTACTACTTGGAACCACTGAATGCAGGAAGAAGTGACCCAAATAGAAAAAATACTGGTGATTTGTCACCTTCACTAGGTGTTACTGAGAATGGATGAAATTCAGTCACTAGATTTTCCACCTTGCCTTTATGGTGGTTTGTCTTCTTTTGTCCCTTAAGTTTTCTCACTCCTGATCTCCTGGTCCCCTCGGTTTCTCTGTTCTCCACTGGTGGGTCTAGTTTCTTTCCTTTTATTTGGTTTAATGAAACGGCCATCTGTTATTTATTTACAAATACTTTCTAACATAAACAATTTTGGTGTTTGAAATGCTACAACTTTTGCTTGTTGTAGACGATGATCTAATCCAAGACTTCCTTTGGATGGACTGTTGCTATAAAATTGCAGACAAGGTAAGTGTATTTCCTTCTTAGTTAATAGAAAATACATTGAGAAAGAAATGTGCCCTTAATCACTTGATACTTTAATGCAAATACAGAACATAATTTTTTTCTAATGGATTCAAATGGAAGTTTCAAGAAACTCAATTTATGCTTTGCTCATTGATAAAAATGTGGTAATATATGTGGTAAAAATGTGATGAAATATCTTGGTGCAAGATAAACGTGCTAATCAATTTAGGAAATAAGGTACTGAACACGTTGATACTTCATTTTACCTTTTAAAACAGTATCTCTTGGCAATGACTTTCGTTTATTTCAAGAGGGCTAACTTCACAACAAGTGAACATACCAGAATCAACTTCTTTGTTGCTCTGTAAGTACTTTTAAATTATCTGGTTTTGTTAGGATAAACTTTGCATTGTTTTATTTCTTTATGATGCTAATCGTTATGATATGTGATGAGACTTCTTTGATGTGCAGTTGTTTGGGTCCTGTATGAAGTATAGAAACATAGGTAACCTAATCTAGGGGTTGGCAAGGGGAACTAGATGGTCTTTAAGGTCCCTTCCAACACAAACAATTCTATGGTTCTGTGATAATCTATATACTATACATAAATAATGCAAATTCAACGTTCTTCCTCTGATGGAATAAGCTTGAGCAGCAGAGAAGAGATTTTGCATTGCTGTAGTGACACACAGTTAAAAAAATTAAAAAAACCAAACCTGAATCTGTGAACTTTTTAAAGCATTACAAGAAATATATGCAAGACAATACATGGCAACATACACATGTCTCACAGTTCCTGTTATAAGGTATATTCCATATCTTTGCCAGCCTTTAAGTAATTTGTGCTGGAACATTTCGCCTGATATGCACCTCAGGAATAACTTTTTATTAAAGTTTCTGTCACCATGATTTAAGTCAACTGTAAAAATATTGCTAGAGAATTTCTGAGAATTCTTTTGAACAGTTATAAAATGTCTATACTTTGAAACAGAGAAGCAATCTGTACTCTGTCTTTCCCAAGCCTCCATAACGCCTTCATATTTGGCTACACCTACAGGTATGTGTATATATATATATATATGTATATAGGTACAGGATTCGACATTTATGATGTTCAGATCATCTTTTTCCATAACAGTGCTTCTCAGACACTCTATTTGCACACTAGTGTGGGGACAAAGATGGCTGTTCCTTCTGGGTAACACCCACAGAGCATGGAGGAGGGAACCCTCTGACCACTGAAGGGAGAAAAGCCAGGCCAGAACAGCGAAAGGCTTAGAAAGTGACAAAGGGTCTGGTGAGACTGGGACTAGAGGGAATAGTGGGGTCAGGAGCAAGTGAGAAAATCGGGGATGAGACTAAAAGTTGTAATTTTTTCAGGTGTGATTTACAGGAGTTTAGTAACAGGTGGATCCAGAGGAAGTAAATGTTTTCCTGTTGTCTGAGAAGGCAATTCAGGACAAAAAGTAGCAGATAGTGAAGGAAGGGAAAAGTACGGACATTAAAAAAGTAATTTTAAGGGGTTTTTTTAATATCTGAAGGTAGACCTGTATTTATTTGTTTGCTGCAAATTTAATAAGAGAAACATAACTGTCCAAGAATAGATAAAATCTGTAGAGTAGAAAATGTAAAGTTTAAAATATCATATAATAGTTCTAAGTTTTATTTAGAGAAATAAATGTCAGTCAGAAACTGTTCATTTTAGTACAAGGGTTTATTGTCAGTTTGGCAGAAGATGTCAGGATACGTTAGTTCTTGCATATCTACTAATTTAGGAAAATCTAGGGTAAAGCAATTTTTATAAGAGCTTGTTTTTATTTACCCAAAAGGTGCACGTGGAACTGATTAAGAAAATATTGTATTCCAGAGAGAAGGCTGTATTTTGCTGGCATTTTTCCTCACAGTACTAGAAAATAAAAACACTTCAATACGCCTTTTAATGTTAGAAATCATTCTGATATACTAATTTAAGATTGAATAATATTTACAAACGTATATATGTTTGAAGGTATCTGGCAAACACAGTTGAAGAAGACCATGAAGAAGCAAAGTATGAAATTTTCCCATGGGCTTTGGGAAAAGCCTGGAGAAAGCTCTTCCCTGATTTCTTAAGGTTAAGAGATCAGCTATGGAGTAGAATTGACTACAGGGCTATTGTAAGCAGACGCTGCTGCGAAGAGGTAGGGAAGGGGATTTAATATTGTGGATGCTGAAATTAAACCAGTTAACACCAGCCAGTGATCCAACTCTGCACAGTTGCTTCCCTAAAGTGCATAGGCAATCCATGGGAAAGAACAGATGCAGCTAAAATGTAATGGCCTGTTTATACTCCATGATTTTTTCCCCCTTCTGCATTTAAAATATATTGTTTGAAAATATGTTTTTAAAGTAAACTAGAATATTTTATATTGGACTACTGTTAAAAGTTTCTATTGGCTGGAATCTGCTTTATGCCAATATTTTTTATTTAAAATCAACCTTCATTTGTTTCGCTTCATCCACTTTAGAAATAATTTTGTGTGCATGTTTGCTTTAACTTTGTAAGTTTGTACACAAGTAAAACCTTCAAATAAAAATCCCAGCAGCTCAGGTGAAGTTTTAATGCCTTCAAAATTAGTGATGTAATTTCAACTGACTTTTCAAGGTAAAGAGTTTTTCACTGCATTTATTAAAAACTTGGGAGGACGCACTTTTAACATTCTCTACTATTAATGCAGTGTTACAATTTTCAAATATATTAGGAAGGAAAAAATGTATTCCTCACTTTTGAGGCAGAATGTGTATCTGGAAAAGCCCTTGTCATGTTCTAAGTATATGTTTACTTAGAGCTGGTGGAAAAGAAAATCTCATTTTACTCTCTGGGGATGGGATTAGATGCTTATGGGACAAGGAATAAGTGAGTGCAGAATGCTTTTCCCAGCATCCTCTCCCAGCTTCCCACATCATTAGTTCCTTAATGTTGTGAACAGGAAGTTCCATCTAGTTGATGTTTAGTAGTTAGTCAAAGACACCATCTTCTGTCCAACATGCAAAGCATAAGCTGGTGTTTGTGATGATTCACTTGAACATACAAGCTGTAAATTGTTATGTTTCCACATCTGACTGGCATTTGGATTACTTACTCCTGCCTAAGGCAGCAAACTTTCTAGTGGGACAGAAGCAGATAGATAATATGTGATATCCACTTCAACTATGTTCTATTAATTCCCTGCCATACACTAACTGGATCCCTCGTTTTCAGTGTATGTTTTCCCATTACTTTTACGTTTTCTGACCCAGTGGCTGCCCCACCAGGTGATGGCTATTGCTCCAGCACATTACATATGGCAGCGAGAGCGTTCTATGCACCACAGCGGAGCCGTGAGGAATTACAGTGATGAGGTACAGCTGCCCCGAGGCCCCAGCGCTACCCCTACAGACTGCCTGCTGTGTGGCAAGAAAGGAAGATTTGTGCGGCTGGGATTATCATCTTCCTCCTCATCCACTGACACTCTGGAGATGATGGAATTACGTTCTTCCCAAAATTCAAAGGACACCATTCCGACTGAAAAAATGCTTGTTGACTCTCCTGCTTATCCCCAAGGTATGGTTTAATATTGCAAATAATTTCCATTTAGTTTAGGCAACTGAGGCCGTATTTGCCTTTCATAGTGCAGGGACTTCTGTGTCCTTCCCTATTACCTTGGCTTTTAACTGCCACAGATCCATTTTCATTTTCACATCTTGTATCTTGACTTCCTGGAAGTGCCAACTGCTTTACATTGAGTCTCTTCAAATTACCTTCATCTGCTACAGTAGGCTCTGTCTACTCTTGATGTACTTGTCTATTTGTCTACTCCAGTCTATTTAGGCATTTATTACTATTCTAACATTATAAATGAAACGGAAAATTCTATTTTAAACTCTTAGGAATGGGTGGAAGAAACAATAAAAATACTGAGGTGTGTCATGTGAGTTAAAAGAGCGGGTGTTATGTGAGTTAAAGTGCTCTTGCCGAGATCGCTGTTCTTAGAAAGGGCAGGCTGATCAGTTGTGGTCATCAGTTTGGACATAGGTTAAATCACAATTCACACTTTCCTTGCATCTCAATTGTTGACAGTTTAGACTTTCTTTTCAGACTGGAGTACTAGTGAAAAACAGTACAAAAGTTTGTGAAGATTGTTCATGTGTTTGAATATCTTCACATTAATCTACTCAAAATGGCATCCTCGGCCTTTGTACAAGAAGCCTCCATTACATACAGATGTTATGGGACACGCTCCTTATTAAGTAATTATTAGAAGTGGAACACACTTAAGATGTAAATTTCCTGGGGCAGCTGTATAAAGCTTCAGTTCTGCAAAGATACTTCCATGTACTTAACCACTGCAGAGTTCCTAACGTATTTATTTAATACAGGGTTAGTTATTTATAGCTCAGTATTTTTTATTTGGATATGGTCTCATTAATATCCACTTTTTACTATTATAGTAAGATTGTGTTACTGCTTTTGACAGCTTTAGTTCAACTTAGTGATTCTCAAGGGATCCCTCAATTTTGAAAAATTTGGCATTTGAATCTTTCCTGAGATACAGAACAAGTTAGGTGTCTACAACACATCACTTAACAATTTAATGTGATAAACAGCACCAGCTGCTTATGTGAGACTCTAAAAGACTAAAATTAAGTCTGTTTTTACTTGAGAGATCTTGCTTTTCATATCTGGTCGGAAAAAAACGGTGTTTACTTTGATTGTTTGAGAATGTTTTATATAAAGCAAAGTTCACAATTAACCAGGCAACTTTCAGCATAAGTGGTGGAAGTGAACCCAAGCTGTACATGTCAACAACTGCCTTTCTCTTGAAATGAGCACAGCTTTATCAAGTGAGCAAATTGAGTGAATTTCAGCAACTCTTTAGGTTGTGCTTTAAGAACACTGTTCTTAAAGAAACCCACAGTCACCAGTTGGTAGCCAACCAAGTATTCATTTAAAAGAACAGACTTTGATCCCTTATTTTCTTACTAAATTTTTTTTCTCCTTATTTCGGGTAGACTGTCAGAGACTGTCCAGCAAAAGGCAACCATGTAACACCTTGAACCAAGATAAATCCATGGATTGGTTTATAAGCGATGAAGAATGAAATACACCCAATGAGACAGAAACAGATACTGTGATTTGTAGAACAATCTGTGCTGCATCACAACACCAGACCTGACGATTCCATTGAGACATTTCCTTTTAAATAGGAGGTAGGGGTTCAAACTTCACATGCAGTAGAAATTAAAGCAGTCATTACTTAAAAGTTACACAACTTGCAAAATGCAGCAGCTACTTCGTAATGTTTTATTTTATTCTGATACAATATTCAAATTAGCAGCTAACGCAGCAGCAGCCTCAAGAAAGCAGTGGCCGAAACTTTCTCAGCTTGGTAAGGAATGCTAATCAAAAAACAAAACAAGTTACTACTTCAGTATTTCAGTAGGCAATGATTATTTTATTATTATAAGTTTTATGATTTCAAGATATAGTAACACGCTAGTACATGCCAGCCCCCCCCCAAAGTAATATTTTTTCAGAAAAAAAAATACCACTAAAGATTTAAGATAAAAACCATTTTCCAAGTGTCTCACCTGAATGAGCTTCCTGCCAACAAGACGGTCTAGCAATGTAAGGCACCGAGCGATATGTTTCAGCATCATCAGAAAGTGATTCTGTGAGAAGTACATTCAGTTTTTTACTTCTTTCCCACAAATTCAAGACATTCATGCAAACTAGAGTTGCCAATGTGCATGGGCTATTTTTCCCTGACAAATTTTTTTTTTTTTTGCTTCTGTTACGGTGCTTTGTTGTCACCTACGACTCTTTGCTCCAGTACGGATTTTGCAAAACTATATATATATATATATGTGTGTGTGTGTGAGAGGCATAATTTTTGGACAGTGTGATTTTTAAAGCAGAGCACACTGGCACTGTTTCTTCTATGGAATCCTTAAGTCCATCAGGGTCCTCTAAAGCAGCCTTAGGACAAGTACAAAGAACTGAATTTTACTGAAAAACAAAAATTTGAAAACAGTAGTAGAAGGGCAGTCATTCTTTATTTGCAACTCATTTTCTATTTAGTCTAGATTATTAATAAGATATTTAAAATTAAATAATTACTACTATAGTCTTTTGCGAACTTGACAAGGTCTAGGTTTGCCAAAACCTTGTCTATTCTCAGCTGATCTAATTAAAAATACTGCCTCTTCCTACACTGGATTATCAAAGTGCAGTAAGAGTGTCTCATCAGCAGTAATGTTCTTACCATTATATTCGCTTTCTCTAAGAACTGCTTGATCCTCAATGTGGATTTCTTCGTATTCCTTTTGAGGTGGTTCTTCAATATTTTCTTGAGTTTCCACCACTTGGCTTGATTTGCAATTCTTGATTTTAGCAGGGAGCACTAACCAGTTTCTGTGAGTTACCTCGACAATCCTTTCACACAAAAAAGGAAGCTTGCAGGTCCGTATTCTGTCTAAAAGGTCAATAACCTGTGTGATGCTTTTGAGAAATGCAAAGGATAAAGTAGTATTTTGAAAACTCAAATCACACAATCTCAATTCTAATGACTTTGGCACATTCTTTACCTTTGTGGTTACATGAGTCCTTCAACTTTAGGGTAAAGGAGTAGCAACCTGACTACTGAATTTGAGAACAGTACAGTTACTTTGAGGATGTCATAAAATGCAGATTTCCACTGATCAGAAGAAGAACATTCCCAAAGCAGATGCCAAAGGATTTGGGCAAGTGTAATTTACACCAAGTGCAACTCCCTAAAGAAGTTACATATGAGAAAAAACCCAAACTTTGTTTAACATTTCATTAATGCTGAATGTGTATTTTAAAAGAAGTTTAGTTTTGTAACAATGCCAGGTGTAAGTGCCAGAAGTAAATACTTACTTTGCTAAATACACAGCACACACACCACCCTGTTTCAGGCTTGGGTGTACAACAGGCAAAGCAGACTGAGGGTTAAGCATATCCAGAACTACCTGCAAGAGAAAGATATATTAATGTTTACTGGGAAAACATGTATATCTACCAATGTAATACAGAACACTTGGAAAAAAATGTTTACAGAAAACCGATGCATACAAGAGCAGTATGTAACCGTGCCTCTCAAAAGCTGAGGTCCACACTTCTATAAAACCAAGTCCTTGCTGGTTCCAAGTGAACTTCTGTTAAAACAAGTAGTGTTTCACCAACAAAGCAGGCCTGTAGGAAGTTAAACCTCCTGCTAATTAAATTCCACAATGCTGACATTAATAAAAACTTTCAGAAGACTACATTTACTAATGCATATGAATACCTATTTCTCAAATGTTTAAAAAAAAAAAAAAAGACCGTTCAAGTTGCATCTTTATAAGGAAAAGAGCACTATGGTCTCAACATCTACCTTGCTGGTTGTTTCAAGATTTAAAACTTGTCTTTGGCAGTTTATCCATGTTCTACTAGAAAGTTATTCAAACTATAAGACAATGGGATATCCAGTATCTGATATTTCCTGTCAATTGTTTGCCTTTTTTTTTTTGGTACTATTTTAAAAATAGTATTAGTATGCTATATATTGCTCAAACCATTAAAAAAAATTGTCAGTTGTTTAAAGCATCTATTAAGTAAGCAGTTGTAAGCACTTTGTCTGCTTTACAGGGAAGAGCAGCTAACATACAGCTGTTTTCCCAGGCATCTCTACCTTTAGAAAATCTGGATACAAGAAGCAGGACAGGAGAGCAAGCAACAGCATTCTTTATCTTATGCTTGTGTTACACTGTGCATTCTATAGAGCTGATAGCAAAGTGGTTGTATATTTTTTAATATATATTTTTAATAAGGTTATGTATTTTTCTGAAATTTAATGTTTGAACTATATCTCAGTTATAAAAATATCACTTCCTGACAAGTGCAAGAAAGTAAGTTGGTATTTGCTTACAAGACAGCAGTAATTATTTGTAATACTTCTACAGTACAGCTTTCTCACACTTTCATTTGGGAGACTGTAACCGAAACCTTGAAAATACTTGAAAATCCAACAAAAACCCACAGTGTTTCTTTCACTGATGAAGTAGTTTTTTCTCATGTTAAACTAGATATGGGAATCCTGTTCTAAGTGTGAGCACTAGAGGTTTTAATTTATGTAAAAAAGATACATGTCAAATGGACTTTTTGGACTCACTGCATCAAGTGTTACAGATTTCATATCTGCAGCAGCTGTTGAAATGTCTTTAAGAATGAAATCCACGTTATCCGGCCACTCGTCCATGTGTCCTATTTCCCATGCAGTTCGCCAGTGCCTGTAATTCTTCTTGGCTAAATTATGATGATCATCTCTGATTTCATAACTTATAACACGTCCTTTGGGCCCAACTGAAAACAAACAAAAGACATTACACTTAAAAAAAGTGCAGCCTACAACACAAGTACACCTTTATATCTTGCTTTGGGAAATGATCACATGTGACATAATCAATTACCATCAATTTTTTTCTTTACATTTAAAACAAACATATGCAGAAAAGGTGCCACTTTAGTTCTTTTACAGACAGAAATCCATCAATTGACAGATGAAATAAAGCACTGTTCCCAAGATGTCCTTCTGAAGTCACTCAGGCAGCAAAAGATGACTTAAGCATCTGTGGCCCTATCAGCCTGTGATTCTCCTGCCAGAGCTACCTGAGGCACCAGCTGAGAACGCTGCAACAGTGGTCACAGCTCACAGATGCTGTAAAGCTGACAGAGACTGCTTCCATTGCTAGTGAGATTTGAAAGTGATAGTTTTAAATTTTTTGACAATCCTCGTTTTGTGCGTAGTTTGTTCTTCATCTATTTTTTCTCAGGGTTGGGGAAAGGCTAAGAAATCCACCAGATTTTCAAGTGTACTCTTTGATTGTGTAATTTTCCTGTTATTGTTTGCAACAGCAATAAATTATTTTATTATTTAAGTCTAAATTTACTATCCTGAAATTTACCATATTAAGTCCAATATACAACGCTTCTCATAAAGGACGCATTACCAGGCTGTCCAGGCAGACAGCAGTCTGTGCACTGCTATTCCATCCTTGTATTACTCCAATTCCTCAAAACTATCACAGAGGAGGCTTTTCCTTCTCCTTGCTACTTTGGAATGGGCACAGGCAGCTTTCAGCAACCAGCAGCTCAGGGGGTCACACTCTGTGCCTTTCTAAGCCATTTCAGTTTGCAGTTGCCAGGGTCCTTCCCTCACCTGTGTGATCCCACTGTGAATCCATTCAGATAACAGAAGAAAAGAAGCAATGTATTTCCCAACAGTTGCTCCTTGATCCAGCTCACCAGACAAAGGCTGGACCCAACATGTAAGAAGGGAGGGTTTCAGCAGGTTGCCTTGGATCACCTTCAGCAGTTGCAGAATTGCAGCACCAAGTCTTTATTACTCCAGATTATCGGTTTAGAAACATCAGAAGAATAAAACTGTTCACTCTGGGGGACAGTCTTACTCCTGCTCATTCAAAATAATTCCTACATTTTGTAATTGTCTTTTTAATGGAAAAAATAAGAACTAGTTAAAATAAATAGGTAAAGCTCATTTTCCAGTTTTCAAGGATCTAAAAGTCATGGCAAATACCACAGTCTTAACTTTGTCTACTACTGCATGTCAGTAGTTTCTGGGAATGACTAAAGAAAGAATGGAAAAGGAAACAATGAGTAACATGAAGGGAAGAGATTAACAAAATCTGTTAAATCAATGAGAATTTTGGAAATTAAATACTTCCACGGACCACTAGATTTAAATTCCAGCATTTACCTGTGTAGCAGCTGTTTTTCTTGTTGGGTATCACTGTATTTTGAAGTGCTGAAGGATACAGAGTAGGCCCACAAAGGCAGAACAACCCATACACGTTTCACAGAGACAGCATAGTCTCTAATGCACTTCTTAATGAACAGTGCGATATAGGAATAAAAGAAATGCTAGTTTCACAGGTCAGGTATTCAGTTACTCTGAGTGCCCTCAAACACTGAATATAAGCCTTCAGAATATGTAACTTGTGCTCTTTTCTGCTCCATCAGTTCTAGATGATCCCTGATGATCTTGTTTTTACCCTCCCATATCTTTATCATTGCAAACAACAGTAGGCGTTTTGTTTCCTTTCTTTAAGAAATTTGTTCTATCAGGAGCCCATAAACCAGATTATCCTGAAATGTGGTCCACTAACAGGGTGCCTACACATGAGCTGAAATTTAAGGCTGAGGTTTCACCCTCACTCACATGGCTGAGTGCAAGGGCTCTCTGCCTTTCAGAGCACTGAGACCTTCATCAAACCAGATTGGCTGTAACGTGAAAAACCAAGAGTTTGCACCCACAGAAACATTTTCACTGGTGACCAGCAACCAGATTACTCATGTGCTCCATTAAGATGAGCAAAAGAGGAACTGAGAAAAGCAAGATACTGGAGAAACTAGTATCATTAAGCCAAAGCCAAAAATAATTACAGGTGAAACTCAGCTTTCTGCAGGGCTTTCTGTAACTGTTTGCACTACAGCCCTCTAAGTAGTCAAAATGGTTTCTAGTCCCTGCTCTGACTCTGGTGTAACTTTCCTTCAACAAACTATGTGTGAACACATGAACTGCAGCAAAGGTTTTAAGAACAAAATCACAAAATCAATCAGGTTGGAAAAGACCTCTGAGATCATCAAGTCCAACCTTTGACCTAACACCACGTTGTCAAATAGACCATGGCACTGAGTGCCACATCCAGTCTCTTCTTAAACACCTCCACGGACAGTGACTCTACCACCTCCCTGGGCCACCCACTCCAATGCCCAATCACTCTCTCTGTAAAGGACTTCTTGCTACTGTCTGACCTAAACCTCCCCTGGCACAGCTTCAAACTGTGCACTCTTGTCCTACTGCTGGTTGCCTGGGAGAAGGAGACTGTTAACCCACCTCACTACAACCTCCTTTAGGGGAGAAAAGTACTATGAGAATCATGAGTATCTGGTCAAAAGGAAGGCAAGGTGTGATAAGGAAATAAATAAATTCTGTGTTTTCCAAAACCAGGTCCTCACCTGCTCGTGACAGAAACAAGCTCATAGCGCCAGACCCGCTGCCGGCTTCCAGCACGGTGTCTCCCGGGTGGACATCCATCATCATCAACATCGCACTCATATCCTGCGGAGCGAGAAAAACACGGCACGGTCACCAGCCTCCAGAAACTGAAAGGTGAGATTCTGCCAGCGACCGTCCCGTCAGGACTTGGTCCCCACCCACCTTGGGGTAGGCGATGGTGGGTCCCCGCGGCATGAGCAGCACGTACTCCTCCAGCGACGGCCGCCTCAGCAGCAGCCGCGCCCTGGTCGATGTTCGCAGCACCTGCCCAGGCATCTGCCCGATTATGTCGCCGTGAGGCAGGACCCCGCCGGGGCTGCTCAGCACCGCCCCGCTCGCCAGCCGGCACATCACCTTCAGCGTCCTGTGGTACTTCCTCCGCAGCTCCGCCAGCGCCAGCTCCCCGGCGCGGAACGGCGCGGGGAGCGCTCCCGCCGCCTCAACAACCCCACCTCGGGGGGCTGCGGTGGTGGCCGCCATCTCCCCCATCTTCTCCTCCTCCTCCTCCTCGGAGGGACCCTGAGGCGGCGCCGCCGCCGCGCACCGCGACACTGCCGCCGCCTCCTCGGGCGGCAG
>VYXB01001576.1:0-21038 GCA_013397135.1 Pachyramphus minor | reverse complement strand
GGTTTTTTTGGCTGTTACTCATGTTTTGGGAATATATCAGATCTCGGCGTAGGTGCCCAGTGTTTATTTTATGTTTAAATAAGCAGCGGCAATGCAAGAGAAGTAATTTAGAATTTGAATAATTGATGTTTATGCCCTGTGGCTTGCTTAATCTGTTTAAGAAAGGATCCAGTTGTGGTTGTCCCTGTGTGCCAGGAAAGAGACCTTTTAACCTCAGCTGTGACGATTTTGGAGCAACAGTGCCTCATCTTGGAAACTGTAGCTCAAGACACAATGTCTGAGTTGTGGTTTGGTTCCCAGGGTCTGCCTGCATGTTCCCTGGCTCTGTCGTGTCCCAGATGGGAGAGCAGGGACACGGGTGTGTGACACCTAGAGCCCTGGGTGCAGTGCAGGGCAGTGACCCCGGAGTGTGGGCAGTGAAGTGAAAGTTGAGAGGGAAAGTGTCAGGGAAGCTGAAATCTGACACTGTTGTTGTATTGAGCTTCCAGAGGAAAAGCCAGTGTTTGTTTATTCTGGTACCAAGGAATAACACAAGATTGTATTTAGGAAACACCCCCCTGTCTGTGTAGTATGCTCTGCCTGCACTTGCACATTTAGAGTAGGAAGAACCACCCCCCCCCAATTGATTTGGGTTTGTTCTGCAGTTATGTCGTGTGCCTCATCATTGCACACAAACCCCGAGCACCTTCAGGTTGCTGTTGGGTAGTGAATTCTTTCCCATGGCAGTTCCGTGGAGAGCAGCATGGGGAGGGAACCTCTGGCTGCGTCTGAGCAAGGTGAGGTCAGGTTGTATGTACCTAAAAGAGTGTTTATTCCCTTAAACCTTTGGGTTGTCGCTGCCCAGGGTGAGAGAAGAGCAGGACATGGGCTGCTAGCACCTCTTGTGAATTCCCCCTTAGCATGGGTGAGGCAGCCAGATTTGGGAGGTCTGGAGAGGATGTCAGTGAGGAGTCTCGTGTTGGAGAGCCTGGAAGCAGCTGGGGAGTCTCAGGTTGGATGTGCAGTCGTTCCCTGTGCTGCAGCAAAGGAACCAGAAAACCCATTCCCAGTGGATGCCCTCCCGAAACCAAGAGCAGTCAGTGAGGGCTGGGGGAACTGCTCTTCCAGGTGGCTGTGCTTTTAAAGACACTATGTTTAGATTTCTGGATCTATTTTGGCAGTATTCGGAATGCAATTAAAAATGCCACCTTTTAAATGAAAGGTGTAATGACCAGCGTTTGAGGTTTTCTCATGCACGTCTAGGTGACGGTGCTGGAAGTAGAATGATTTCAGATATTGCCACAGAAGTAACCTTTGAGTTCAGGTCTTGCTAAAGGAGATTTTTCAGTTACTTTTGTGAATTTTGGTGAGAGTGCCTCTTCCTTTTCTTCTATATTACTCTAAAGTGAAAACCAGGTTTAATTTCAATTTCATATATACTGTTCAAAACTTAATTGGTTAGAGCATTTTTGATTAAGAATAAAGATTAGTGAAAATATTTATAGCCAGGTTGCAAAGATACACTGCTAAAATATAGTTAATTGCCATTATTAGCAAATCGAAAATGGAATTTTAGTTATGCTTGGAAGTGGGAAGTGCTGCTGAAAATATTTTGCTTAAGAAAGGAGCAGTGACAGTGGCAACTGGCAGAATTTCTGAATGTTTATAGAAATGAAAAGAGATTTATTACAGTTCAGTTAATAAGAAGAGGGAACTATTGCTGAAACTTGGCAACTAAGAATTAAATTTTAGTATTCCTTTCATCAAATGATAAAGGAATATAATAAAAGTATCATTGTAGCTTTATTCATATGAATGAGATCAGGGAGGTGATAAGCCTTAGGTGTAGAAAGACATCTCTGATGGCTAATTAATATTTTAAGGTTATAGTCAAGAGCAGTTAAAGATTAATGTGCTTTGTTTTAATTAATAAAATTGCATTTTGCTGCCAGGGTTATTTTTTTTTCTTTTCTTTTTTTTAATAATTAAAAATACTTACGAGAGGACAAATCCTTGTTCGGTTTTTGGGGTCCCTTTCATTTTTAAAGCCTGTGGTAAAAGTACAGTTCAGAAGAGCTTTCTCCAGGTGAGACGTGTGATTTCCTGCACCCCTCTGGGAAGGCAGCCTGTTTTCTGCTCTTGGGTTGGTGTTTTTCCTGTTGGTGTGTGCAACTCTGTTGTATTTACACTGGAAATGTGGTGTTGCATGAGCAAGACAGTCTGGAACACTCTTGGAATGGTTTCCCGGGACTTGGCAGGGATGGCACATCTCAACTGCAGGACTGAAGTGCTGCACCAGGAAAATGGGCTTAATTCTTGCTTAGTTTTACACTGCTGGCACAGGTACGAAGTGGTGATCCAGAGCCACCACACGGTGTTCCCACGAGTGTCCTTGACAACCGTTCTCATCACATCCTGTGTCACCCACCAGGAATGCAGGGACTTGAAAAGTTTGGAAATAACCTGGTTGTAATTTATTTAGAATAATGGACCTCATCAGGCTGTTTTCACCTGTTCCAGGCTCTAATAATTCGGTCACATAGTTGTGTACTGAAACATGATGCAGGGTGGTTGTGGTGTCTGAGAAGGGTGTGAACTCTGAATATTTTACTTTAAGGCATTAAAAACCCAGGTAAATTTACCATAAGGATCATGTCAGATTGCTCTGAAATTAAGCAATATCTGGACTGGAATATGGCATCTGTTTTAACAGTGCACAGAAATAGTACCCAACAATTTTCAGGTCAGGAAGCTGGGGACATCCTGATCATCTGAAAATGCCAAGGGAGGGAACTGTAGGTGGGTGGAGTGTTATTACCCAACCTGGTGCCTGGCCAGGGGCCCAGAGCACCCCTGTAACTGCAGTGCTCCAGACTCAGCTCTGCATCCCAGGGTGTGGGCTGGCAGCAGCACAGGTTCTCTTGGACCTTTGAGCCTCTTTTCCTGTTTGTATCTTGTCTGGCTCTGTCCATCCTTCAGTTTGGATGAGACGTGGCCCCGAAGTTTGCAGGTTCTGCTGGATCCCAGGCCAAGGTGCCCAACAGCAGGTTTTGACATGGGAGCAATTTGTGTGAACCCCTTTGTGTGATCATACCCAACCTCCCACTCCTGCTATGGCTGCTCCCAGGCTGTGCCATCCATCCTCCTTGGCTGTGCCAGTGACACTATTAATGGAGTGCACCCTGGAGTACAGCAGTCAATGTGCTGGCTTTAGGGCCAGCTGCATTTCTTGGTCTGGGTCACGCAGGCACGAGGAGAGGTGCAAGATGCTGCAGTGCCAGGGAGAAAAGTAACAGAAAGGCTGGGATCAGGAACAACTCACCATGCTTGTGAATTGTAATGATGTAAATGGGGATTTCCTTGCATGGACGGGAACTGGCACCTCAGTCAGGCTTTTAAATGATTTTCTTATGTTTACTGAGTAGATGACTGGATGCAGCTGTTTATACACTACCTACAGTTTCTGGTGAGTACCGTCACACAGTTTCACAGTCACCTCCCAGCACTGATCTCGTAACAACCATCAGTGCTGGAGGTTCTGCACCCCAGAGGAGAGCTTGGAATCTGCTCGCAGTGTCATGGCTGGTGCCTCTTCCCGTTCACGCCACTGACATGAATTTATCAGCATGGAAGTAAAACCTTCAGATCTTCAGGAGCCAGTTGTGCAGCTGAAAGAATCAACTATGTATTTATCAAGTTTTGCTGCAGCCAAAATACCTGGGTTTTTTTCCCTGCTGTTTGGACATTGCGACACTTTCAGCAGTTTGTCCCCTGTCACCCAGTAGGTGATCAGTTGTAGCAATGTGGTGTGTTGGTCTGGGTTTGGAAACAGGAACAGTCCAGGAGCAGCTGCTGGGACACTGTCCATGGTGACGTGCATCCTGGGGGCCAGGACACATGGCACAGGACTGCAGTGTGACCTGTTACTGCAGCGCAGCACTGGAGTCTTTGCCTGGGAGGGGAACTGTGTGTGCCAAGGGTGCCGGTTTGTGTGCACATTTGGGGGGTTAGTTTTGCACATAGCTAAAAAACTTCCTTCCTGTTGTCAGTCCCAACTGACATGTGGGACCTGCTTGCTCCTTTGCAGATTCTTCTAATTGTCTGTGAAGCCTTCGGATCAANCCATTCTTGTCAGGGTTACTGTCTGTTTGATCTTAAGGAATACTACATTTCAGCACACTTAGAGAGTTCAGGTTAAATAATGGGTGCACATCTGAGGTAGTTCTTACCTTTTATTCCAGAGCAGAAATGAACAAGTCTTTAACAGCTGAACTGTGAACTAGAGACTCTTTCCCTTGGAAAACAATAAACTTCAGTCTTTGAAATGAAGATCAATACAATGGTTTATTCATACTTTTTTTTTTTACAGTGACTCCCATTTTGTGTCAGTACCAAATAAAACTGAGGTGCTTGTATACAGTCCTGAGGTTCAACTAAACGTTCCTTGTTTGCACTGAGATGTCAGCGGGTGCTTTTCCTTTCTCTGTTTTTTCTGAGACTGAGGACTTCTAGGGCACTGTAACTTTATCCCAGCCTTTTGTTTCTGGCTTTGCAGCTTGGATAGTTATCAAGTTGCAGCCTAATTTTTACATGCATTTGTCTTGGGAGTGTCGCCTTGTCACCTAAATGTCCCATGCTGAACAGTTGTTTCACACTGTGAGGTGTTTGGCACAAGTTAGAATTTCAAAGTAGTTCTGTTGTTTTTTAAAGCTTTTTCAGTCACTGAGTACTAATAACACTTAATGAAGTGTTTCCTCATGCCATTGCCTTTGCTGATGGCTATCTTCTAATCTTGGTCTTTAATGAGATCATGAGTAAAATACATACCAACACAGGAAAATGGAACATGTATTTGCTCTGTTCAAAATCTATTTTAAGCTAGTATCTTTTTTCTTCCAACAGTTATTACTTATGCTATTTGTCCTTATCTCCCTTGATGGCACATAGATCCTTTTCTGTGTTACCTCTGTAATTAAAAGGAAAATCAGATGCCAGAACCTTGCCGCTCTTGCTGCTCCCATTTTTCTTGTAATACATGTGTGTGCTCAAGAGTTGAGTGAAGGTTGAGTTGTACCAGAGCCTCAGTCCTGGCAAAGGTGACCATATCCATGCCAGGAGTAGCTGAGGCAGTAATGCCAGTTACAGAGCTAGCTGGAACAGGGGGGTTTCCAGTTCCACGGTCAGCTACAGACAGATTTGGTTGGTTCAGCTTCTTTTAAGGCTGTTTCTAATCAACCTGAACATTTGCTCTGTTTTTCTTGAGCTAAAAGCTGCAGGAACAAATGTAGCAATAGGTTTATGTTTTCTTCAGAGTAGTTGATCTTGGAGTATCTGTATTGAAGCAGGAGGTGGCAGGTACTTGGGATTTGCCGATATTAAGAGAGAAATTTGTTAATTCCCTAAAAACATGGCATACTACCAGGTTTTATCAGTCATTTCTGGGAAGTCAAGAGTCTGTAATGAAAAATCTTACTATTCTTAACATTGGAAAAACTTCAGACTCCTTGGTGCAGATGTGCTTTCTGTGTTGTTCCTTGAGCATCCAGCACAGCAGGATGTGTCCATGCTGTGGGGATCACAGAACTTCACCCTATCTTTGTACTAGAAACAGTATTCTGATGATGTTATCACAGAAAATATGAATTTTAATGTTTAACTTAATACTCTGCTATGAGAAATATGTAAACTTGTCTCTGGAGCAGCAGCATGCACTTCCTGGAATTCCATGCATGGTGTGGCTATAAATAGGCAGCAGGTTATTTGGGAATCACTGGGGCTGATGCGGTGGCACAAACAGTATGTGGGAGAAACTGTGTTTTTTGGAAGAACGGTTTTGGAAGAATGCAAGTGCTTGATTTTGGAAATTCCTCTCCAAGTGAATCCCAAGTGTCCTGGAGCACTGATCAGCTCCCACACGTGCCGGAATTCCCTGTGTCTGGGTGAGCTGCTCCATGCTGGAGAAGTGTGGGACTGTCACTGCAAAGCAGGGGGGTGTCGGGAGCTGCTTGTCTCCTCCAGGAATCCGACTGCACCAGGGGAGGCTTGGGACTGTCCCCTTCACCAGGACACTGCCTGGGGCTCCTCAGGGCTCCGGGGAGTGTCTGGGCTGCTTTTGAGGACTCCCCCAGGCAGAATTGTGTCAGCACCACCACCCGTGCTGTGGGCTCAGGAGCCTGCCTGAGTGTCCTGGAGAGGTGAATTGGAACAACGAATAATGGGCAACAATAAAGGGGTAGGAGACAGCCATTGCTGCAGTAATGGTGCTCAAACATCTTTATGTTTGTTTCATCGCGACTAGGTTGTTGTTTCTATTTTTTTGTTCTTCTGATGTAAAATTACTCCTTTTTCTGCCTTTTTTTCTCTTGTGTGACAGACCAGAGACGACTTCCTGGGCCAGGTGGATGTGCCACTCAGTCACCTCCCGGTAAGCAGAGCTCGTGGCCCTTCTGCCAGCACCAGGTGTGCAAAGCCTGCGGATATACAGTTCATTTCCATGCACAGTCCAGCCAAATTCTCCTAAAGCAGGTGCTCCCAGCAGAGCAGGAGGCTGGAAGGAAAATGTTATGGAGAACCAAGCCTCACCCACAGAGAAACAGCTGTGCATGGAAGGGATGCACCTTTTGGGGGGAAAAAAGCTTCATTATGGCAGATTTGCTGCAGCAAAAGGCTGCAAGAACTATGTCATCTATTCATTATTTTAGCTCAAAATTGAGTTCTTTGCTGGCAGTGAGAGTTCTAATAGCAAGTACTTAAAAGTAATTGACTCAGGGTTTGAATAATTTTATTGTCAACAGTCAGATTACTGAGGTAATGTTTGTTTGTTTCTGTTTCTTAATACATTGAGAGATTCATTGTAAAGCTGGATCTGTAATTCCCTGAAGCTCCAGTTGCCTGGTTTCCTTCCAGCAGCCAGGATTCTGCATGGACCACAAAATTACAGCCTAAATTAAGTGCAATTTCTGTTTCTATATGGATACAAATAGAAGTAAATATATATATATATATATATATGCAGTGATTGTTTTAGCCTTGGTACAGACATTTCTGACATTTTATACTGGTTTGGGCGACTAACATAGGCTGTATGTAGTTAGTGTTTTTAATGTTGTACATGTTGATCTTACCTCTGTGACCTTGCAGGGTTTTTTTTGTGTGAATGGGTGAAGTTATTGCAAGTGTTTACATCAAAATAAGGTGTCGGTTTAGCGTCATCTGTGTCTGAATTTGGCTTCTTGCTATTGATGGATGTTACTGTAGGAGGAAAATGGCTTTGTAATGACTTGCAGGGATGTTTGTTTAGATCTGTCTGTTATGGTTGATCTGGAGTCATAATTCTGGTGCTGTAATCGTTGAAAACTGATGGAATGATCAGAAACATGTTCTGATGGAAAATGCCTGCTTCCATTCTCCTGGGAGCTCGTGCCATCCGAACTGTGTTGTGCAGGATTGTTTTATCTGTACTTGTGTGGATATATCCATTTATGTATCTATATGCACAGACACAATCTAAATAAGAAGTCATAAGAAAGCCGAAATTTTTGTGGAATAGGAAGTTTTCATGATCNATTCTTGTGGAATAGGAAGTTTTCACGATCCGTGGCTGTGTGAGACTTGAGGTTCGATGGAAATCAGTGATGTAACGTTGGCCTGATCTGTGAATGTTCTTTATGGGAAGCTGGGAAGAGCAAGCCCTTTAATTTGCCATTTTCTCCACTGCTCACAGACTGAAGACCCGACCATGGAGAGGCCGTACACATTTAAGGATTTCCTCCTCAGACCAAGAAGGTGAGGGGAAGGCCCTGTGTACTTTAGAAGATTTCTTACTTCAAGACTTTTTACTTGAGGGTTGTTAAATGAGATGTATCTCCTTGTCTTCCAGCCACAAATCTCGTGTGAAGGGTTTCTTGAGACTGAAGATGGCTTACATGCCCAAAAATGGTGGGCAAGAGGAAGAGAACAGTGATCAGAGGGACGACTCCGAGGTAAGGCTGAATGCTCGTGGAAGTATTCGAGTTACTAGAGATTCAAGTAAAATTGTCAGAGCAGCTGTATCTCGAGGGATAAAGGGCTGGAAGCACCTGGTTCTCTGTGGCAGCAAGCCACCAGGGTAACACCCAGGCACCTTTGGCGATCCTTCTTTGATAGACAGAAGGGGTTTTAGTTCCTTTCTCGTTGAAATGAGGTGTACACACATTGAAAGGAGGTTTTTTCCCTTCATTCCTAAGCATGGCTGGGATGTGGTTGATTCCAGTGACTCTGCGTCTCAACGTCAGGAGGAGTTGCCACCTCCTCCACTGCCTCCTGGATGGGAAGAGAAGGTGGACAACTTGGGACGGACTTACTACGTCAACCACAATAACAGGACCACCCAGTGGCACCGGCCAAGCCTCATGTGAGCAACAGCCCAGGGCAGGGTGTGGGGGGAGAACTCACAGGGACCTTCAGTCAAAAGGAAACAGTCCCTTTTTATGCTTGAAAGATTTCCTCATCCCCAGCAAATCACAGAGACACATGGGTATTCCGGGAAGTTCCAGGGAATCTGAAGGAGTGGGAGGGAAGGTCAGTGCTTTAAACAATGTACCTTAGAATAGGGGGAGACAGACGTGGAATTTTTCAGCAAGTACTTTAATAGGAATAAATTACTTTGTTCTATAGAGGCTGTTGAAAAGGTAAGGAAAAAGGTCAACTCTGTTAAGTTTTAATGAGATTGAATGGATTAGCTTGGAGAAGATCCTGGTTATTCCTCAGTGTGTAGGCTGCATTCCCTGGATGTGCTAACAGGATGCTCCTCTTCAAGCTGTTGGGATGTGTGTCAGGATTAGATTTAGAAATAACTGACAGTGTTAAGAGTTATACTGTAATCACTGCCAAGACCACCTCTAAACCATGTTCGAGGAAGTGCTGGATTCTCCAGCACTGGACACCTTCTGGGCTGGGCTGCACAGGGTTCTGGGCCACCTTGTCTAGACAGTGCTTTCCTTGCCAGGAAAGGCTGGACCAGATGACCCTTGAGGCCCTTCCCAATCTGGTGTTACATATTTTGTGACATTTGTGAAGCGCTTCCAATTTTATTTTCTTTGAATTGAGGGATCGAATGGTCTCCTAATTATGAAGCCTGACATATGCATGAATAATGATTTTTGTAATCAGAAGCATTACCAAGATTTTGAAGGCAATGGACAAAGCAGGGGTTTAGTTTAACTTGGGTTATTTTTGTGTTCTTTTCTCCCCCTGGTCTTGGCTCCCCACCCTGCAGTGATGTGGGGTCAGACTCTGATAACAACATCAGACAGATAAACCAGGAGGCAGCTCACCGGCGGTTCCGCTCTCGGAGGCACATCAGTGAGGACTTGGAACCAGAGCCTGTGGAGAGTGGAGACATTCCTGAGGTGTGTATGAGTCTTGGGTTTGCAGAGCTGACTAAACTTCAAGCTGGTGTGTTTCTCATTTGTAAGCTAATTACTACACAACAGAGATAGTCATGGTTTTACATGGTGTTTGTGGAATTGCCTTGGGAAAATGCCAGCAACACAGTGATGATCCAACCAGTGCCATGCTGCCAAGGCCCTGTGCAGCTGGGGGGGCACAGTGCTAAATACTGGGGGAAACATTTATAATTCCAAGTTGCTTGTCATATGTACACTGATAGAAACACTTGCATATTCTGCTTTGAATAAGCGGAATAAATTTTAAAAAGAAGGGAGTTGGACTGGGTGGAACTGCCATGTGCTTCGGTTTCCTGTAGTGCCTTGATTTAGGGGAAAGAGGCTGGTGTTTGTCTGTTGGTCACAGTGTGGTGGTCACATGAAAGGCAAAGGGAAAGAAGGCTTGGTCTGTATAAATGCCTAACTTATTTTCTTCTGTTTTGTTAGCCTTGGGAAACCATCTCAGAGGAGGCAAGTGCCAGTGGAGATTCCTTAAGCTTGTCACTGCCACCCCCTCCTGCATCCCCCGTGTCCCGGACCAGTCCTCAGGAGCTGTCTGAGGAGCTGAGCAGGAGACTCCAGGTCACTCCCGATTCCAATGGGGAACAACTCGGCTCTTTGATTGTACGTAATGTGCTGCTCTTTCTGTGAACCTCTGTTGCTGAAATGTGCTGCTGTTTAGGATAATCTGAGTCACTTTAGACTCATGGGGAAGGACTGCTGGTCTCAGGAAAACCTGAGCATACAGTTAGCACTGCCTTCCAAAAATGCTTCACAGTGTCACCATAGAACAAACAGCCTCCAACAAGAGATTTCAGATTTAGTGTTTCTTCTGTGCCACTTGAACTCCAGATGCTGCTGCCGTTATGCTTTTGGTGAAACCAAATATGTGAGAGTAGAGAATATCAAGCTATGAATTCCCAAAGGAAAGAGGAAAAAACCCCAAAAATGGTCTCTGTCTTATCCATTAGTTTGTCAGACTGGGGATACCCCAAAAAATCAGGATAAGACACTTGCAATTGTCTCTGATTAAGACCAATTGCAAATGTTAAACAGAACATCATGCTTTGATTTGTTTATTTTTTATTCTTGGTATATGCCATCAAGGTACCTCTGCAGGTCAAGAGAGAGGAAATCATATTTACTCTTGTTCTTGTCAAACAGAATCTTGATTAGGTGCATTTTTCCCAGAGAGCCAGTGCAGTAGGGCTTTGAATGACATGAATGTCATCTGGAGGTTGGTCAGTGAATGGTAGCTCTGATGCTCTGATGGATCTGCATTCAGAGTCACTTGGGCTTGTGCTGAGAATTGCAGGGTTTAGCAGCCCTTCACTTGGAGGGCAACAGCTTTCTCAAACTGTTTCAGTGACAAGATCAGGACCTGCTTTTTTTTTTTTTTTACACTTCCAATAGTGCATAAATGACACAGCTGCAGAGTTATCTGAGTTAAAATAAAGGACTAATGATATGCCTATACAAACTAGTTCTCTGATGAGCCGTTAGTGATACCATCTTCCTTTCCAGTGCAGTAAAAGTCACAGCCAGACCCCTCTTGCAAAGTAAGAAACTGTCCAAGCAGTTAAAATCCTAGTTACCATGTGTTGTCCAGCTAGGGACGCAGCTTCCTCACTTTGTGTGGAGGCAGCTTGGATCCAGGGGTTTTCCCCGAGCCACCAGCTCTAACCTGGCTTTCCATGGTGGCAGCTCAGAGCTGTGGGTGTGGGCTGAAGGGAGAAGCCCTCAGAGCTGCCTTTCCCAGTGCTGTGCTGGGAATATCCAGCCTGACCAGGGGTCATGTTCCCCTGAGCCAGCCCCAGAGGTTCCCATCCACACACAGTTCATGTGCAGCCCGGGATAATGGGTAATTGCCATCAGATCCCTGAGCAGGGGCCGTGTGTGTGCTCAGGTGCTTTATTCCTCAGCAGGGAATGCTGCAGGCCTGTGGTCAGTCCATGTGTCACACAAATCCTCTCACTTTAACCTTGCAGCAGCAGCACAGGGAGTTACAGGTGGTTTTCTCTGCTTTTTAACACGGTACTGAACACAGATCTGGTAACAGAATGTGCTTCCAGCACTGATGTTTGCAAATAGGAGTTGGAGTTTCCGATAGGCCTCTCAAGTAGGTGCATCAAGGTGTTGCCTCATTATGTGTTGGGCACGTGAGAGGGCCCATGAGAGGCTGTAAATGCTGGCTCAGCTCTTGGTTATTGGTGCACTCACACCACTGATGTCCAGGAAGGGATGTGTAGTTGCTCTTGGCTTAAAGATGAGGTGCCAGTTATGCAAAGGAATAAGTTCAAGAATTCCCCGAGGTCTCCTTCTGTCCATGGAGCTCAGAACCTCCACTGCAGTGAAATGCTGCTTACAGCCTGTCTGGCTTTATTAGAGCTGTGTTAGTGCTGGATTTGCCTGCATACCGCCCAACTGGACCAGTGGAGAGGAATTACATTGTATTGTCAAGCAGACATGCTGCATATCTGATTTTTTAGCATTGTTTTATTTCTAGTTGATAATCATGAAGGTTGTGTCTTGGGAGGTTCAAGAATTAGAAGGCAAAGAGGTAAATTAAGACTGAATCTTTTTTTTTAGTTTTAAAGAAATACCATAAATCTCTAAGTAAATTAATTTTTAAGAGTTTGAGTTCTCATTCATAGTATTTGATCTTGGATTTATTTCCTAATGCCTAATTTTTGTCAATAGTCCATGAATTTGTTCATGTTGACATTTCTTCTTCATTAAAATGAATGAGCTCTTTTTTTGTGTATTATATATGAAGGGTCACTGTCAACAGAGAAATGGTATTTACCACTCTGGTAAAATAGTAGATAGTAATCGTTCATGGAGATTTTGTTAGAAAGAAGTTCCTACCTGTAATTACTGAATTTACTGAAATTACTGAACAACCTTCATGTTTTAAGACACATTAACTTACAGACATCTTTCTTTTGTTTTTCTTCCAGCAAAGAGAACCTTCCTCGAGACTGAGGTCGTGCAGTGTAACAGACACAGTTGCTGAGCAGTCTCAGTTATCCCTGGTAAGCCAAAGCTCCCTTTGAGTTCTTCCTTTTTGGTTGGGCATTCTCTGATTCTGAGTAACACCTTTCCTTGGATCACTCTGGTCAGACACAGATCAGTGACCAATGTGAGCATCTGACTGTCCCAGACAGTTATGGAGGTCAAATTCATGTGGGTCTGGTCAGCAGCTATAACGGGGACATTCCTGAGAGAGAAAAATGTTGGGAGTCTGAGCACTGTCACACTCTCCTCAGTTATCTAACATGGAAATCTAGGTTACTGCACTCATCTGTACAGTCAGTGAGGAGGGAAACTCCTCCAAGGGATGTTCCCAGCTGGGGGAGGAGAGGGCAGTAGCACCAGCTCTGCCTGGAAGTGGAGCAGCCACAGGACTCTCCTAGCAGGTGTATTTCCCATAAATGGATTTTACTTGCAATATATAAATTTGTCTAACATCCAAAAGGAATTGGTCCTTTGCCTGGTTGCAGTGATAAGGAGCCTTTTTGTGATAGTCATAGTACGACAGACCTGGATAGAATTGCAGCTCTTTACTCTGAGGGAGTTAGGGAAGCACCTTCTGCAGGTTTAGGTAAGGAGATCCTTCAAACAGGAAAAGATACAAAGATGTTTTGTAAACAAAGCTTCTCTCTCCCGTCAGAACCNCTTCTCTCTCCCATCAGAACCAAGCACACCTTTGGTCCAGCTGATAGGAAGTGGTACCTGTCCTACAGGATGAGGATAGCAGAGGGTGGTGGGCTTTGGTCCCTCTGCCCCCTCAGCAGTAGTTACAGAGAGACAACTTAAAATAGGAGTGTGCAAGGTGTACTTTTGAATAAAACTGGTCAGATTGCAGAAGAATATTTTAAAAAATTATACTTTTCTTCCAGGATTTTTTCTCCCAATTTTGCATTAGAAATGTGTCACATGTGAATCTGCAAGTAGGAAATCTGTGCATATTCTTTACTGAAATACTGAGTATATATAGTACATCAATAAGTTTGTTACTGAAGCTGCTGTCGCTCCTCTGCTTGTTCTCTCTGTTGCTCTTGGGCAGACATTTACAGAAATCGCTGAGGTTTCCTCTTGGTTTAATTTTTTGCCATGTCCTGGAAGTTACTCAGTGTACCTGCAGCGTGATGTGTCTCCTTCCTCTCTGGGGCTGTGCAGTGGGCTGGCTCCCAGTGCAGTCCTGCCTCAGCTGGTGCTCTCTGTGCCAGGCAGAGCTCTTTCCTGCAGGCTGTGGTGCCAGGGCTGTTCTCCTACTTTATTTAGCACTCCTGGAGCCCAGGGGCTGTACCTGGGCTCAGGTGGGGCTGGGCACCGGCCTTTCTCCTGGTCCTTGTGGGACACTCAGGTGTTCAAACCAGCAGCATTGAGAGCACTGCTCTGAAACATCATCTTACCTGATCTTAACCAGATTTAATCCTTCTTGAGCCAATGATCATTTCTCTTCTGGCAACTAAGTGCATTCTTTCTTCCTGAATGCAGCACTTTGAGATTCTGGCTTGGTTACCAGTGATTGGTGACTTTTACTTCTGCTATTATCTTAAACATTTTTTTTGTCTGATCACTCTCTCTTAATAAATGTGATTGTCCGTGATTCCTTGCTCCTAAAGATGTGACAGTAACCTGTGACCTTCCTCAGTAAATATGTGTATCATTCATTATCATTTAACAGCAGACTGGTCCCTCTAGGAGAGCTCGTTCTTCAACTGTCACAGGTGGAGAGGAGCCAACGGTAATAAAACTCTTTATCAAACACTATCTCTAAATAAAATGGGGGGACATTTAGGTCTTGTACAGTGAGGAATGTTTTCTTCACAAAGCACACATGTGTTGAATGAAATATAGGCACTGAATCAAGAGCTCCACATTCTTGTCTCAAATTTTCTCAAAATTTCTCAAACCACTGCAATTGCACTCAAATACTGGCATGCTTTAGGGATGTGAATGTGCCACTGAGTTATGACAAAGCTGTGCACTCAGGAAATGCCCTGGGCTCCTGACAAATATAACAGCTAATTCTTTAAAAAGTGAGCCTGGAAGCAGCAGGGGTTAGAAACATCAAACCAGTGTCCATGTAGCTGTGTTTGCAGCTTGCATCTGTCTTCCCTTGCTCTTCATTAGACTAATTAATTTTAATTCTTCAAGTTGATCTTAATTTGAGAGCCGTGGAGGTACAGCAATGTATCATAGAGCTCTTAATGGTCTTATTTAATGCCAGTTTCTTTTTCCAGCAGTTGATCAGCATTCCAAGGCTGAATTTGTAGTTTGATCATCCAGTAAAATTCTTGACGTACTTTGCTGAAAGTGTAATACAAGCAAAGTGGGCTTAATTTATATTGGACTCTGTCAAAAACATCCCATTCTTTAACCTGATTACCTGTCAGTCTGAAGTGAGTTATTTCATGGAAATCATTTATAGTAACCATCATAAATAGCATCTATGAATTTGTGCCCTCCTAGATAATTTATTTCAGGGAAAAAAAATTAATTTAAACTTGGTATGTTTGCTGTTTATGTCTGGGATATAAATAAGTCTTAATTTGGGTGTTGATGCATCGTTCTGTAATACTGTCTCTACTGACTGGTTGTTGAATTCTAGAACCAGTGGAGCACACTTGGAAATAGCAAATGTCTAAATAAAGTGCCTGAGTCGTTCATGGTTAGTTAATTGTGCTAGATTGACCTGCAGTGCAGTGGTGCTCTTTTGGCAGAGGATCTTGTCCTGGTTAGACTTTTTAGAGCAAAATATGAGTATTTTTCTGAAAAAAATTGAGTTCTAATGTCCCTGACCCATCATTAATGCAGCTGTATCACAGATGTTTTACCTCATCATGCTACAGCTCACTGATCTCCCCCTTGTCTTCATTCAGGGNCACAGATGTTTTACCTCATCATGCCCCTTGTCTTCATTCAGCACTTACACTCAGAGCCCCAGATCTGTGCAGGAATTGGGACTTACACTGGATTCATGGTCTAAATCCAAAAGTTTTATCTTCAAAGGCTCCATTCTTTTGGGTCTTTGGGCACCTGAGGTTTGCGGACAAGCAACTTAAGTCTCAGGGTCCCCTGGATTTTGGTTGGAGAATCCTCCAAACCCCCTCCTTGGAGCAGGACCCCAAACCAGACTTCCAGCCTCAGGCCTGAAAGCAGTGTCTTTCTCCCAATATCTGATGGAAGCAGTGTCCTTCTCCTGATGTCTGAGTTGTAACTGTGAGACACTGTGAAGTGTTTGCAGCCCACTTACTGTGGTCATTGACTCAGGGATTGGAAACCATCAGAACAGCCATGGGAAAGGTGTTCTCATTGCCTGCCAGCTCTGTGAACCAGCACAGGTGGGAAACCAGCCCTTGGATCTTTAGGAAAGAAATAAATCAGTCTCAGAGTTTGCATTTAATTTCCTCATCTGTTCCCCTCTGTTTTCCATTCTCTGTTGGGGTATGTCAGCTGTCTGAGCCATCCAGTATCTTTTCTCCTTTACTTTCTTGATTCTCCAGGCAGTTCTCCAGCTCGTTGTGTCAGCCCTGCTCTGCTCTTCAACAGCAGGAGCTCTGGGAAAGGGTCTCACGGAGATGAAGCAAGAATAAGCATTAAGTTAATTACCTTGCTGGAACAGAGAATGTAGAGAGTAGGAAAAGAACATTGCCTGGATTTCAGCAGGAGCCTTCAGAGGCCTTTACTGTTCCATGGCAAAACCTAGAGCTTGTAGTGCATGAGCCTCAGAGTTAACGCAGCTTCCTCACTGCACTTGGTTCCAGTTTCCAGCTCAGCGCTCCTGGCATGTGGAGAAACTAGTGCCTGGCGATTTCCCTGGCAGGAAGGGCACCACAGGAACAGTTCCTGTGGGGGACAGTGCCCTGGGATGGCAGTTGGTGCCTCTGGCACCGTTACATGTACACTGTCTTGTGGAGCTTTTACTAAAACATCTTGTCATGCGAAAGCTGAGGCTCCACTTTGGAGTTGTCTTTTGTCCTCAGGACACCAAACCCTGAGTGCAGCATTTGTAACATAACAAAATGGTTCAGCTGCTGTCTCTAAACCCGCAGGAGTTTCTGGCAACTGATTCAAGACACCCTGTGGTAAAGAAGAAAACAGGGCTTGGGAGATCTTGACTGCAGGGTTATTTAACTCTTACTTATCCATACTGATAAAAAGGAGAAAAAAAATCCACCTTTCTAAGCAAAACGCATTAAAACACAGAGTTCCTTTTTGTCACTATGTGTAACCTGCGAATTAAAAAGTTTGAGGGCACATAATCTTGGCTGTTTGCTGAACAAGATACCTGAATCTGTGTCAGAGTGATCCAAAAGATCTCTTGGGAGAAGAAATAATTTGACACAAAGGCACGTGACAAAGAGCTTGTGTTAAATGAAATCAGAAAGCAGATTTTTCCATATGGTTGTTGTGATTAAGAATGGTGTAAGTTAACAAGTTGCTTTTTTTAAAAGGCAACGGACTTTGAAATATTTTTAGCTATTACAAAATAATAATATAAATAGGAAAATAATATAAAATAAGAATACAGTGCTTTCTTGCCCGAGCAGCCCTCCGTGGCCTACGTGCACACCACCCCTGGGCTGCCCTCGGGCTGGGAGGAGCGGAAGGACGCCAAGGGCCGGACCTACTACGTGAACCACAACAACCGGACCACGACGTGGACACGGCCCATCATGCAGGTACCCTGCTCCAGGCACAGAGCAAGCACTCAGCTTGGGCTTGGGGTAATTTCAGTTGAAACGGCTTCCAGAACCTCTGAAATTCAAAGGAAAAATCCTGAGTTTTGTCATGACAACTCAGGTGAATCATAAAAAATTGCAATGATTGAGATGTTTTTTCTTTTAACTGTGTTAAGGCACAGATCAAGCTGGTTGCTGCAAGGGAAGGAATTTCCAGAGGGGTGTGGAGGAATTTCTAAAAGGAGGCAAATGTGTGTTCTTGGGATTGAATTTGAAAGTTGGCCTGATCCATTAATAGAACTGTGTGTTATTGACCCTTCTAACAGAACTGCATTAAATACCTTTAGGAAAGTATGTTTAAGAATAATCATCACAATGATAACAAGCATTGCCATGGTTTTTGAAGTGCCCTGACTGTGGCTGCGCAGCGTTTGTGCTGTTTGTGACTTGTCTTTGTCCCCTCAGCTCGCCGAGGACGGGATGGTGGGACCAGGCACCAGCAGCAGCAACCACCTGAGTGAGCCGCAGATCCGGCGGCCCCGCAGCCTCAGCTCCCCCACCGTCACCCTGTCGGCCCCGCTGGAGGTGAGGACACTGCTGGCTGCTGGCCCAGAGACTCGCTTCCCTTTTAGCTGTGCAACACAGCCACTTCGAGNAGATTTCCTCTTCACCCTTAGAGTTTGAAGAGCTGTGGCTCACGTGGCCTCCCATTTAAAGGCTTTCTTGTAAAAGAGATATACTGCATCATGAAGCACAAAGCACTGTTTTTATTTTTTCTTGGTAAAATGAATTATGGACCCATCCAGGGCAGGTGCAGGGAAAGGTACAGTCAGGTGTAAATACTGGGGACATTGTCATGGCAGAGGGGAGGGACTGGACACAAGGTCCTTCACGGCAAAAGGCTCAGGAAGGAGCCTTTTGTGATAGAAGGAGCAGGTAGAGCTAATTAAGTTCTAGGAAATCAGTCCCAGCACTTAATTCTAGCATTAATTACATCTGGAATGAAGAACTCTTTGCTGTGAAGCCGAGTTGGGTTGGTTTTGGTGAGCAATGGTGGTGTTTCCTGCTCCGCAGGGCATGAAGGACTCTCCGGTGCGCCGGGCGGTGAAGGACACCCTGTCCAACCCCCAGTCCCCACAGCCGTCCCCCTACAACTCCCCCAAGCCCCAGCACAAGGGGGCCCAGAGCTTCCTGCCCCCGGGCTGGGAGATGCGCATCGCCCCGAACGGCCGCCCCTTCTTCATCGACCACAACACCAAGACCACCACCTGGGTAAGGGCTGTCCACGCTGCTCTGGCACCGAGGGCCGTGGGAAATGCTGCTGTCTGTTTTCCTGCCTGCACACCCCTCTCTTAGTGTGGCACTTGCCTTGTCTTTGTTTGTAAGAGCTGAAAATGTGCATACGGATCTAAATGCCCTTATGGAGTGCAGGCATCTTAAGGACAGGGCTGTGGGTTTTGCAACATATCCCTGGAGATACCACACTTAATGGAGTCAGGTCTTACATCAGCCTGACTCTTAACACTGAAAAATTCATTGTAGTGTCAGAATCCTAATAAGGCATGTTTTAGTTTATTCTCAAAAGATAAAAAAATAACTGTAAAGTAGGAGGATTTCCAGGTAACTGTGCTTGACTGAGTTGGTAGATCTGCCTTGATCTGTTGGATTTTCAATTCCATATTTGTGTTCCAGGAGGATCCACGGCTGAAGTTCCCTGTGCATTTGAGATCCAAAGCGTCTCTGAACCCCAATGACCTGGGCCCTCTTCCTGTAAGTGACACTGTGCCTGTGTTGTGCCCTGCACCTGCTGTCCCTGGGTTCTTCTCTGTCCCTGGCACAGGCACTGGAGCCTTGCCGTGAGCTGGGACTCACTGGGGCTCCCTGGGGCCAGTCCAGAGTGCTCAGAACTCAGGGCCTCTTCCTATGCTACCTGAGCCACTGAGCTCCCAGACACTTCCCTGGGCCTTGTTGGACTCTGCTTTTTGCTAATCACTTGTTGCTTAGGGAAAACGGAGCAGATTGTTCCAAGCAAGCTCTGTCAGTGCACCAGCATATTCTGGGATTCAGAAACCTGAATAAGTTTGGATTTTTCTGTGAAACTTCCATATTTTGCAGAGAAAACTATGATTTTCATGTCAGAAGTTTTGCCATACTTGTAACCAAAGTATAATAGGGATTTAAAGCCACGTCATATGCAGAGCTTTGCTTTGTTTTTAAAATACTGCATCCTTAATGGCAGAGAGTAAGATGTGAAAGCTGACACATTGCTGGTCACAGAGCAGGAATGCCCTTTGGCTTTAGGAAACAGCTGTGGGACTAGCTGTGCTCCTGCAGTTGTTCAGGTACATTGGGCATGTGTTAACCTTGGAGACACTGCAGGGCCAATTACAATTTGTTGTGTTAACTGCAGGAGGTGGGGCCTGCAGTGAAACCAGGACTTTATGGCTGGGAATATATATGTAGTAACAGCTTTCACCTCAGTTAAACAATCTGGTTTTGAGTGAGGAATGACTACAGAATTTAACAAGAGTTTCTCAAAAAAGATTGCAGTGAAATAATTTCTCCTCTCTATTTTATGGAAATCCAGGCTGGCCAGCATTGCCTGTCCCAGCACCAGCCATCCCTTCTCCTTTCTGCACTGCAGTCTCCTGGGAGATGAGGAAGGGGAATAGATAAAAAGGGAAGTGCTGAGGATGAGCTTAGGACATTCCTGCCCCACTCTACTGGGATCCTGGGTTACACATTTACAGTGGCTTTCAGAAGCAGGAGCAGAAACACTCAACTGCCCCAATGATGGACCATCTGTTCTCTGTGATTGTTTGCCCACAGCAGGAAATGGGTGTAAACCCTGTGGCAAGAGGTTTCCACTTCCAAGCTTTACAAAAAATTTCCTGTGTGAGATGCAGTCACCTGTATAATTATCCAGGTCTGAGTGTGCCTGGATTTCTGGCTTTGCTATAGTGCCTTTGTGGCATCTGGGTTTCCTGCCTCACAAACATCTCTGACTGTTCCAGGAGGTGGGCAATGCATTGCTTCAGGCTATGTGACACTGGCACTATTTTACTTATTTTCTCTTCTGTTTGTTTTTATTTCCCATTTCCAGCCTGGCTGGGAGGAAAGAATACACCTGGATGGAAGGACATTTTATATAGACCATAGTAAGTAAGCACTCAGGCACTAGAGCAAATAGACAAAGGGAGGTACTGAGTATTGAAGTGAAAGCTTTGTGATTTTACTCTTCATTTAGGAAGCCAGGTGTTGATATGTGGAGACATTGATACCAGAGACTTAGTGCCCTCCTACGGTACTGTACATTCACTGGAAGCTTGCTTTAATTGGCTCATCAAGCTTTGTCCCTCTCTGACTTGTGAAGCATTAACATTTCCTCTCTGTGGTTTCTTTTGTTCTTGTTGATATTTTGGATTCGTTGTTGTTGTTGTTGATGATCCCATGGCTTATTTGCACTTAATAAATTAAAATATACACTAGGAATAGAAAATAAGATGAGAAAAGATCCTGTAGCCACAGCTCCACGTATAGGCAGTGGAGCAATTAGCACTGAGAACTACTTTCCTCTGCTTTCAGAAGGTTTGTGGCAGTGCTGATTCTGATCTTATTTCCTATTTAGAGCATGTGAAACTGCACCAGCCCATTAATATTCTCCAGTTCTGTTAGTGGAGTTCTAGTGTAAGTGATGTTTCATTGTAGACTTGTCTTCCTAGAGCATCTCAGAACTGCTGTGTGAGTTTCGTTGGTGTTTGGACACAAAGCAACCCACAAAGGCTGGGCTGGGTCTTCTTACTCTTTTTGGTTTGGGTTTTTTTTTAAACTTCAGGACTCATAATAAGATATTTCCTCACAGCCACAGCCAACTCACATAACTGTCAGAGGAGGGTACAGGGAGGTTAAAATATAAACTGTTCCCTGTGTTTGACAGAAT
>VYXB01001574.1:49420-66075 GCA_013397135.1 Pachyramphus minor | reverse complement strand
GTCCCAGGGGATGTTCCAGGATATGTCCCAGGTGTGTCCCAGGTGTGTCCCAGGGGTGTCCCAGGGGTGTCCCAGGTGCATTCCAGGCCCGTTCCAGGGGTTTCTCTCTGGTTGGGGGCCGGGGATGCCCCGTGGCTGCTCTGGATCAGAACTCCCAGGGCTGCCCTGGGTCCCCTGTGGCCTGGGGGAAGCTGCAGGTCCCCCCTGGCAGCTCATGGAGCTGTTTCTCCAGAGGGATCCCTGGAAGTGCCCCGGGCCAGCTTGGAGCAACCTGGGGTGGTGAAGGTGTCCCTGCCATGGCAGGGGGTGGCACTGGATGATCCTTGGGGCTTTCCCACCCAACCCATTCCAGGATTCTGTTCCCTCAGCCCTTGTTTGTCACCTCTGGCAGTCAGTGGGAGCTTCTCTCTTGCAGGAGAAAGCAAATATTAAGGTGTTGGTGCTCCCTGCTCACATTTGGATTGATCCCCACCTCGGATCCACTTGGATTTGTAGCAGTGAATTCACCTAAAGTTGTGTCTTCCCTTTGGAAAAGCTTTAAATGGGGAGGGAGTTTGATTTGGGGTTGTGTTTTAGGGTTAGGAAATGCATTATTTAAAAGGATTTAATGTTTTCCTCCCTGCTTGTGATGGTCTGAGTGTAAATGGATTTCTGATCCAGAGGAAGGGAATAAATCCAGCTGGGGAGGGAGAGGTGGGAGTGGAGATTCCCAGGCCCTTCCCTGCTCCCTCCAAACTTCCCACACTGATCCAAGCAGGGCTGAATTTCCCTGTTCTTCCACCAGCAAAGGTTGTACTTGTTGGAGGGAGGAGGATGCAAAATCCTGGGAAACAGTAGCAACAGCCTCCACCCCTCTGGGATAATCCCCATCCCATCCTCACCTGTGCTGTCCTGGATCCTGGAATATGTTTGTGTGTCCCAAAGAACTCCCACAAATATTTCTGTGGAATTATGTCTCTGACAACACATCCCTGGATTTATACACAGAGAAAATGACACCCTGAGATAACAGAGGTCCAAAACCCACCTTGCAGCCTGAGCCCTTGGTTTCTTGGGGTGTACTTTGTGATATTCTGCATCTTTCTCTCTGCTGTGGTTTTTTTTTCCCCCCCTGTATTTCCACCCCAGCACCTGCCAGCTCTGCTGCAGAGCTGAACACCGAGTATTTACCACTGGCATTAATCATTTTATTGAGCAAAAGGCTCCTCACACACCGAAATACCCGAGATCAAAGCTTTGCAAAACAAAGCTGTTCCACTCCAGAAGAGAGGAGACATTTTCCCTGGTTCAAACAGCTGAAATACTCCGTGAATAATGTAAGTTAAGTGTCAGGAGCAGCTTGTACCTCCTCTCTTTAGCATTTTGTCGGTGCCTCTTGTGAATAATTATGAGCTGCTGAATAATATCTGGGTTTTTCCTGGGTTGGGTTTTTGTTTTTAACACCGTGCAGAGAGTTCCAGGGTGGTTGGAGCCTTCCTGGGCCGGCCTGTGCTGGATTAATTAATAGATTTCTGCTGGTTATTTATAGATTGCCCATCACTGGAGCATCCAGGCCCTGGAGTAACATGATTCCAGGCAAATAGTTCCCCCTTGGAACCTTCCTGGCTCTGCTTTGTCCTGGAGCTTCCCAGCATTTCTCTCTTCTCGATGTTTCCAGGAAGGAGGGATGTTGGAAAGGGTGAACTGGGGGTTCTGTGCCTCAGATCTGGGGGTGCTTCATTTGGATTTTTGCTTCATTTGGCCAGGATTTCACAATTATAACAAAAGTTGGTGTTAACAGGCAGGGAAATGAGATTTAGTGCTCTTTGATTCTGATCTCTGGCTCAAAGCTCCACCACTCCAGGGCTCCATCCCTGGGAATTTATTTCCTTCCCATTCCTGTTCCCACGTGATTTGTGTCTTTTTCTTTTGGTTTCATTCCCTTTTCCTGTTTGAGCTGTGATTTGTGGTTCGGAATTATTTTACATTCGGTTGTTATTTATTAGATATTAATTTTTTTATTAGTTTTTCCTCATTTGAGACATTTTAAGGATAATTCTAGGCCTGTGTTTTTCTTCAGTGGCCACGTTTGAGCAACTCCTGCTTTATCCCTGTATCCCTATATCCCTCTGCTTCCCAACCCTCTTCTGTGGATCTGAGGATCCCCTTTGGAGACTGAACAGCTCCAGGTCCTTCTGCATTTACTGAAAATCTCATTTTTAACCCTCTTTTGGACTCTGTGGGTTTAAAGCTCAGTGGGATGTTCCAGCCTTGGCAGGAAGAACCAGGAGATGTCCCAGGGGCTGATTCCCAGTGGATCCCAGTCCCTGGGTGCTGGGAAGGTGGGATAAAGGAGGGAGCAGCCCTGGAACACCAGAGCAGGGGGGAGCAGGTCACTTAAAGCCCCTTAAAAAGTGCTTTTTAGGGTTCAGAGTTGGCAGTTGGCTTCCCCAGTTTGAGCAGCTCCTTTAGGTTCCCCAAAAGGAGGTTTGAACCCTAATCCTGGGGAGGAGGAAGTTGTTTGGGAACTGGGTTTGGCTCTGGGGGCTTTTTACTGCCTTTAAAAAAAACCTTCATAAAGGGAAAACCCGATTTCATCTTGGCCAAAAGTGAGATGGCCCAGAAATACTTTAATTACTGAAGATTCTGCTGTAAATACACAAAATGTGGGGCCTGGAGCTCCTCAGTGGTGTGAGGGCCTTGCTTGAAACAGCATTTTGTGTCCTTAAAATGAATATTTCTGTGCTCCAAAAGCACAACAAGGAGTGAGGTTTGCAGCCACTCCTGGAAATCCCAGCTCCAGATTGATTTAACAACTGGAATTAGAGCAGGTTCAGCACCAATTTGGCCAGAATCCTGGCTGTGTTGGGATAAAAAGGGCAGACCCAGATAATAAATCTTACATTATTAAGCTCATTGCTCTGTGTTACTTAATCCAGCTCATAATTCCTGGTTTTTAGCAACGAGTGAATGGGACTGTTTCTTCTGATCTGGGACTATTAAAAACCACGTATTTGCTGCCCAAGTTGGATTGTTTTCTTGCTTCTCCCCCTCTGCCAAGCTGTTTATTTTGGCTGGTTCTGTCTCCAGACATCTCTCCTCAGCTTTTTGTGGCTGTCAGATGGGAGGAGGGATGGGAGCAGCACAAAATCCCTTCCAGCCGGGGAGATTCCCATCCCCTCCAGCCCCGGAGCTGCCACTTCCCTGGGAAGGACTCCTCTCGCTGCCTGACACAACCAGTGAGTTTTACAATCCCAGTTCCCACCTTCTCCCCCTCCTTCCAGGATGGCGGACACGGACCTGTTCATGGAATGTGAGGAGGAGGAGCTGGAGCCCTGGCAGAAGATCAGTGATGTCATTGAAGACTCCGTGGTTGAGGATTACAATTCCATGGATAAAACTGCCACAGGTGATTCCCTGCTTGAGGCTGGAATGGTCCCTCTTCCAGGGGTTAGGTGGGAAGGGCTGTGGCTTTCCTGGGAATCCTCCTTGCCCTGATCCTGAGGAGGATTTGGGGTGACCAAGGTGCCACCACAGGGACATCTGTGCCCAGAGACCGGGAGTCACGTCCCAGCTGGAGCTGGGAATGGGTGGGATGCTCCCAAAATCCTGCCTGCAGTCATCCCAAGCTTCCCCCAGTCTGCTTTCCTGCTGCTGGCTGCTGGATGGGATTTTGTGTTAATTAATGAACAGGACTGACTGGGATTGGTCTGTTCTCCCAGCGTAGAGTTTGGATTGGGAGTGGTTTTGGTTTGGGATATAGTTCCCTAAGGAACAAGGCCTAAAATCTGTGTTTTTTCTTAACCCTCTGGGACTTTGAGCAGCAGACATTAAAACCCACAGGTCTGAACTTCTCCTGAGACATTTCATCCTTTTTAACGTGGATTTGCACAAAAAAACCTCTTCCCTGTGCCAGGCACCCAACACCTCACAAACCAGGAATTCCAAACCCCCAAAAACCAGGAATATCTTCCTGCTGGATCCCAGTTTCCCCCTGCAGATGGGTTTTGAAACGTCTCAAATTACTGGGACAGAAAAAGCAAAAATCCCTGAACTCTAAATATCCTGAAGTGACGCTCGGCCTCGTTTTCTCTTCCCTTAATTTGCTGTGGTTGGGTTGGAGCTCAGCCCGTGTCCCGTCCCAGCAGGAGACACCGAGGGGCTGGAGAACTCCTGAGGGAGCTGGGGGGGCTCATCCCGGGGTCCCCAAACCCTGACACTGCAGGTCCCCTCTGAGGGGCTGTGGCCATCACCGCCATCCCATTCCCTGGGCTGTATCCCGCTGTTTTCCAGGCGGGAATGCAGCAGTACATCCACAGCAGGACAGTCCCTGCTGCTGCCCCAGCACAGCCCATTCCCTGGGCTGTATCCCTGAGCTGTATCCCTGTGTTTTCCAGGCAGGAATGCAGCAGCACATCCAGGGGGACAGTTCCTGCCTCTGTCCCAGCACAGCCCATTCCCTGGGCTGTATCCCAGTGCTGTATCCCTGTGTTTTCCAGGCGGGAATGCTGCCATACCTCCAGGAGGACAGTCCCTGCTGCTGCCCCAGCACAGCTGACTCCCTGAGCTGTATCCCTGAGCTGTATCCCTGTGTTTTCCAGGCGGGAATGCCGCGGTACCTCCAGGAGGACAGTCCCTGCTGCTGCCCCAGCACAGCTGACTCCCAGTGCTGTATCCCTGTGTTTTCCAGGCAGGAATGCTGCAGTACATCCACAGCAGGACAGTCCCTGCTGCTGCCCCAGCACAGCCCATTCCCTGTGCTGTATCCCTGAGCTGTATCCCGCTGTTTTCCAGGCGGGAATGCTGTGGTACCTCCAGGAGGACAGTCCCTGCTGCTGCCCCAGCACAGCCCATTCCCTGGGCTGTATCCCTGAGCTGTATCCCTGTGTTTTCCAGGCAGGAATGCTGCAGTACCTCCAGGAGGACAGTCCCTGCTGCTGTCCCACCACAACCCATTCCCAGTGCTGTATCCCTGTGTTTTCCAGGCGGGAATGCTGCAGTACCTCCAGGAGGACAGTCCCTGCTGCTGACGCAGAGCCCCACGCCCGCGCTGGGGGCCGTGGTGACCCAGCCCCTGCTGCGCCCCGTGCAGATCATGCAGAACGCCAACCACGTGCCCACCCCCCCCGTGACCAGCCAGCCCATCTTCATCACCACACAGGTGAGCTCCTGGAGCCTGGAAATCCAGGGAAAAGCCGTGGGAACCATCCCCTGTCCCTGCGCCCCTCAGGGGACGGTGCCCTGGAAAAAACCCCCCTCGGGGGGTTGGCACCTGTGGCTGGTGGGACACAGCAGGGGAGGTTTGAGGGGAGAAGCTCTTGGAAAAGAGGAGGTTTGTGAGGGAGAAGGGTTTTTCAGGGAGGGTTTTCCAGGGAGAAGGTTTCTGGGTGCTTGGGGGAAGGGGGATGAGTGGAAGCTGTTTATGGGATGTTGTCAAGTACGAGGAAGGCACCTCACAGTCCAACTTGTGCTGTGGGGTGGGTTGTTTTTTGTGTATTTATTGGGTTTTTGGGGCAGAAGGTTTGGATTGGACACACCTTGTGTGGTCACAGTGCTGTTTGATCCCAGGGCTTTCCCGTGAGGAACGTGAGGCCCGTCCAGAACACCGTGAACCAGGTTGGGATTGTCCTCAATGTCCAGCAAGGGCAGACAGTGAGACCCATCACCCTCGTGCCAGGTAAGGGCTGGCACAGCCAAGCTCCTTTTTGGGGCTAAAACCACGAAAAATGACATTTCAAACTTGTGTTTCCCAGGGGGAGGTTCAGCTCTGTCATGTTTTTAATAACACTCGTTTCTGCTGCCAGACCCTCATAAAGAGGGACTAAACTCGTGGTCACTGTCTCCAGAACAACCTCATGTCCAAAGGAATTTGGATCTGGAGGGTCCCCCTGGGTTTCCATCCCTATTGACTGGGACTGTGACCTCAGGGATTGTGAAGGAGAATAAAAATGGGCATAAAAACATCATTTATAAATGGAATTCAACCAACCAAACCCTGAAACTGGGGCTCATGAGCTGCTTGGGGTTCTGGGGGGAAATTCCACCTAAAGAAAAGCTGTTAATTGAGTCTGGATTTAAATCCAGTTTAAATCCAGTTTTAAATCCATTCTGCTTGGGAAGTGAAATGAGAATTCCGGGGGCTCAGCAGTGGTGGGAGTCGGGTTGTGCTCCGTTATTCCTGTGCCAGGAATGGACTTGGATGAGTTGATCCAGGCCTGGGATTGGATTACTGATCTAGGAATTACTGCTCCAGGCCTGGGATTGGATTACTGATCTGGGAATTACTGCTGCAGGCCTGGGATGGGGGTNCCTGCTCCAGGGATGGGGTGGGTTCCTGGCTCAGGCCTGGGATGGGTTCCTGCTCCAGGGATGGGTTCCTGCTCCAGGCCTGGGATGGGTTCCTGCTCCAGGGATGGGTTCCTGCTCCAGGCCTGGGATGGGTTCCTGCTCCAGGGATGGGGTTCCTGCTCCAGGCCTGGGATGGGTTCCTGCTCCAGGGATGGGGTTCCTGCTCCAGGCCTGGGCCGCTGACGTGTCTCTGTTTGAAGCCCCAGGTACCCAGTTTGTCAAACCTGCCGTGGGGGTGCCTCAGGTGTTCTCTCAGGTGGCCCAGGTGAGAGCAGGGGCCCCGCTGCCTGTGCGCCCCGCGCCCAACACCTTCACCACGGTCATCCCGGCCACGCTGACCCTGCGCAGCACCGTGCCCCAGGCCCAGGCCCCACAGCAAAGTAAGTGCTGCCCCAGCTCCTCCAGAACCCCCTCCCCTCCCTGGGCAGCCTGGGCCAGGCCTGGACAGCCCTCTCCAAGTGGGAATTTTCCCCCATATCCAGTCTGACCCTGCCCTGGTGCAGCTCTGGTCCTGCTGCTGTTCCCTGGGAGCAGAGACCAGCCTGGGCTCCCACTGGGGGCTGTAGAGAGTGAGAAGGTCCCCCCTGAGCCTCCACATTCCCAATGGGATAATCCATGGCTCAGCCACCCCTGGGGAAGCCTGAAGGCTCAGCAGAGGGGTTGGGGTTCACAGGGACTGAGCAGATTCCCTGCTGGAGTTGTGTTGTCCCTTCCTCCCAGTGAGCATTGCCAGCTTCGTGACCGTGAAGAGGCCTGGGGTGACGGGGGAGAACAGCAACGAGGTGGCCAAGCTGGTGAACACCCTCAACACTGTCCCCTCCTTGGGACAGAGCCCCGGCCCCCTCGTGGTGTCCAACAGCAGCCCCGGATCCCAGAGATCCAGCGTGTCGGAATCCTCGTCCTCCTCGTCGTCGCTGAAAGGTACCGCTGTGCTCTCCCCAAAAACCTCCTTCCTGAGGGCGTGGGGGCCAAAAGCCAAGGGCATTTCATGGCCCTGGGAGCCCAAACTGGATTTAAGGGGCATTTCATGGCCCTGGGAGCCCAAACTGGATTTAAGGGGCATTTCATGGCCCTGGGAGCCCAAACTGGATTTAAGGGGCATTCCATACCATCTCTCTTCCAAGTGTGTTTCTCCAGCTGGAGGAGAAGGTGAATTCTTCTTGTCTGCTGGAAAGCCAAACAAATGTTTAGAAATGTGGGGATTTGGTGCTTCTTGTTTCATGTTGTGTTTCTCTTGTCACAGTCAGTTCATCCCCTATTCCCACCTTCGACCTGCAAGACGGTGGCAGGAAGGTTTGTCCCAGGTGTGATGCTCAGTTCAGAGTCACTGAAGCTCTGAGAGGACACATGTGTGTAAGTTGCCATTCCCAAAGGGTTATTTGGGGTATATCAACATGTTAATTATTTCTAGATACAGTTTAACTGGGGGGATTTAATTATTTCCAGGTACAGTTCAATGTGTGGGGTTTAATTAGCTCTAGGCTCAGTTTAAGGGGGATAAGCAGTTCTAGGTGCAGTTTAGTGTGGGAGTCAATGATTTCCAGGTGCAGTTTGATGTGGGGTTTAATCATTCCTGGGGTCACTTTGCCCTGGGGGGGCTTTAGTTCTCCCTGGGCACTTTGCCCTGGGCGTGGGTCACTCCCTGGTGGGCACAGCCCTGGTGTGCTGGTTAACCCTGGCTGTCCCCCCCCTCCTTTGCAGTACTGCTGCCCCGAGATGGTGGAGTTCCTGAAGAAGAGGAAATCCCTGGACTCGGAGCCCCCCCTGCAGTCCCCCAAGCCCCCGTCCCCGGAGAAGCCCCCGGCAGGAGCCCCCCCTGCCCCGTGCCCGGCGGTGCCAGCGCTGTCCCCGTGTGCCAAGGCCCCCGAGGGGGGCGAGGGGGGCCCGGACTCTGCCCAGAGCAAGCTCATCATGCTGGTGGATGACTTCTACTACGGCCGGGACGGGGGCAAGGGCGCCCAGCTGCTGCCCTTCCCCAAGGTGCCCACGTCCTTCCGCTGCCCACACTGCACCAAGAGGCTCAAGAACAACATCCGGTGAGGACAAGGGGCAGAGGGGCACAGAAGCAGCCTGAGCAGCCCCAGTTTGGGGGGTCAGAGATGAACTGGGAGCACCAGTGCTCCTGCAGAGTTACAGTGGGAATATATAGATCCTGCAGAGCTCTGGGGGGTGTGTGTGTGTAAAACCAGCCTGAACAGCCCCAGTTTGGGGGGTCAGAGATGAGCTGGGAGCACCAGTGGTGCTGCAGAGCTCTGGGGGGGGGTGTGTGTGTAAAATCCAACCTGAACAGCCCCAGTGTGGAGGGTTACAGATGAGCTGGGAGCACCAGTGGTGCTGCAGAGCTCTGGGGGGGGGTGTGTGTGTAAAATCCAACCTGAACAGCCCCAGTGTGGAGGGTTACAGATGAGCTGGGAGCACCAGTGGTGCTGCAGATTTAAAGTGGGAATATATAGATCCTGCAGAGCTCTGGGGGGTGTGTGTTTGTGTGTGTAAAAATCTGCCTGAGCAGCCCCCAGTTTCCAGGGCAGCCTCCTGTGCTCATTGCCGGGTGACAAGAAATAATCACCCTTGAGGAACAGCCACCCCCCTTCTCATCTTTCCATGTTGATTTTTCACCAGAAAGGGGAAATGTTCCTCTGCAGTGGTGTTTTCTGGACGAGCCACTCTTCACTGCCACTGTGCTGAACTGCCCTTTGCCAGCAGTGAGACCCCAGAGCGGGGTCAGAAGGGCTCAAACCAGGAGTCCTGGGGGGCCAGAGGTGCAGAACATTGGCATTCGTGTCCCTCCCTTGCAGGTTCATGAACCACATGAAGCACCACGTGGAGCTGGACCAGCAGAACGGCGAGGTGGACGTGCACACCATCTGCCAGCACTGCTACAGGCAGTTCTCCACCCCCTTCCAGCTCCAGTGCCACCTGGAGAACGTCCACAGCCCCTACGAGTCCACCAGTGAGCCCCTTCTCCTGCCTTTGCCGCCCTAGAGCAGGGGTTTGTCTCGTGCTAGTCACCAGTCTTACAGGAGCCACAAAATCGGGCTTGTCTTCAAGCCAGCAGGTAGAACCAGTTCTCAGGGTGGTCCAGTGAGAACATCCCTCAGTGGTGCCCTCAGTCCTACTCGATTTTTCCTTCAGGAAATGGTTCTGTTTTGCTGAAAAACCCCTCTCCCCCTGACTCAGGTGGAGTCACCCGAGTGTCACACAGAGAGACTAAAGTCAAAATCCACTTCAGTCCAGGGCAGAAAGTCACTCTTTAATTTCCTGCTCCATTCAGTGTTGAGCCTTGGCTGTGGTTTGCCAGTTCTGCTCAGATTATTGACATTTAATTTTTAAATTGGTTTCAAGGAAGCCTTTCCTAGATGTTACCACACAGCCACAGGTCTTTTGCATTAGTCCTTCAGTGGATCTCAGAGAGGGATTTATCCTCTCTTTCAACAGGAGAACACTGAGAACAAACTTTAAAGGGCACTTGTAACCAAAGGAACCTGCAATTTTAATTTTTCCCCCCAGTTTTGACCCACTTTTCCTCTCTTTTGCAGCCAAGTGCAAGATCTGTGAGTGGGCCTTTGAGAGCGAGCCCATGTTCCTGCAGCACATGAAGGACACCCACAAGCCTGGGGAGATGCCCTACGTGTGCCAGGTAGGAAAAGGGATTCAGGAGCTGGATTCCATTCTCACATGCTGGAGAAAAAGAGGAAATCTGGAATTTTCCATCCAAATGAGGGGCTCAGAGTGGTCCTGGGGAGCCCAGTTGTGTATTTTTCCCCAGGCTCCACGAATTAAAAACCAGAAGAAGCTTCCAAACCAAGCTCTGTTAAACCAGATCTTGCTCCAAACCCTGATTTTACGTAGACCCCGAAGAAGCTGCTGCTTAGTGAATTCCAGCTGCTTTGCACTGACTGGCTCTCCCTTTTTAATTCTCCTTTTCCCCCTCAGATTTGGAGCTGGAACTGTCGCTTCCCTTTACAGAAGGGGTTGAAATCTGGGGTATAAAACCCTTGAGTAGCTGCTTGATTCGCTGCCTTCCAGCAGGAATAACCAGCTGCTGGTTCCTGAACTCCCCTGAGCTCCAGGGACGATCCCTGTGGCTCCAGCTCGGGCTGTCCCAGCATTCCCAGTGTTCTTGGGAATGTGCTGTGGAGATGTCCACATTCTGGTGATGAGCATGAGCTTTGTGTCCCCGTTAACTGGGGTGTCCCCGCTCCTGCAGGTGTGTCAGTACCGCTCCTCCCTCTACTCCGAGGTGGACAGTCACTTCCGGATGATCCACGAGGACACCCGGCACCTGCTCTGCCCCTACTGCCTCAAGGTCTTCAAAAACGGGAATGCTTTCCAGCAGCACTTCATGAGGCACCAGGTACCTGGGAACCACCTGCCTGGGGGGGAGAAGGAAGCTCTTGGTAGGGAGAATTCAGGAATTGGGCGCTTTGACCCCAAAATGTTTGCCCCAAACTCCTCTGCTGGACTCCCCAGAGGCAAAGGGGAGGCAGCTCCTGAGGGAGTGTTGCCCCAGCACCTGTGGCACTTCCAGGGGTGGTGCCTGTGCAGAACCTGATGATTTTAATTAAAAACCCCCTGGGATTTAGAACAAACCACCCAAGGTTCGGGGCCCGGCCGTGAGGGACTCGCAGGCCCTGAAGGAACTTTGCTTTCAAAGAGGGGGAAAACTGGGGGTTTGGAGGTTTATTTTCTTTCATTTTTCAACAACCCCCCCTGCTGTGTGGGGCCTCCTGTTCCTCTCAGCTGCAATTCTCTCCTTTGCTTTAGAAGAAGAGTGTTTATCACTGCAACAAGTGCAGGCTCCAGTTCCTCTTTGCCAAGGACAAAATCGAACACAAGCTGCAGCACCACAAAACCTTCCGGAAGCCCAAGCAATTAGAAGGATTAAAACCTGGAACCAAGGTGAGAAATCCAGGGTTTCTGTGCCCTGGCTCCCTCAGGGAACACCTGGAGTGTTTGTGTTGGGATGTGTTCACTAACGTTGTAAAAATGAGACTCGTTTTGCCTGCATCACCTAAACCACAGGATGGGTAATTAGTTAATTGGGTAACTCATAGAGAGGAATAAGTGAGAGAGAGGAGGTGACAGACTCACCTCTGGAGGTACCTGAGCTGTCTGGACGTGCTGCATGGTTTTTTGGGGACAAACAGGCACTTTTGGGGCTCAAATCCTGTGTCCTCTTTCAGGCTCCTGCTGCCCTGAGGGGGCTGAATCATGTCCCTGGAGCACCTGAGCCTGAATTTGGCTACAGAGAATCCCAGAATGGTTTGGGTGGGAAGGGACCTTAAAGACCCTCCAGACCATGGGCAGGGACACCTCCCACTAGCCCAGGTTGCTCCAAGCTGGCCTTGGACACTTCCAGGGGTGGGGCATCCATGGAATAACCTGTGCCAGGGCCTCCCCACCCTCACAGGGGATTCCTTCCCAATATCCAGCCTAAATTTCCCCTCTGTCAGTCTGAACCCATCCCCTTGCCCCATCACCCCAGTTCCTGATGAACAGCCCCTCTCCAGCTCCCCTGTAGCCCCTTGAGCCCCTGGAAGGTGCTCTGAGGTCTCCACACAACCTTCAGGCTGAACATTCCCAGCTCTCCCAGCCTGTCTCCATCAGGGAGATGCTCCAGTCCCTTTATGAACTTTGTGGCCTCCTCTGGACTTGCTCCAACAGTTCCACATCCTCCCTGTGTCGGGGGCCTGGTTGGAACCTCCCGAGGTGTCCCTGTGGTGCCACCTCACCTGTCCAGGCCCCCTCAGGGTGTGACCCCAGCAGCACCAACAGAGATGCTCCCAAAGCTCCTTTCTGCCCTGTTTTTCTGCTCCCTGCAGGTGACAATCAGGGCGTCCCGGGGACAACCACGGACGGTGCCGCTCTCCTCCGACATGTCCCAGGGCATGGGACAGGACACAGCTCCTCTGTCATCCTCCTCAGACCCCCAGCCCATCTTCCTGTACCCTCCTGTCCAGAGGAACGTCCAGAAGAGAGCGGTCAAAAAAATGTGAGAACTCCCCTTTTTTTTGGTTTGTTTGTTTTTTGGGCTGAATTTTCCATTTCTGAAGGTTTTGGAGGGGCTGTCCTGGGTTGTTTCGGTGCCACGGGGGGATGGGGAACCCCTGACCCTGATCCAGTGCCCAGGGGGGGTTCATTCCATGGGCTTGGCTTCCCACAGAACCAGGACTGTGCTTTGAAAGCCCTAAAGGTTGGAGTGGAAATCCAGAATGAGCTGGCAGTGGAATTCCAGCAGGGAAGGGATTTCTGCCCACCCTGAGGGATCATGGAGTGGTTTGGGTGGGAAGGGATTTAAAGATCCTGCAGACCATGGACAGGGACACCTTCCACTAGACCTTCTCCAGGTCCAGCCTGGCCTTGGACACTTCCAGGGATGGGGAATCCATGGAATAACCCGTGCCAGGGCCTCCCCACCCTCCCAGGGAAGGATTTCTCCCCCATATCCACCCTAAATTTCCCTGTTTCAGTGTGAACCCGCTCCCCTTGCCCTTGTAAAAAGCCCCTCTCCTGTGGCCCCTTCAGGTGCTGCTGCCTTGTCCTCAGGATTATTATTTTTTATCATTTTCCCATTAATTACGCCCTTCCAAACGATTTACAGGGAGCAGGAAACCTTTGCCCTGGCACCGAGGAACGAGTTTGCGGAGTTTCCGCGTCCCTCAACCCTCTTTTATCCCAATAAATCAGCTCCAGTTGTAGGATTGTGCTGCTCAAACCCTGACAGAGCTCTGCCTCCCCTCTGCAGGAGTGTCCTGGGCAGACAGACGTGCCTGGAATGCAGCTTTGAGATCCCAGACTTCCCAAACCACTTCCCCACCTACGTGCACTGCTCCCTGTGTCGCTACAGCACCTGCTGCTCCCGGGCCTACGCCAACCACATGATCAAGTGAGTCCTGGGATCTCCGGGAAAAACAGGGGCCTGGGGCAGTCCCAGCTCCCTGCAGCAAGTCACAGAAAAGGGAAAGAATCCCACCCTTGCCAAAAATCCCACCCTCCCTGCACCGGCACGGCAGGGAAATTGTGGCCAAATCGCGGCATTTCCAGACGGTTTGGTCCCGGGTTTAACCTCCTGGAGCAGACAAAACAAATTAACCCCGGGGGCTGGGCCTGTAAACGGGTGTTTCACGAGGTTTTGCAGCTCTTTGTCCGCAGCGATTGTGACTTTTGTGAACTCTTTTGTGTTCCAGCAACCACGTTCCTCGGAAGAGCCCCAAGTACTTGGCTTTGTTTAAGAACTACACTGCCTGGTAATGCAGAACGGGGCTTTGTAGCCCGGGTTTAATTCCCTCTCCTGGAATCCCCTGGGAATCCCCTGTGTAGTCCCTTTCTGATCTTCAGCACCTGGAAGGAGCTGATGATTTATTTATTTATTTATTTATTTATTACCACCCAGGAAAAGAAATGAATTTATGGATTTAGGGATTGGGGGGGGGGGGTGGTGTATAAATGTTGGGATCCTGTTGTATTCCAGAGGGGGGTCATTTTTCGGGGTGGGGACCCTGCCTGTGTCTGCACTGGAGGGTGACATGTTTAATTCGAATTATTCATGAGGGCATGGGCATATTTTTGTGGCTGAAATGTCCTTTTTTCTCCACCCCTCCTTTTTCGTTCCCTCCCCCCTCCCAGCGGTGTGAAGCTCTCCTGTTCCTCCTGCCTCTTTGTCACCTCCGAGGGGGACTCCATGGCCAAGCACCTGGTCTTCAACCCCTCCCACGAGTCCAGCAACATCATCCTCCAAGGTGGGGCAAGGAGAAGGAGCAGGAAAACTTGGGAGGGGAAAAAAAGGATCGGTGCAGGGAGATAATCCATCAATTCACGGCTCAGGGGGTCAAACAGACCTTTGTCTGCCGAGCTCCGGGGCTGAATGGGTTGTGTGGGGCCTGAATGAGCCTTTATTGTCATGGAGATGGGCAGTAAAGCCCCGGGCAGGGCTGGCTCTGCCTGGATCCTTGGGATCTTCCCATGAACACACAATGCCAAGGGCTCCGGCCACTCCCTCTGCTCCTCAGGGACATCATTGTCCCAGTGACACCCGGAGGTGACACCCGGAGGCCTCTGTAGCTGCCAGAGACCCCGAGTAAACCCTGGAAACGCTGGGAATTACAGCTTCCAGATTCCCTGGGGCAGGGATCTGCCAAAACCTGAGCTGTCCCCCACCAAACTTTGGGATTTCCAAGGGCTGCTGGGTTTGGTTTGTCTCCAAGGGTCCCTGACAAATGTGGCTCTGCCTGGTTGAAGTCTTTGCTCCTTGGCTTTGGCTGTGGAAGGAGACTGGGCTTGGAAAAGGGGGACATTTGCTATTCCTGCAGAAAGTGGGGAATGACAGGCACTGGTCATCCCCTCTGGAGTGTTTGTTTGCACTGGTTTAGTGTTTATTTGCACTGATTCAGTGTTTATTTGCACTGATGGAGTCAATGTTTGTTTGCTGAGCTACAAACGCTTTGTTTTCCCTTCAGGGCCCACTTGGATCTCACATTCCAGGTAAAACCATTTGCCAACTCCCCTTTCCCCTCATCCCTCCTGGGGTCGGGGCTGGGTTTTCCCGGTGCCTTTTCCCTGGTTTCCAGGAGTTCCCTGTGTTCTGTCCCTCCCAGGCACGTCCAAGCCCAGGACACGAGCCCGAAGCCCCCGTGCCCCCCCTGCTCCCCCAGCCCAGCTGCTCCTGTGCAATCCAAGCCCGCGGCTCCTTCCCAAGGAGACCCCGACCCCGATCCCGCCCCGGCAGCCCAGGACAGGCCCCTGGAGCGGCAGCAGGAGGAGGAGGAGGAGGAGGAAGGTGGCAATCCAGGCACAGGGGAGGACGAGCAGCCCCCGAAGGAGCCCGAGGGGGGGCCCCTGAGGAAGGAGCAGCTGTCGGTGAAGAAGCTGCGCGTGGTGCTGTTCGCGCTCTGCTCCGACACCGAGCAGGCGGCCGAGCACTTCCGCAACCCCCCGCGCCGCATCCAGCGCTGGCTCCGCAGGGTCCAGGCGTCCCAGGAGAACCTGGAGGGCAAGTACCTGAGCCTGGAGGCCGAGGAGAAGCTGGCGGAGTGGGTGCTCACGCAGCGGGAGCAGCAGCTGCCCGTCACCGAGGAGACCCTGTTCCAGAAGGCCACCAAGATCGGGCGCTCGCTGGAGGGGGGGTTCAAGATCTCCTACGAGTGGGCCGTGAGGTTCATGCTGAGGCACCACCTGAGCACCCACACGCGCCGGGCCGTGGCCCAGCCGCTGCCCAAGGACGTGGAGGACAGCGCCGGCTCCTTCATCGAGTTCGTGCAGCGCCAGATCCACACGCAGGACCTGCCCCTGGCCATGATCGCCGCCGTGGACGAGATCTCCCTGTTCCTGGACGTGGAGGTGCTGGGCAGCGACGACAGGAAGGAGAACGCCCTGCAGACCGTGGGCACCGGGGAGCCCTGGTGCGACGTGGTGCTCACCATCCTGGCCGACGGCAGCGTCCTGCCCGCCCTGGTCCTCTACAGGGGCCACGTGCAGCCTCCCGCCAACGTGCCCGAGTGCATCCTGCTGGAGGCCCGGGAGGGCGGCTACGGCGACGACGAGGCCATGGAGCTCTGGGCGTCCCGCGTGTGGCACAAGCACGCGGCGTGCCAGAGCGGCAAGGGCATGCTGGTGCTGGACTGCCACCGTGGCCACCTGTCCGAGGAGGTGCTGGCCGTGCTCAGCTCCTCCTGCACCCTCCCGGCCGTGGTGCCCGCCGGCTGCAGCTCCAAAATCCAGCCCCTGGACGTTTGCATCAAGAGGACCGTGAAAAACTTCTTGCACAAAAAGTGGAAGGAGCAGGCCAAGGAGATGGCGGACTCCACGTGCGACTCGGACATCCTCCTGCAGCTGGTCTTGTGCTGGTTGGCCGAGGCGCTGGAGGTCATCGGGGACTCTCCTGAGCTGGTCCAGCAGTCCTTCCTGGTGGCCAGCGTGCTGCCCGGCCCCGACGGCACGGCCAACTCGCCCGCACGCAACGGGGACATGCAGGAGGAGCTCCTGGCCTCGCTGGAGGAGCAGCTCAAGCTCAGCCACGACTCCCCCGAGGCGCCCGAGCCCCAGCAGAGCAGCCAGCCCGAGGAATCGGCCGACCCCGACGTCCTCCAGCAGCTCTTCGAGGGAGAGAGCGAGACTGAGTCCTTCTACGGCTTCGAGGACGCCGACCTGGAGCTGATGGAGGTCTGAGGCCGAGCCAGGGGGAAAAAATAAAACCAACAAACAAAAAACACCACAAAAAAAAAAAAGGGGTTATTTTTTTGGAATAAATGTTGGATTGAGACCATTACACTTCCCTGTGGATTTGTGGGTTTAGGAATTTCGTAGGCGATCACTCAAGATGTAAAAAAAAA
>VYXB01001574.1:12762-27637 GCA_013397135.1 Pachyramphus minor | reverse complement strand
ATGACGTTCGCGGTGGGGGTCCCTCCTTCCCCCCGCCGCGCTCGGGGAGAGATCCCGGGAAGCGCTTCCAGAGGGATCCCGGCAGCGCCGGCCGCCACATGGTGCCGTGGAGCCACCGGGCCGCCCCCAAAACCGGGGGGGTTCCGGGGGTCACCGCGCCCCTCGAGCGGCTCCCGGGCGGGGCCGGGGGTGGGGAGGGGGCGATGGGAACAACGGGCAGCGGCTCCTTCCCCCCCCTCGCTTGGAGCGAATCGTCCCGATTTTTCTCTTCCTTGTCCTCGGGTTTTCCCCGGCGCCGTCCGCGGCCGGGACGGGCCCTGGGTGGGGCTGGCGGCGCCCCAAAACCGGCCCCGCGCCGTCCTGGCGCCCCGATTCCCGGGAATGGGGCAAAGCCGGCGGCGCTGGAACGGGAGAGCCCGGCCCGGCTCGGGTTTTGGGGGGGGCCGGAGGGGTCCCCCAAAAGAGACTTGGGCCGCCCTTTCCCCGTGCCGGCTCCCGGGTGACTCAGCTCTGAGTCTCCTCAGGAGAGCCCTAATTCCCGGCAGCTTTTCCAGCCTTATAAGGAGCGATCGCGGCGTTGGGCTCGGTGGTTGATGGGGTTTGGGGAGATAAGCGGCTCCAGCGCCGGCGATCCCCAAAACTCCGGCTGCTGATCCTCGGAGATACCCCCCTGGCTCAGGTCAGGCCTGTTCCAGGCGGGACAGACAGACAGACAGACAGACAGACGGACGGAGCTTCCCGAGGGTTGCAAAACGTTTGGGATCGCCCCGGCCTTGGGGCCTCGGATGTGGTTGGGATTCGTGTGGTTCCCTGGTGCTTCTCCCTCCAGCCGGGCTCGGGTTGGATGGTGCAAAACAGGCCAAAAATATTTTAAAAACTGGCTTTGGAATTCCTGAAATGCCTTCAGAGTTGTCCTCGTTTCCCCGGGATTCAGCTCCCGTGGGTGTTTGGACCCACGGGGGCCGCTGGGATTTTGGGAATGCCTCCTCAAAGGGTGCTGGACACGAGCTGCCAAAAAACCTCCAACTGCTGGAGCTTCCCTGCAGCCCAGACATGGCCAAACTCTTCCCATCCCAGTTAATTCCCAGGTGGAAGCTGTAAACACACATGGCCAGGCTGGAATAACTCCTGGGATGCACAGTTTGGGGGGGTTCAAGGTGGGTTTTTCCAAGCTGAGCCAAGCGTGGGTCACTCCACTGCCTTCCCAGCACGTTGGAAAAGTCTCCTGCTTCCCTGGAAAATAATGGAGTTTCCCCAAACCCACCTGCCCTCAGCTCCAGGGCTGGAAGCAGGAGGTGATGTTGGATTTGAGGCCGGGCAGGAGGGACCGGAGTGGGGCAGGGAGTCCCTGTGGATCTGATCCCAGCAGGATTTGGGACCTTGGAGCTCCAGCTTGGCTCTGGGACAGCTGCTTCTCCAAGGAGCCACTAAAACCTTGGAAAAGCCCAGAAAGTTCCCAAACTGAGCATCTCTCCCCTTCTCCTCCATCCTTCCTCCCCGGAGCCGAGGCTGCAGCCGGGCAGGAAGGGGTTGGCTCCATCCTCCACCTGCCTCAGCTTCCCTACAAACATTCCCTGCACAAAAAAAAAAGCTGGAATTCTTCCCTGGTGGCCCAGAGAGCCTCCCTCGAACAGGGAAACTTGGTTGTCTTGTGTCCCACATCCCTGTGCCTCCCCCCCGGGCCCCGGGGAGGACGGAGCTGGGATTTGCATGGATGGTTTCCTGGTTGGTTGAGCCGAGCTTTGGAAGTGCCAGCGCTGGTTTAGTCCTGGTTTAGTGCTGGGCTCCGAGGTGGGTTTAATCCAGGAGCAGGTTTGGTGGCTTTTGTTTTTTTGGGATGGGAAGCACCCACGTGCCGGGCCCCGGGAAGTTTTGGCTGCAGGGATGGAAATCGCTCGGCGCTTGTTCCTTATCAGGGGTGAATCTTCCCCGGGAGAGAGGTTTCCTTGGCAGCTTGATGGGATTGGGAACGCGGGATCCCGGTGCTTGTAAACAAAGCTGGGAGAGTGAGGATGTGTGGGGGAGGCCTTTCCCTGGATCCCGTTGGATTCCAGCAGCAGGAAGATGCCAGAATGGTGCCAAGCGCTGCTGTGAGCCCTTTGCCTTCCCTAAAACCCCCCAAATCCCCAAAATATCCCCCAAAATCCCCCCCCGAGCCCCCCCGAACCCACAGAGTGCACTGAACCCGGCTGCTCCTAAGGCTTCCCAACCAAATTTTCCAACTTTGCCGAGGAAAACATTCCCTGGAGGAAAATCTCCCCGGGAGCACCTGGTTAAACGGTTGATGTTGGGGAGTGGGAGCAGATCCCGAGTGGAGCTTTCCTGGGATAAACAGAGGGGTTGAAGGGATCTGGCCGGGGTGTGAGATCCGTCGGAGCGGATTCCCGAGGCAGCTGGGATTTGTTGGGAGCAGCGTCCGTGGAGTATTTGGGAAACAAACGTGGCTTGTTGAGACTTGGAGAGCCTTGGAAGCGGGAGGCAGGAGCAGCTCTCCGGTGCCTTTGGAGGGTGACGTGGCCCAGGCGTGGCCCAGGCGTGATCCCAGGGCAGGGATCGGCGGAGCTGCCTCGGGAGAGCCCCTGGGATGTGGAGCAGCTCCGGGATTTGGGGTCCTTCCCAAGGACCAGGAGCGGTGCCGGTGGGATCCGTCTGGGAGAAGGGGGTGGAGCTTTTTGGGCAACCCCACGGAGCGTTTCGGGTGCCAGAAGTGTCTTTGGGTGGTCCAGGCCTGAAATCCTGCTGGGTGCTGGGTGTGGGACACCTCTTAGGATCATGGCACACCTCTTGGGATTGTGGGATCATGGAATGGTTTGGGCTGGAAGGGACTTAAAGCCCACCCAGTTCCACCCCCTCTGCCAGGGACACCTTCCATGGGCCAAACCTTGGATCAGCTCAGACTTGGCTGGGCCGTGGATCCTCCAGTCCCGAGGGGTTGGATCCATGGCCTTGTCATGGATCACTCCTTTAATCCCAGCGGGATCCTCTCCTTTAATCCCAGCAGGACCCACTCCCTCAATCCCAGCAGGACCCACTCCCTCAATCCCAGCAGGATCCACTCCCTCAATCCCAGCAGGATCCACTCCCTCAATCCCAGCAGGATCCACTCCCTCAATCCAGGCAGGATCCACTGCCTCAATCCCAGCAGGATCCACTCCCTCAATCCCAGCAGGATCCACTCCCTCAATCCCAGCAGGATCCACTCCCTCAATCCCAGCAGGACCCCTCTGCAGCCCCCAGGGAGGGGGATCACCCTGTCTGTGCCTCCGCAGCGACACCGACCCGGGGGGAAAACACCTCCAGGGAGCCCAAAGTTCAACTTGCCCTTAAAGCCAAGCTTTAAATTTAAACCCAAACCCCTCAGCTTGAGGAGGAGCCGGCAAAGGGCCCCTGGGCTGAGCCTGGGGTGGGACTGACGGAGCCCCCCTTGCAGGAGAACGTGAAGGTTCTGCGGCTGACGCTGCCCCAGGAGCTCCCGGGCGAGCGGCGCGAGCCCCCCAAGCAGAAGGTGGGTGGAATTCCAGCTCTGGAGAGGGGTTGGGGGGTGGGCAGAATTCCAGGATGGGCAGGGGGGGCTTCACTGATGGGGAAATTCCACACACCACCCCTCCTCCCCGTCCCGCAGCCGGTGGGAAAAGCCTTCGCCATGGTGGCCAACAGATCCAGCAACGGGCATTCCCTGGCCTCGGAGTGCGTCAAGTCCAACGAGGGCGACGAGGAGATCATCAAGGTGAGGGCTCTGGGGAGGGGTTTGGGCTGGAAAAGGGGATTTTTGCCTGGGAAAAAAGGGCCCACCCCTCCCCGGGTCGGGTGGGGTGGGAGGGAGGGTGGTGGTGGTGGTGGAAGAAGCTGCTCTGGGAGGGTTTTCCCCTCTGGGAGTGGGGGTTTGGGGGGATGGAGCAGGGATTTGGGGGGTTTAGTTTAAATTAGAATTAAAGCTGAGCCCCACGCGGTCACAGCCTGGAAAAAGCCTTTCAGGGAGCCTAAAGTTCGGCTTAAAATCTGAACTAAACCCCCGTTGAGGGTGACCTGGAAAAAGCCTTCCAGGGAGCCTAAAGTTCAGCTTAAAATCTGAACTAAACCCCTGTTGAGGGTGACCTGGGCTTTCAGGGAGCCTAAAAGCAGGCTCAAGTTTAAACCTGATATTAAATCCGAAGGGAAAACGTGTGGAGAAGGTGCCTTGGGATGGGATGGGATCCCTGTGCCGATCCCTGTGGAGCTGCTGCCGCCATTCCCGGGATGGGTTTGGGACAGTCTGGGCCTCTCTGGGCAGGTTTATCTCAGTCTGGGCCTCTCTGGGCAGGTTTATCTCAAGGCCCGGGCCGAGGGCAGCACAAACCACGAGGAGAACGTGACCCAGCTCAAGAGCGAAGTCCGGTACATCCAGGAGGTAATTCCCATCCCAGGGGAGGTTGGAATTCCCACCCGAGGGGCTCCGGGATTCACTGGTTCCCTTGGGAACATCCCGGAGTTTGTTGACTCCTCTCCAAGGCCCCGCTCTAATCAAGGCCATCAATTAGTCCCCGCCTGACTAATTGCTCGGCTCTGGGGCGGAATTGGCCGGGAATTGCTCGGGAATTGCTCGGGAATTGCGGTGCCTTTCCCCCAAGGCGCTCCCGGCCCTGCTGGGTGAGGCCCCGACTAAAAGGCAGTTTCCTTGGAATGTCTCTGCTCCCAAAGGGAGGAGGAGGAGGCCCGGGAATTTTAACCCTTTCCTCGGCTCCTGCTGGGAATGATTTGGGGAGGGGGAGGAAGTGGGAGCGTGTCCTGGGCTGGGCTTGGCCTTAAAAACATGGGAAATAAATCGATTTAAATTTGAATTCAGTTTAAATCTCACTCAATTAAATTTGAATTCAATTAAATTTAGTCCCGGGCTGGGCAGTTTGGCCTCAAACACATGGGAAAAGGGGAAATAAATCAATTTAAATTTAGGAGGAGGAGAATGTCCTGGGCTGGGCAGGTTGGCCTTAAAAAAAACTGGGGCGGGAGGGGGAGGGGGAAAGAAGGGAAATAAATCAATTTAAATTCAATTTAAACTCCTGTTGGAGCGTTTCTGAGCCCCAGGGGTTGATCTGGGAGGGTGTCTCCGGATTTTTTAGTCATCCTTCCGACTCCTCTGCCAGAACTCGTGGGTTTTGTGTTTTTTTTCTTTTCCCAATCCAAAAGAAAACAGTCTGTTCCCTGTTCCCGCTGCCTCCTGCCTGGGGCTGCTCCGGGCTCTTGCCACCCAACCCTTATCTCACTGCTTTTCATCCCTGAGCCTTCCCATTCCCGGGGCTTTGGGCTTCAGCTCCTCCAATCCCAGCTTTCCAGCAGCTCCGCAGGGATGGGGTTTAAAGGGGCCTGTTTGGGACCAGTTGAGCAGGATTTCGGATTTTCTGGCTGGAAAAGCCCCGTTGGAGCAGCTGAAGAGTTGGTTTTTGCATGTGCAAAAATCTGGGAGAAACACCACTTCAGTCACTGGTGGTGGCACCAGTTTGTTGGGGGCAAAATCCCGGGAATGTCTCAATCCAGCTGGTTGCTGATCCAAGAGCTCCTGCCTCGTGCTGCCGCTGCCCAGGCTCTGGAAAACTCCTTTATCCCAATGCCTGGGGCAGCCAAAATCCAGGGGTAGGGCTGCTCCAGGCTGGGAATGCTTGGAGAAGGCTTTCCTTGGGAAAGAGTTGGTGGTCAGGGCTGTAAATCCTCCCCTGGCCCGGGAGAATCCGAGCCATGAGTCTGTTGTTGGCAGGGAAGGGGTTTGGGGACAACCTGGGGCTTCTGGGCCCCTCTGAGGTGACCTTGGTGAGCACCGAGTGAGCAGCCAGGCCCATGCCCAGAGTATTCCTTTTTTCCTCCCTCTAATTCGGATTTCTTTGGATTTGTATTGATTTATCTCCTGCTCTCTCCTGATTTTCCCCCCGTTGATTTCCCCCGTTGATTTCCCCCCCTCATTTTCCGTCGATTCCTCCTCACTCCTCTTGATTCCTCCTCACTCCTCTTGATTCCTCCTCACTCCTCTTGATTCCTCCTCACTCCTCTTGATTCCTCCTCACTCCTCTTGATTCCTCCTCACTCCTCTTGATTCCTCCTCACTCCTCTTGATTCCTCCTCACTCCTCTTGATTCCTCCTCACTCCTCTTGATTCCTCCCCATTCCTCTTAATTCCTCCTGCTTTCTATTGATTCCTCCTCATTCCTCTTGACTCCTCCTCATTCCTATTGATTCCTCTGGATTCCTCCTCATTCCTCTTGATTCCTCCTTATTCCTCTCAATTCCTCCTCATTCCTATTGATTCCCCTGGATTCCTCCTCATTCCTCTGGATTCCTCCTAATTCCTCCCCACCCCTCCCGCTGCCCCTCGCTGTATTTTGGTTAATTTTGGTCTCTGTGGAGCAGTTCCCCCCCCTGCAGCCCCCCTGGAGCAGCTGGTGGATGCTTGTGGGCTCAGGGACCCTTCCCAGGCAGAGCCAGCTGAACTCCCTTGCCTTTGCCAGGCTGGAAGTGCTTTGAAGAAGCTGCGGGAAGACTTAAGTAGTAAACTTGAGAGCAGCCAAGGAGCTAAGGAGCAGCCACAGGTAACGGCAGCACCTTGGAATCCCCTTCAGTGGCGTCTTCTCCGGGCTGGAAAACGCTCCAGAGGGTGTTGGTGGTGGATGAAATCCACGTTTTTGAGGCAGTCAGGCAGAAAAGGGCTGTGGCTGGGCAGGTGAGGGTTTGAGGGGCCCCGAGGTGCCGCCCCAGTCACGTCCTGTCTGTCCTTGGGTGGTGCAGGTGGTGCTGGAGCAGCAGAACGGGAGCTGCTTGTACCCCGAGAGGCTCCGGGGGGACTCCTGGCAGGAGCAGGTACGGAGCAGGGAAAGGGGGAATGTTCATGGGCAACGTGGGACGGGGCTTGGGGAGACCTGGGCTCGGCTCACTGGCCTGTGGGAAGTCCCTTCCCTCCAAACATTCCATGATTTTAGGGAATATTGGCTTAGTTTGATGCTTTCGTCCCAGCTTTGAAGCTGAGCCTGATCCTACAGCAAACAGGGTCGGGTTAGAAATGGAGAGAGGCTCCATTTCATACATCAAAGTGCACTTTTGGGGGCTTTACCCCCCTTTAAAAAGCATTCCAGAGCTTTTCAGCACCAGGGGTAACAAGATGCTCACTGAACATCCCTCCAACTCTTCCTCCATCCGCTGGCTGGGGCAGATCCTGGAAAAGGTTGGAAAAGACCTTTGGGATCATCCAGTCCAACCCAGAGGCTCCGGGCTGGGATTTTGGGCTGGGCTGCTCTTGGGTTTCAGGTTGCCCAAGTGGCCTCCTCCAAAACAAGGGCTGGGAATGCCACCAGAGGATCCCGAGGAGGGCTGGAAGCGGCTGCTGGAGCGTGGGAGGCGAGGACGGGGCAGGGGTGTCACCGGGGTGTCACCCACGCCGGGGTGGGGGACCCTTTGAGCCTCCCGACTCATCCCGCCCTGTCCCTGCCCAGGAGGAGGAGAATTGCTCCAGCCAGGACGTGGAGACGCTCCAACACACGGCCAGGAGGCTCCTCAGGAGGCTGCAGGAGGCTGAGAAGCGCCATCAGTTGGAGAGGAAGGCCTTTGAGGTGACTGAAAAACAGGATTTTGTCTTATTTTGGTGGTTTTCGAAGCTTCTCGGGAGCCTGGGGGACACGTTTGGGCTGCTGGGAGTGTCCACCTCCTCCTGCTCCCCTCCCTTCCTCCTCCCTGGGATTAATTGTCCCCTTTGGTGTGTTTTTTGGTGACTGCCCGGATGGGCAGGGCCCGGCTGTGTCACCCCACAGCTGGTGACAGCGGTGACACCCCGGTTCCCATCCTGTCCCACAGGCCAAACTGGTCCTGGGCAGCCTGGGGGGATCCCCAGGAAGTGGGTTTGAGGGGTGCCAGGGGGTGCCCTGGGGACGTCTGTCCTCCCCTGCAGGAAGTGCTGTGCTTTGGGGTCGTTTCGGGGTCTTTGGTCACCCAAAGGTGACGGTGACACCTCCCCAGGGTGGGTGTTCCAGGGGTCCTTTTCCAGTGCTGAACCTGCCCTGCAGCTGTTGTGGGGACCCACGGGGACACCTTGGTCCCCTCTGAGCTCCTGAGATGGGGGTGTGGGGCTGGTGGCTGAGGTCACCCCTGGGCAGGTGACCCGTCCTTGTCCCCTCTGAGCTCCTGAGCTGTTTGTGTCAGTGTGGGCAGTGCTGAGGTCATTTCCTTGGACCAGTGACCCACCCCCGGGCAGGTGGCCCATCCTGGTCATTTCTGAGCTCCTGAGCTGTTGATGGTGGCCAAGGTCACCCCTGGGGCTGGTGACCCATCCTGGTGACCCATCCTGGTGACCCATCCTGGTGACCCATCCTCGTCCCCTCGGAGCTCCTGGTGCTGGAGGAAGTGGCCACATCCCAAACTGGGGCTGGTGGCCAAGGTCAGGTCCGTGGGCAGGTGGTCCCAGAGGAGCCTGAGAACCCCCTGGAGCTCGTGTGGCTCAGAACCAACCTGTCTCCTGCATCTGAGGAGCTTCTCCTTGCCCTTTGAAGTGCTTTGAAGCCGGGGAGCCCTCTGAAGGAGCCCCGGTTTCCGAAGCGTGTCAGGGTGCTGGAGACACCCAGATACCTTCAGCAAAGCCCCAGGAGCACCTGGGGGGTTTAGGAATGTCACCCAGGGCTCTGGAGTTCCAGGTGAAGCCTTTCCCATCTCCTTCCCAGAGGACAGTGGCCCAGTACCAGGAGGAAGCGGAGCAGACGAGCTCTGCCCTCCGGAGAGCAGAGAGGAGCCTGGAGCAGAAGGAGACGCAGGTGGATGAGCTGCAGAGGCTCCTGGCCGGGATGGAAAAGGTACCAGGAGCCTCCAGGGGGGTCGGGATTAGCGGAGCTGGGCCTGGGAACCAGCCCAGGGAACCAGACCCCCCCGCAGGGCTTGACTTCCCAACCAGGTTTAACCCGATATCCGACTGCCGGGAATCCACCGGTGTGATGGAAAGGGGCCCTCCCCAGGTCCAGAAGAGCTGGTTGGTCCGTGCAGGCTCCTCCAGCTCTCCTGGAAGCAGCAGCACTGTCTAGACAGTTCTGCTCGTGGGGCATTCCCACAAGCTCTGCAGCATTATCTTATTATTTATTTCAGCTCATAACACAATTAAAGTCCTAAAAGTGCCGGTGCGGGACGAGCTGAGCTCTGCTCCCGGGACAGAACCTGAGGGAAGGGCTGCAGCTGTGGCAGGGGAGGGTTGGGCTGGGTTTTAGCAAAGGTTCTTCCCTCCCCCAGAGGGTGGTTGGGCACAGCAACCAAGATGCCAGAGGTTGGGAAGAGTTTGGACAAGGCCCTCAGGCACAGGGGGAGATGGGGGGGTGTCCTGGGCAGGGGAAGGAGCTGGGATGATCCAAAGCTTGGTCAAAGTCTGGGCTTGGTGATCAGAGGTGGGATTTGGGTGATCAGAGGTGGGATTTGGGTGGTCAGCGGTGGGATTTGGGTGATCAGAGGTGGGATTTGGGTGATCAGAGGTGGGATGTGGGTGATCAGAGGTGGGATTTGGGTGGTCAGAGGTGGGATTTGGGTGGTCAGAGGTGGGATGTGGGTGATCAGGGGTGGGATTTGGGTATCAGGGGTGGGATTTGGGTATCAGAGGTGGGATTTGGGTGGTCAGAGGTGGGATTTGGGTGGTCAGAGGTGGGATTTGAGTGGTCAGAGGTGGGATTTGAGTGGTCAGAGGTGGGATTTGAGTGGTCAGAGGTGGGATTTGAGTGGTCAGAGGTGGGATTTGAGTGGTCAGAGGTGGGATTTGAGTGGTCAGAGGTGGGATTTGAGTGGTCAGAGGTGGGATTTGAGTGGTCAGAGGTGGGATTTGAGTGGTCAGAGGTGGGATTTGAGTGGTCAGAGGTGGGATTTGAGTGGTCAGAGGTGGGATTTGAGTGGTCAGAGGTGGGATTTGAGTGGTCAGAGGTGGGATTTGAGTGGTCAGAGGTGGGATTTGAGTGGTCAGAGGTGGGATTTGAGTGGTCAGAGGTGGGATTTGAGTGGTCAGAGGTGGGATTTGAGTGGTCAGAGGTGGGATTTGAGTGGTCAGAGGTGGGATTTGAGTGGTCAGAGGTGGGATTTGAGTGGTCAGAGGTGGGATTTGAGTGGTCAGAGGTGGGATTTGAGTGGTCAGAGGTGGGATTTGAGTGGTCAGAGGTGGGATTTGAGTGGTCAGAGGTGGGATTTGAGTGGTCAGAGGTGGGATTTGAGTGGTCAGAGGTGGGATTTGAGTGGTCAGAGGTGGGATTTGAGTGGTCAGAGGTGGGATTTGAGTGGTCAGAGGTGGGATTTGGGTGATCAGAGGTGGGATTTGGGTGATCAGAGGTGGGATGTGGTGATCTCGCAGGTCTTCCCCAACCTTAGTGACCCCCTTCTTCTCTGACCCTTCCCATGGGGGTATCCCATGATCCTGTGGTGGATCTGGGGCTGGATTCCCTGTCCCTGCCGTGTCCGTATCCGGAGGGGGGGTCGCAGTGGGACCTCTGTCCCTCTGTCCATCAACTCCACCCTGGTGCAAACCCCCTCTGTGGAGGCCCAGCAGAGCCTGGGCGGCCATTTGGGATCCCCTGCCGTGCCCCGGGGCCCAGGGAATGCGTATCCCGGTGTTTTCCATGCGGGATAACCCCCCCTTTGCTCTCATCCCGCCGCAGGAGCGCCGGAGCCTGGTGGCCGAGCTGGAAGCCGGCGAGGCCGAGCTGGAGCGGCTCCGCAGCGTGGAAGGGGACAAGCTCGCCCAGCAGGACCGGTGAGGCCCCTGAGGGCCCCTGGAATTCTGCCAGCTCTCCCGGGAATTCCGCCAGCTCCGGAGCCGTCCCACGCCGCCCCGGGTCGGGGTGGCACAGCTCCTTGCCGGGGCACGACTGCACATTCCTGGGCAGGGCGTGCTGGCCCTGCCTTGCCTTGCAAAACACCTCCCTGCTCCTCCAGAGCTGATTCATCCCCCCCCACACACACACCCCTCCAAAAATCCCTCCTGGAGTCCTGCTTGGATCCCAGAGATCCCGGCCCTGGAGAGCTTCCCGGGGTTTGGAGCTCTGGGCAGGGCCCCCGGGAGGCTCCGGAGCGGCCGATTCCGCCCATCCCTGGTGCTCCAGGGGCTGCCTGGGGACGGGGTTGTTTCTGGGAGGCCTCATTTGTGGCCTGACTCTTCCTGCTGCTCCTGTGGTTTCCAGCAGGAGTTGGGTTTGTCTCTCCTCTCCTCACCCCGAAAAATTCCGAGGCTGGAGAGGAGACCACAGGCTGCATTTTGGGGTGGGTGTTCCCCGTTTGGGCGGCTCCTGGACCGTGTCCCTGTGCTCTCCCAGGGTGGCCCAGCTGGAGAAGGAGGTGGCCATGCTGAGGGAGAAGATCCATCACCTGGATGACATGTTGAAGAGCCAACAGCGCAAAGTGCGGCAGATGATCGAGCAGGTGAGGGGCTGCGGGGCTGGGGACGCCCTTCCAGGGAGCTCCCCGGGCCCTTCTCCAGCCCATCCGTCCATGGGAGGGGGTTCCCAACCTTCCTGAACTTGTCTCTGGCAGCTCCAGAACTCCAAGACCGTGATCCAGGCCAAGGATTCCACGATCCAGGAACTGAAGGAGAGAGTCTCTTACCTGGAGGCTGAGGTGGGTCCCAGAGGGGCTGTTCTGGGGTGGGGCAGATCCGAGCGCCTTCCGATGCCTGAGCACCCTTTCCATGGGGAGATTTTCCCAAATATCCAACAGATCAGAATCCCCGAGGTTGGAAAAGCCCTCCAAGGTCACAGAGTTCCCCCTGTGCCCCATCCCCACCTCATCCCTGATCCCAGAGCACTCAGGGCCACATCCACTCCTTCCCTGGACACCTCCAGGGCTGGGGACTCCAAACCTCCCTGGGCAGCCCCTGCCAAGGCCTCACCACCCTTTCCATGGGGAAATTCCTCCTCCTGCCCAACCTGAGCCTCCCCTGGCACAGCCTGAGGCCGTTCCCTCTCCTCCTGTCCCTTGTTCCCTGGGAGCAGAGCCCAAACCTGGCTCCCCCCTCCTGTCAGGGAATTCCAGAGCCAGAAGGTCCCCCCTGAGCCTCCTTTTCTCCAGGCTGATCCCCCACAGCTCCCTCAGGAGTTCTCCAGCCCCTTCTCCTGCTGCTCCAGCCCCTCAGTGTTGTCGTGAGGCGCCCCAAAATTCCCCCCAGAATCAGAGGTGTGACCCCTCCCGTACCCAGCACAGAGGGACAATTCCTTCCCTGCTGCCCGGGGCTGGAAAGAGTTCCCCCTCCCAACTCCTGCTCCCAACTCCTGTCCCTTGTCCTGCAGAACCTGGAGATGCACGACCGGATCGAGCACCTGATTGAGAAGCAGGTCAGCCGGGGCGGGCACAGCTCCAGGGCCCGCTCCAAGTCGGAATACGTGAGCAGGTACGGGGGGAACACGGAATTCCGGCCGGGGGGAGGCTCTGCAGGGCCACGGCCTGGCTGGGAGGTGATGCTGGATTTGGGGATGCTCCTCTGGATCTGGGGGTGCTCCTGGGAAGCAGGGATGCTCCTCTGGATCTGGGGATGCTCCTGGGAAGCAGGGATGCTCCTCTGGATCCGGGGATGCTCTTGGATAGCAGGGATGCTCCTCTGGATCCAGGGATGCTCTTGGATAGCAGGGATGCTCCTCTGGATCTGGGGATGCTCTTGGGAAGCAGGGTTGTTCCTCTGGATCCAGGGATGCTCTTGGATAGCAGGGATGCTCCTCTGGATCTGGGGATGCTCTTGGGAAGCAGGGATGTTCCTCTGGATCTGGGGATGCTCTTGGATAGCAGGGATGCTCCTCTGGATCCGGGGATGCTCTTGGGAAGCAGGGATGTTCCTCTGGATCCGGGGATGCTCTTGGGAAGCAGGGATGTTTCTGGGAAGCACGCCCTATTTTTTCCCACGTCTCCATTCCCTCATCCTTCCCTCAGCCGAGCCCAGGGCAGCCGAAATCCCTCCTGTGGGAGGTTTCTGGGGGGGATCCATCACCGCCCAAGCCCTTTTCCCAGACTTCATCCCACTGAAACAACCCCCTTTTTCCTGAAACAACCCCCTTTTTCCTGAAACAACTCCCTTTTTCCTCCTGCAGCAAGAGGCTGACGGGGCCCAAGCCGCTGCCTCTGATCCGAGTGGTGGAGACCTGATCCCAGGGGCTGGGCCGAGCTGGACTCTCCCCTTGGCATGTTTGGATGGATTTCCCTGCTTGGCTCTCGTGCTCCGGCCTCGGGGCCCTCCCGGAGCTGCGGCAGCCGAGGGCACGCGGAGCCCAGGGCGCTCCTGGCGCGGGAAGGAGCTTTGGGAAGCGCCCAGACGTGGCTGTTCCTGCGGGATCCCGGCCCAGCTCCCGGTCTGGAAGCTGGGATCGTCCCCCCTCGGCGCGGACGAGGCGGATCCGCTGTCCCGGGGGGGGTCCGGGCCCCTCCAGCTTTCAACGCGGCCTCGGGGTTGGAAAACCCCAAATGCAAAGATTCTGCTCCCCCAAGAGAGAAATTCCTCCTTCCCCCCCCCCGCCCCACGAGTTGGGAGCCTCCAGCTCCGACCTCCAGCACCCACCCGGGCCTGGCAAAGCCTAAATTCCCTGTTTTCCCACGTTTTCCACCCCCCCAGCCCCGTTCAGACCCGACCCCTGTGTCGTGTGTGACCCCAGAGGTCGTTTGGGGCGTCCCCTGTATTTATTGCAATAAATTATTGGTGTCTCCCAAGGATGTGGTGATGGGCACAGGCCCCAGGCCCCGGCATTCCCGGGAATGCGGCCCAGGACTGCCCCGGCCACGTTTGACCTGGGAGACACCAAGCAGCTCCCTCGGGGCTGGCGAGGCCTTCCCTGGAGAGGAGCTGGGGAGGTTTTATTCCCTGTTTTCGTGTGAAAATACATCATCTGCCCTCAATCCCACCGGCTCTGCCTGGTTGAAAGGTGGGAACAGCGGGAATCTGGGGAGTTCCAGGGGGTTCCAGGTGCTCCTGGCTGGTGTTTTCCACCCTTTTTGTTTGCCTTCGTTGCTCCATGTCCTGCTCTCTCCATGGGAGTCGTGTCCCATCCCTGCTCCGGGGGCCTCTGGGTTGGAATTCCACCCATCCCCAGCACCCAGGGGAAAAAGGTGGGAAGGAAAGTGGGAGAAGGGAGGAGAAGAGGGAAGGGAAAAAAGAAGGAAGGAGAGGGAGAGGAAGGACAAAGAGAGGGATTCGGTGCTGCTGGGAGAGGGGACCCAATATTCCTGGGGAATAAATTGGAATATACCCTGGGAACAAAGCACAAGGCATCCCAGGAATAAATGATCCAGGTGCAAGGGCAGGAGGTTTGTTCCCTGGGAATTGAGGCAGAGGCTCCTCCAGGGTCGGGATTTGAGAGGGGAGCAGATCCTTTGGAGCCTTTGGAATTAGAGGAGTTATGGATGGAGAAGGAAAAGTCCCTCCCTCTTTCCCTCCCTCCGTGTCCATCCATCCATGGATCCCACGTTCCAGGAGAGCCATTAGGAATGACAAAGCCCCTTTGTGGTGCTGAGGATGAGCCCCGGGAGCGGCGGGAATTGCCGGGAATTGCTGGGAATTGCCGGGTTCATCCATAATAAACCGGGTGTGGAAACGCCCCGAGGAACGAGGGGAATGAAACCGTGAAGTGAGGCCTGTTCCCAGGGATTTCTGGGAAAAAAAAATCCCAAAATATGGATATCAACTAAAGCCAGGAAGGGTCGGGAAACCTCCCCTGCTCCTCCTGGCTCCGGATAAAAGCTCCAGGTGGGAATTGGGGGGGGAGGGTCACTGCATGTATGTCCCCAACCCTTTCCCGACGCTCCCGCAGGAACAAAAACCCCCTTCATCCATGTTTGGTTGTTTTTTTTTTTTAACCATTTATATTTATATATATATATAAAAAAATTAAATATATATAATATATCGTGTTTAAGACTAAAAATATAGTACAGA
>VYXB01001572.1:15203-24204 GCA_013397135.1 Pachyramphus minor | reverse complement strand
AAAAAAAAATCCTAAAGAGCCCGAAACAAAGTCGAGAGATTCGCTCTCGGGCTCTGCTAGGCGGACTCAAACCCCCAGATCTTCCTGCGTATCTGGAGTTTTAGGGTCGGGCTCTCTAAGGTAATTTCATTTTATTGAGTAGGGTCCTGGAAGCCGTAATGCCTTCCCCGGTCGTAAACAAGAATGACTTCGACTTACTGGGGTCTAATTCGTGCTTTTCTTCTTTGTGTTTGCTGGAAGCGATGGCTTCGGACTCCGGGGAAGGAATTGTCTGCGCGGCTCTGTCTCTCAGCTCCCCGGGAGCCCCGTACATGAAGTCCGCGTAGCCGCGGCCGTCGGAGGGGCCGCAATCCGCCCGTCGCCCCCCGAAGGCGTCGGGTTTGAGGCCGTAGGGGCGAGCGCCGGGGGCGAAGGCCGGGAAGGAGACGGCCCCGGCCAGGGGCTCCAGCCAAGTCCTCATGTACCTGGGCTCGGCCCCCACGGGCGCCTGGGGGGCGTAGGGGTGGTAGCCCACCGAGGGCTGGGAGTGCACGGGAGCCCAGGAGGTGGTGAAAACCGCCGGCTTGGGGGCGAAACTGCAGGACGGGAAGTCGGCACAGTCCGGGACTAATCCTGACGCTCGGGAGGCAGCCGGGTGGGCGGCGGAGCCGGGGAACCTGGAGGCCAAGAGCTCTTCGTTCTCGTGGCTTATCAGGGAGTCAACATAGTAGTTGCTTATGGGGCCAGAAGCCGACATGGTTCCCCCCTCTTTTACATTCATAAGATTATTGTATGAACTGTATGTGTACTTTTTATCTGCTCATAGAACAATCAGGGCAGGTAATTATTTTTTCAGCCTTTCCCACTGTTCCATTGGCTGCCGCCCTCACGTGATTGTATTTACCCAAAAATATCGCCTGGATCAATCCGCAGGGCTTTTTTTTTTTTTTTTTTNTTTTCCACCTTTTTTTTTTTTTTTTTTTTTCCCTTTTCCTTTCCTTTTTTTTTTTTTTTTTTTTTTCCCTCTCTTCTCTTCCTTCCCCCTTAATCTAAGAACGCCACCCGGCTTTTCCCTAAAAGCGCTGGAAACGGGGCGGGGATGGGGAGAGGAGGGATGCGCGGGAGCTCCGCGGCCGGGGGGACGCTCAGCTGGGAAGGGGGGGGACACACATTTATCCCGACGCCGAGAGAAGGTGGAAGGTAATTGTGGAAGGTGGCCCAGGAACTATTTCTTGACGTAATTTATCTCTGTCCTCTCCTTCTGCAGCCTCTAATGGACACATTAAATTGAATATCGGTGAGAAGGGGAGAGGGGAGAGGAGCGGTGGAGGTGGGATCCCCACCCGGGGGAAGGAGCGGGGGGGTTTTGGGGGGGGAAAAGGAGCTCGGAGCCTAAAAGTAAAAGGGGCTTTTGTCATCTTTTGCAGCGCTGTCTCCTCGTCAGGCTGCTCAGCAGCTGCGAGGACTGTGGGGCACGGGCACATCTCGTCCTGCTTCCAGAAATAAGTATCTTCAGGAAGAGAAGAGGGGGGAAAAAAAATAAATATATATATTTATAATATGAGGAGCATCTTTAAAAAAGAGTAGGGGGAAGAATAATAATACACACACCCCAAAAAAAATAAATAAAAAGGAAAGGAAAAGGAAGGAAGCCCCGAGCTTCTGCACTGAGAGGCTGCGTTACCCGCCGAGTAGTCGTGGATGTTTTTATGTCCTTCAATAAAATTTTTACGAGGATCATTTGATTGTTCATAAATGTGTCGTTCATTAAATAAAACCGTAGGACTGAGTTTCAGCTCTCGAGCTGGGGGATGAGGGAGCTTTTGGTATCAGGAGGAAGCAACAATGTGTGTTGGGCACATGATCTTTCTTTCTTTTTTTTTCTCTCTCTCTCTTTTTTTTTTGAGTAATACCCGGAAACTTTTTTTCTCTTTTTGCACCAAATCGAGTGAAGAAGTTGGGAGCGTTCTAAAAAAGCCGCCGGCAGCCTGGCTGCGTTTTGAGAGAATAACCTTTCCTTTGTAAGGAAAGACAGGTAGGTAAAGAGCTCACGCCCATTGGGGTCTCCAAAGAAGGGACTTTGGCGATTCCTTGGGCAGGGAAACCAAAATAAATTAAGATCNCGGGGGGGCGCGGGGGGTGGGCAGGGGGTCCCCAGTGATGCGGTGTCACCGCTGACACTCGCCCTGGACACCCCCGGACACGTCCCACGGACCCACCCGGCACAAACCTCCCCAGTTCGCACCCATTTCTTCGGGGTTTGTTGGGTTTTTGGGGTCATTTTTGTGTGTTTGTGTGGGGTTTTTTTCTCTCAGTAAGTTGAGTGAGAAACGCGAGCAGGAGGAGGGAAAAGGGTTGAGGGAGATTGGGGGGAAAACAGGGCGAAAAAACAGAGGTGGTGCTGCCAGGAGAACAACCCCCAACACACACACAGAGTCCCCAACCCCTCCAAAGTCACCCCCTGAGCTGGGGGAGGGCGAAACCTGCGCCTCGAAACCCGCAGAGCTCGAGAAGTGAAAGAAAAGGATGCGCGGGGCTCCCTCGCTGCTGGGGGAAGGAGGATTTCCCTCCCGGAAAAACAGCCAAGGCTTTCAAATAAAAATATGACGGGACGTGTTTGTCAGGGGACCCCGGATTTTCCAAATTCGAAAAGACACCGGGTCGTCCTTTCCGCCTCTCTCGCTCCCCCCCCCTCAGAATTTATTCCTCGCTCCGTTTTAAGCCCCCTGCTTTATGTGAGCCCTTAAAGGGAAATATTCCTGCAGGAGCAGAATGTCTTCTCTGGCCTTTATGGAGACCAATTTATCTGTCAATCACCGGGCTCCAGTGACGGTTATTTTTATGTTCGCGAGGGGAAAAAAATATAATATATCTATATTTATATATATACACTCGTCATTCTTTTATCTATTCCCATTTTTAAGATACTTGGGGCCGCTGCTCGAGTGGGCTGTGACGTGTGGAGGGCAAAAAGCTGCCTGGCTTTTCCACTTTGGAGGAATATTTTAAAGGGAATCCTCACAAAAGCGGGGGTTGTCTGGACCAGCAAGAAGGGGAGAGGGAGAAAATAAAAACAGGCAGAGAGGGGGAGAGAGAGGGAGAGAGGGGGAGAGAAAGGAAGGGCTGAGCACACGCAGAGGGGAGAGAAGCGCTGAGGAGCAGCAGGGGAGGTTAAACCAGAGGGGAAAATACAGCGATGATGCCAGGATATACCAGAGCCGAGCAGGAATCACCGAAGCCACGCAGCCCTGATGATCAGCAGCGGTTTTTTGTAACCCTGGCGCGGGCAGGCAAGGTCACTAAATTAGCCGTGGATGGGGCTGTGTCGGTGTCACACAAAGGCAAACGTTATCTGGCCAAGATTTCTTTCATTTGCGCGGAAACCTGCGGCGCGCGGGATTATCCACAGCCCCCCCCTCGCCCCGTGCTGCCGCGGGACGGGGAAATTCCAGAGGAAAATCGGGTGTTCGCAGCACAAACCCCCTTTTCGCTCGGGGGTTGAGCAGCACAAAGCAGAGACGGAGCCGCTTCACCTTAAAGCGCGTTAAAGACGCGGTTTAAGACTAAAAGCCACGGCTTGGAGACCAAAGCCACGGCTTGAGGCTCAAGACACGGCTCAAGGCAGCGCTTTCCCCGCAGAATCCCCTGAGGCGACGCGAAACCCCCACCCCGTAAAATTCAACACGACCTGGAACCCGCACCCCCCTCGTGAAATATTGTCCTTTTTCACGCTTCTCTCGACGTGAAAACCATCCCCAGGGGCGAAGGCAAAGTTATGTGGAGAAAAGTCCTCCCCGGGCGCGGGGCAGAGAGAGGAACATCCTGAAATATTCTTCTTTTTTCCCAGCGGCAGCGCCTCGGAGCCAATATCCCGGCTGGAATTGGAACACGCGTCGCTGCTGAGGTCGGCAGCTCCAAGGTTGTCTCGCAGCTTTTCTGCGCGCTCCAGCCACGCTCCTGAGCCTCCACAGCGGCTTCGGGACTTGTTTCAGGGGAGATTACCTCTTCTGAGATGATGGTGAACTACCGCATCCCTCCCAGGCGGACTCATATCATCTCCTCTCACCTCCCCTTTTCAGTGCGCTTGGAGAGGGGGGGAAAAGAAACTTAACTGCGCTGAGCCAGACTGACCCCGGCAGCCCACGAGTATTTAGATTTATTATTTCCCGGTGAAGGAAAAAAAAAAGAATCATCTCAACTAATAATAATTATTAGTAAAAAAAAATTAGAGGGGGAAAAAAAAAAAGAAAGGAAGGAAGGAAGAAAGTCGGGTGGCAAATTAGGAGGTTACAGAAAACGAAGCCTTTGTCCGAGCGCTGGGTGACTTCTGACACCTTTTTCGGAGCGAAATGTTCGCCCTTGTCCCTGCAAGCGCTGCGTGTGCTCAGCCCGAGCTGCCTCCCCTCCCCTGTCCTGCGAGCGCAGCCAAAGCTCCTTCCCCTCACTTCCAAACCTTTTGCTTTCGCTTTGAGAAATTTCTCCCCTGATTGGAAGCGACGGAGACAAAAAAATAACCCTAATAAAAAGAAAAAAAAAAAAAAAAAGAAGAAAAAAAAAAAAAAAGAAAAAAAAAAAAAAAAAAAAAAAAAAAAAAAAAAAAAAAAAAAAAAAAAAAAAGAAAAAAAAAAAAAGGAGAAGAAGGGAGGGGAAAAAAAAAAGACAGAAGAGGGAAGAAAATAAAAGACAAACCCCCACTATTGGACAGCCTGTCTGCCGGGGGGACGCTGCTTTCCGGAGTATTTTCTCGCTCTTTAATTCGCGTTTTTTCGCAAAAAAAGCGGTGGACGGGCAGAGCCGGCTCCCCCCGGGACCTGGTGGGGTTGGGAAGGGAAGAGGTTTCCCGTTTTTCCCCAGGGCAGCTCCAGGCCCGGGTCCCCTCTGGCAGCTCCCTCTGGAGCACCCAAAGGCTGCGGGGTCCCAAACGACCCCCGGGGTGGGGGTTTGGGGGGGCATCGCCTCTCCCACCCCCCCCTTTCCTCCCTCCTCCTCCCCGACAGCCCCGGGGGGGGGAGGGAGGAGAAAAAACCACCCCAAACCCATCGGGATCGCCCCGCGGTTCAATCAACACTGTCAAGGTCGGATTAAATAAGAAATCGCCGCATTTCCAACCTTCACCCCGCGAATAAAGTTCCCTTTCCCTCCCTTCCTTTGTCCCTTTCCGTTCCCTTTCCTCGTCTCTTTTTGCCTGCCCAAGTTCTTTCTCGCTTTCTTTTGTTCCTTCTTCCACCCCTCCTTTCCTCGGGGAAGGGAAGAAAGGGGAAAAAAAAAGGGGAATAAAAATTGTGCACAATGGATTGAACGACTCCGCAGCGGAGTCTCTGAAGAGGCTGCAAAATATTTCCAGATCCCCCCCCAGATGCCTCTGATTACTCCAGGATTGTCTCTTAGAGCAAATAAATATGGGGAAAAGATTAATTTCAGGCCAAACGCCATCCCCGAGCCTCGCAGCAGCTTCGCCTTCCCTTCCCTGCAAAATTCTTTGGCCGCTGGAAAATCATATTTATTCGGGGCTCCTGAAAGAGTTTGTCATGTAGGAAATGTCCCCGGGACAACAATTGACGGCGCTTTCTTGGTATGGAGGCGAAAACACCGACCTGAGCCGGGGTGGGAGTCACAACTAAGGCAAAAAACCCCAGTTTTCCACCGAAAATGACACTGCAGGAGTTTTTTACCTGCTTAAACGCTTCCCCCCCCCCCAACTCCCTTCCCCCCCCCCCAACATTCATTACTCCCCCTCTGTTTGTTGCTAAGAATTCCTGTCTCTGCAGCGCTGGAGGTACAGACAATAAATTCCGAGGTGCAATTAAAGCTAAGAACAATTTCTTTAAGTGCGTTATGGTCTCCTTTTCCAAAATTTCAGGTCTCCGCCAGACGAAACCTCCTGCAGAACGTTCCCAAAAGCGAAGCAGCTCGTCTGCAGCGGCCGAGGAGGCGGAAAAGACTCGAGCTCCTCTCCCCGCTGCTCTCCAGGTTTTCTCGGGTTTGGGTGTGATAACGAAACGCGGGTCAACAGGAGGGGAACAAAAAAGAAATCCCAGAGAAGTAAATTAAAAGACGAGCGAGGAAACAAGCCTGAACCCAGAGCGGCGAAGTGTGTACCGCCCGGAGAAACATATTTCTATACTTCTGCCTTTACATTTATTATGTTTCTGTCAGACAGCCTGTAATTAGCATAGATAACCGGAGTTAGAGAGCTCCGAGTTGTGTCTGCAAATTCTATTGTTTGGCTGCTCCGGCTGCACCCCAGCGAGCTTGGAAGCGAGCACAAGGTGTTAGGAGGAGCCCGGTGCCCTCAAATAAGACAATAACCCCCCGAAATGTCTGGAGGAGGAGGGGGGGAGGAAGGAAGGAGGGCGGAGGGATGAAGGTCGCTGCTTTAGGCGATGGATTCCAGCCCAGTCTGCGCCGCAATATCTCTGGCCTGGTGCGAATCTCCTCCAGGAGATCAGCTCAGTCTGAAACCTGCCTGTATCTACCACAAACACGGCTTCAAATAGGTTATTCGGGCAACCCCAACCCTCCCCCAATCCCCCCGTCTCGTCCCACAGCCCGTTCCAAGGAGTTATTTGGAAAGGTCATCGCGGAGCCGGTACCTGTGTGAATGCCCGGGGTCCGACCAGACACCCACAGCTCCCAACAACCACCTTGGCCAGGGACGGTTCCTGCCCTTTGCACCGGCCCCGCTTTGTTTTCCAGCCCCGCAGCGGCTCCGTCTCGTAGGGAAAAGGGGGATTTTTTTCCCCCCCAAATACCCACGAGAAACCAGAAAGGGATTTTATTGGGTTTTTTTTGGGGGGGACACCCCCCTCGAACAGAACCCAGTTCTTCCCCTGCTTCAAACTCCCACAGGGAAAGTTGAACAACGCGACCCCACAACTCGAGGTCCCCCACGCCAGAGGAGACTTTCGGGGGTGGGTGTTCGGTTTTTTTGGGGTGTTTTATTTTTGTCTCCTCGAAACCACCCCAAAAACCACCCCCCGGGAGCAAAGTTCACCCCCGGGCAGGGCACGAGCACCAACCAGACACCAGAACCTCCAGGTCGGGGAATTCCACCTGCTGGGAAAGGAGGGTTCCGACCAACAGCCACGCGGAAAAATCAGCGAGCGACCCCTCGGAATGTGAGATCGCCGATATTTCACCCTGAAAACGCCGCCAGAGCCCGAGCAAGGAAACAAATATTGCACGGGGGAAGGCGAGGGCGAACAGCGTGGAGTCCTTTTGACTACCCATGTTTTTACATAAAAATAATAATAATAAAAGAAAAACACCAACAAACCAGGCGCATCCATACAAAATAGCTGGAGCAATAAATCCCCGCCGTCCCTCTTCCCGATCTAATATCATAATTAAAAAACAGTGGGGGAGATTTTTAAACTTTTATTGCGTTCCTGGAGTTGGGTTGCTAAACATATATTAAGTTTAAGATTCTTCTCTTTCTCTCCAGGGGGGGCGGTGGCTGAGAAATAAAATCAATCTTAATATACACAGAACAGATATTGGTTTGTCTCGCACACGCTGTTAGAAGAAAGGGAAAGAAATCTGCAGATAGTTAATACAGAGAAGGCAAACTCATCATACATGTAATGAATCCTTTAAATCATTCAATTATCACAGCACTAATATCAAATAATTATGGTTAAATGTACCAGTAATCAACCTTGTCCCTGTTGAAATATTAATTTACAGGATTGTGAATGAGTTTCTTCTTCCCTTTTATTTTTCCCCCTTTCCCTTCCCCTTTTCATAAACTTGTTTATTACATTTCTTTTGCCCCCCAAGAATGGTGTATTCAGCGTAAAAGGATGATGAAAATACCCCACAAAACGTTGCTTTGAACCAAACCAACAACTCCTTCGTCTTTTCCACGCTTAAAACGGAACATCTTTACCACAAACGCACCGAACAAAGCGAGATGTTTTCAAATCCGTAAAAAACCACATATTCATTCATCACACGTGATTTTATTCCCGCATCCAGACTCCAAGGAGCGGGAATATCGCTCATTTTTGCCACCGAAACGCGCTCCTTGCCCACAAACTTTGCCCCGAGACTCGAGGGGGGAGAAGCCACAGCCAAGGGGAAACCACCGAAATATCACAATCCACGGGCCAAATAAACTAAAACACCAGAAATTCACACCGCTCCGGCCACGAGCCCGACCCGTGCAGCCGGAAAACTCCAAATATCCAGAGTTAAAACCTTTATTTCTCCAAATCAACCTGCACCTTCGCGCCCTCGGACCAACGCCCCGCACACTCGGGATTTTTGCGGGGATTGCCACACGCAAATATCCCCCTCAGCCCCTCAGACGCGGCTGGTTTTGGGGTTATTTTGGGGGGTTTTTTTGCCCTCTGCCATCTACCTGTCCCTCTTGCCACCCGCAAACCTCCCCCCGCACTCCTCACGCGTGATATTTGCTTCTCTTTCCGATTTTCCCTCATTCCTCCCCCCGTCCTTCCCTCCTCCCTTTTCGCATCCAAAACACCGATACAACTTTTCCAACTTTCCCAGCGCGTTTTAGGGGAGGGAAAGGGGGTAAAATGATCCTTTTTTAATTTTTTTTTCCCCAAAACGCGTCTGATTTTCTCCACCGACAGTTGCTGAGCTTTTTCCGTGCCCCCTTTTCCTAGAGAGTAATTCATAATCCAGGCTGAACCAGCGGCCACAGAGGAACCGCGTTCCTGGGAGCGAAACTCCAGACCCCGATTAGAGCGTGGAAAAAGGGATATTAAATTTAATCTCCGCTGCTTTTGCCCGGGGGGGGCACGGGGAGAAGTTGGAACCCCCGGTTCTCTGCTTTGTTCTTCCCTCCACCTTCCCCAAAACCCAACCCGCTGCCACTTCTCGGGTTTTAGGGGCGAGAAGGTTCAGCAGGAGGTGGCACCAGGAGCGTTCCCAGCACCAGCACAACCCCCCCAGCACCACCAGTTTTCCCCAACGCTCCCCCTCCAACCCCCGCCCGGCAAAACGAATTTAAAAAAAACNCCCCAACACTCCCCCTCCAACCCCCGCCCGGCAAAAC
>VYXB01001572.1:7703-12703 GCA_013397135.1 Pachyramphus minor | reverse complement strand
TTCTTCATAATAAGATACCAATACTGCTTTATTTTTTAATTATTCCCCCCCCCCTTAAATATACGGTGGATTTCACTTTCATTGGGAGAAACTGCATAACTACGGGTGTGAGATGTTCCCACTGCAACTTTAATTTACAGACACTTATATGAAATCCATCTTTTAGTCATTTTTATGATACAATAGGCAGACTACACTAGAATATGAAAAGCAAACTTTCGGACGCATCTATTATCCTAAACAGAAAATGCATAGAGAAAGGTCCTTCTGGCTTGTGCTGCACGTAAATAACTTAAACATTTTATAAGGTGGGGTTTGGGTTTTTTTTTTTGTTTTGTTTTTTTAGCGACCATCTCCATCTTTATTATACATAGAAACACGGATGCAATATATATCCTCATGCTCAGACCGCTGCATCTTCTCTCTCTACCAACTCAAAAAACACCCAAAGCACTCGAGGTCCTTTCATTAATTAATTTTTTTTTTCTTTTTTTTTTTTTGGCGGACGAATCCCCTTTATACCCAAAGGGGTGGGAGCGAGGGCGAGAGGGGGGAGGATTAAAACAAAACAACCCCCAAACCGCACGAGGGTTTTGGGGGTGGAATTGGGGGGGTTTTTTTGGGGGGGTGGGGGTTTTTTTCCCCTCCCTGTCCCCCTCCTCGGGGGGCTCGAGGAAGGGATTTGGGGGGGGGGGATTGGGGCTCCCTCAGGTGAAATTAAAATTGGAAGTGAGTTCGCGGATTCGGTTCTCTCTGTTCATTTTCTTGAGTTTCATCCTGCGGTTCTGAAACCAGATTTTGACTTGTCTGTCTGTCAGGTTTATGCTCTTACTAATCTCCAGGCGGCGCTCACGGGTCAAGTACATATTGAACAAGAATTCCTTCTCCAGCTCCAGCGTCTGGTGCTTGGTGTAAGGACACCTTTTCTTTCTTCCGCTCTTTGCTGTCAGCCAATTTCCTGTAGTGTTTTCTGCCTTTATATCCTCTGTTAAAAATAACATCGTCACATAAGTACCCGGGAANTAACAATAATAATAATAATAATAGTAAAAAAAAAAAAAGAAAAAAGAAAAAAAAGGAGCTGGGCCGCCCGGTTCTCCTGCGGGGTTTTAGGGAGGGCAGATCGGGTTTGGAGGAGGCAAAGGGGGTGATTTCGGTGCCTGGGTGTAAAGCAGCGCTCACCTCCACCTCCCAGCAGCCCCCCGACCCCCCCGCACCCTGCGCAATATCACGGGATGAATCTCTCCGGGTTTAAAATACCGCAGCTGGAGAATCCTCTGCGGATCGATGCGGATTTTTGGGGTTGCTCCGCAGACCTCGGGGCTTCCCCCAACTCTTTGTCACCCCGAAAAACCCCGTCTGTAATTAAGATCTTTTTAATTGAACCGCAAAGGTTGAAAGAGTCTCCGGTCTGTGTTGGTTTTTTTTGGGGGGGAATGAATTAATTTTTACGCTCCTGGACCTTTTACCCTCCTTCCAAACCCCGAACCTTTCGTTCAAGTCTATTTTTCCCCCAGCCGGGGGTTCGTATGAAATACATTTGCCTTTATGAGCTGCGTGGGGGCAAATAGGTAAATTCGGGGGGGGGTAACTGTAACCCCGGGTTCGCTCCTCGCCCTCCGCACCCGCCCAGACCCGCGAGCAAAAAACCCTTTGGGGAGGCAAAGGTATTTCACACGTACGTAAATAAACACCAGCGAATACTTGGGCTTTGAATTTGGTCATGAGAAGCAGCAGCCGGGCCAAGATCTGAGCCTGAACCGGAGCGGGGGGGATAAAACAACAATAAAGCAAAGCGAATCCTGCGGTCGTAGCAACTCCCCGGCCCCGAATTCGGGGGAAATTCGAAGGAAAACCCCCCTCGATTTGGCCAAAGGCGCCTTCAGGTTTTGCCCCGAGTGGCTCCGCTTTGGCGTTCGCCGAAAACCTTGAATGCTCCCAAAAACCTTGGAAATCCCCTTGGAACGCTCGCAGCCTCCCCCGGGCGCTGAGGGGGCACCAGAAAGGGTCTCTTACCTTCTGCACCACAACAACAACATCGAATTCGGGTTCAACACAAACGAAAGTTGGAGCTACCAAAGGTTTTTAAAGGAAGCGACAGGAACCGAAAGGCACAAAATCCGCCCCAAATTGGCTCCGACCGTTTGAAACCACCGCAAACAACCGCGAAATGTCTTTTAAAAGGCAAAAGTGTTTCCCCGCATCTGGGCAGTGCCGCCTTTCTCCGCGCATCCATTTTAAGTTCAACATCTGAAGCCAAAGAAACCCTTTATCTTTTATTTAATTTTTTTCCCCTCTTTATTTCCACCCATATCGCAAATCCAACCAGAAATAACCTTTTTTTTTTCGGGGTTAACTCCCACCAAAACCTCTCTTGGCGCTTTGTGCAGATGAAGTTTGCGGGGGTTTTGATAACCTTGACTTTGCTTTTTATTCTCTGTGTGGAATCGGGGCTGGGCTGACAGATATTATCATTTCTTTTTTGACAGAGGGATATGGGGTTTTTTTAAATAAAAAATAAAATAAAAAGGAAAATAATAATTAAAAAAAAGCGCCCTAAAGGTGTTTGGGCGAGGGGGGAGGAGGAGGAGGAGGAGGAGGAATAAAGCGTTTCTGGGCTCTGCTTTCATCAAGGCCAATTTTAGGGGGAGGAACGCCAGAGGACAGGTTTTGTTGGTGCCACAGACCCGAGGCGTGAGCAGGGGGGTCCACACACGACCCTCGTGCGTGATCCCCGCGTGAACACCCAGCAGCAGAGCCCCCATCCTGCTCCCGAGCCCTAATTAGAGCGCAGCCTCCGGCACACGGATATTTTAATCCACATTCCACAAACCCGAGCGGGGTTTTCTAACAACCCTTCGGCCCCGAAATTCAACCCGTCCCTTCGCGTGACCCCTGAGAGCCGCGAGGAGCCTCCGAGCTCCGAAATCGGGAGGGGAACAAACCCGAATATTCGCAGCCGCGCGGGTTTCCAGCCTCTCTCCCAGCGAAAATTAAAAACGCGCTCGAGGAAAACGCCTCGGTTCGGAAAATGCCAAACTTAAAACATCTGCTCCACACACAGAAAACAGTTTTGTTGGTTGTTGTTTTTTTTTTTGCCTCAGCAAATAAGACCTCAATCCGTCAGGAATAAAAATAATTAAAAAATAAAATAAAAAAGCCTTTTTTTCTTTCTTTCTTTCTTCCTCCTTTCTCCACGAGTTTCCCAACCCTGGGAACTCCCGCCTGGAGCTTGGGAGCTGCAAATTCCACTCTACGCATTTTCATTTTCGTGTTTTGTTGGGTTTTTTTTTCCCTCCCCCGCACTTTTAACACCGAGCAAAGAAGCCAAACCTCCCTTCGAGCATTTGCACAGACAGAGACACGAAAAGGGGAGAGGGGGTTAAAAATCGGGGTTCATCACCCTCAAAAAACACAACACCCCCTCCCCAACACCCCTCCCCGGCCAACAAACCCCAAATTCTGCGCGATTTCAAAGCGAAGCCGCTTCATCCCTTTGCATTTTGCGGCCGGGATTCCAAAGACCTTTTTTTTTTTTAATATCTTTTTTTTTCCCCCCTCTCTCCTTGCGCAATAAAGCCGATTTTCTCCGTCCGAACAGCGAGTTCTCACACAGCTCCGCGCTCCCTTTTCTCGCGTTATATTCGCACAAATATATTTAAAACACGCGCAACCCCCCCCAAAACATTTTAACAAGAATATCTTTCCCCCTAAAACACACGGCAACAACACGCGACACTTCAATGCCCAATTCCTGCGGAAGTTGGGGGGCAGAGAGCGCAGAGCGGCACATCCACATCACCCCGCTCTCCTCAGGAATGGGCGATTATCGCCCGAATCACCTCCCGATAACGAAGGACGAGAATTCCCTTACCTTTCGCTTCGCTGTCAGAATTGTCAGTGCTGGTGTCGGTGTTTTTATTCAGCTCCTTCTCCGCTTCCGAAGGACTGATTTTGGGCGCGGGGGCGCTTTTTTCCGTTTTAATGTCGCCCGTGGACGCGTTCTGGGTGTTGTCTGTTTTTGTGTTTTCGGGGAAACTCACTTTGGCCGCGGGGGGCGGCGGAGGAGGCGGAGGAGGCGGCGGTGCCGCTTCCAGATGCTCATTCCTTGGGTTCAGGCTCGCCCTGGACTCAAAACTTGCCTCAAACTCGCTTGGATCGCTGCAGTTTGACGCCTTCTCCATGGAGGGGTAACCTTGGCTCGCCCGGTAGTAGCTGGGAACGGGGACTTCATGGTCACTGAGGCAGGACTCAGGCATTTGGTTGGGGTAAAGGGCCGCCTCTGTGGCGCTTTTTGCCCTTTTCTCGGCGCTGTACATGCAGCAAACATTCTCCTCCTTGACACTGGTGGGGAAGGAGCAGGATGGCAGCTGCCTCGCAACAGGTTGCTCGATCCTGTACGAATTTTTGGGGTCACACCAAGTGTCAAGCTGAGACAGGTAGGACGGGTAGGTGCTGAGAGACAAGGCAGCGCTGTTCACCTCGTCCCTTTTGGAAAGAGACGGGATAATCCCACAGTTCCTCATGACTCCGCAGCTGAAATCGCTCCCAGGCTGCACGTACATCCCTTGGCTGGAGGAATAATTCTCCCCTCTACAGGTACCGGCCAACGAGTCCATCAAAAACGAGTTGGGAGTCACATTGTTGGGACATGACATTTTCAGAGAGGCTTTTTAAGGAGGAATACTCCAGCCAGGGGCTGACATCTTTTTTTTAGGGGGAGGAAAAAAAAAAAAAAAAATCAAAAAAAAAAAAATCAAGCACCATAATTATCCCCGGATCGCTCCGGCCCCCCCTTCCATCCCCCCCCTCCACGTGACGCTCAGGCCAATGAGGATTGAAAATGGCCTTGATGATTCAGACGGCGACGACGTCACGGGGGTCAAGTTGTCGCGACCGGGAGCGGCATCGTGGAGCAACAGCGACATCTGCCCGCACCGGGCCGGGACCTTCACGTTGAACAAAGGCAGAAAAAAAACACCCACACCCCCTCCTCTCTT
>VYXB01001570.1:231629-285587 GCA_013397135.1 Pachyramphus minor | reverse complement strand
CTTGCTGCTGAAAGCATTTATGGAACAACCACAAATATCCTGGGAGCTAATGCGGGTGCTGTTCACGCAGGTGTGGCATTGACATGGTACGAAACTTCAACAGAAGGATGAAAAGAAAGCCGCCAAGATAATGGAAAATGTAATAGCCATTATGTCTGTTTCCTGGTTAGCTGATATTCAAGAAAGGGTGGCAGCCATTAGGTTAATCAGGAGATAAAATTGTCCTGTTTGGGAAGCTAGCAAGAAAAAAAGAAAAGAGAAAAACTGCTGAAAAAATATCTCCATCTGTGGAGGAAATATAATCAAACCACCATGGTTGTGGGTCTCGTGGTTTTGAGATTTTCCACCTTTCCTTTCCTGTGATGCAATTGTAATTCTTGGAAATCACATTTCATGAAAACAGATCCTGCGTGCTGCATGCCAGTTTCTGCATGCAATATAGTCAGTGAGAAAATTCAAAACTTTATATACCACTAAAATTCTTTTTAGATGACATTTTCTGATTATTATTAGCATAAACCAGAAATATTTAGAAAAAACATTTTGCTAAAATTTAAATGTAAAAGAAAACCCCTATGTTCTAAAACTCCTGAAAATACACAAAACTCTGCAATATGCTCATTGCTAATACCGGAATTATCTTCATCTTTGCGGATCTTTAACTTTACAAGGTCTTCACAGTGCTGAAGGATCTGGACAGCATCTTCCATTGAGCAATTGTCAAGACGAATGTTATCTATTGCAAGCAACTTATCACCCAGTTCAAGTGTCCCAGTCCTGTGAACAAGTGAACAAGCTCACATTAAATTCTAGTAATATTAAAAGAAAGGTACCTTAGAAGGTATGAACATTATTTTAGAAAGGAGATGGATTTTTTAACTATTATTTCTTAGTACACTGGACATTAATTTTTTAACTGTTTTTTAGAAGCAAACAAAAAAAAGCAATCTCTTACAATCTCCCTCTGTTTAACTTGAATCTGGCTGGTTACACAACAGAAACAGATTTTTACTGAATGTCTTACCTATGAGCAACGCTTCCTTTCTTGATATCAGATATAACCAGAGGATCTCCTGGTTTTCTGCTAGATGGAGCTGTAATAAATACATGCAAGCATTTGTGTTTATTTCTAGATATGCAGATGAGCTAATTATGTCCGTAAGTCAACACTTCATACACATTATTTACCTGTATTATATTCCTCCCCTTCCCCTTCTCCTTTGACAGAACAGATCTTGTTTTATTATATCCCTGACCAACAGAGCTGCTCCTGCAAAACATGTAGAGTGGGCCAGCCCACGTTCTTCACACCCACTTCTGTCCCACCCAGTGCTTAAGGCAGAGGTACAAATTTGGTAATGATTCCTAGGTGAGAAGAGATATACTTCACAACAAATGAGATGCTGTGGATAGTGGTCACACATACCATTGGGCTGATGCAGAGCTATCATGTTTACACAGATGTAGCTTACATCACATGGATGCTTGCTTCACTGTGACTTGTTGCTTCCTCAAAAGTAAACATGTGCCTCTTTTGTTGAGTAACTTTGTCCCCCTATACTGTTTCTGGGCCTTAAGCATTGTGGACTTTTCCCATCTTGGTACTTGGGATACCTACTATAAGCACTGGACTGCACTGAAGATCTTATATGGCAAGCAGTGGGCTTAGAACTTGTGGGAGATAAAATACATTTTTGGACAACTGTGTGGCATGTGCTGTCTACCACTGGGAAGTGTGCCACCTGCAGCTGCTCTGGCCAGGAGGTGGTCTGTGTGGTGAACACAGGCTGACTTTTGGGACTGCTGTTAATAAAGACAGTGCAAATATTAAACCATTGCCAGGTGGTGTAAGGCTCTCACTTCTCCTGACGGTGCTAATGGGCTTTGCTCATTTAGGGTTCTTTGACTGCCCCAAGACATTTCTGCTCTGTATACTGAGCCCCCTGCATTCATTCAAGAAGGTACTTTTCCATTACGCTCCAATGCCTAACTAACAATCACCCAAAAAGCTGTCCATACTGGAGGATCACCTAAAAAATCCTGATGTCAGTTACTTTAGCAGCTCATAAATCTTCTCTTTAATGGAAGATGACAATCCTCACCTACAGCAACCACTAGGTAAATTAATGGTGACATTTCCAGCACAATATGCTAACAGATCTTGTTAACCTTAGCTGCCCTGGCCAAGAAAGACTTTGAATGTCCAAAGGACCTGTTCAAAAACTGCTAAATAGCCACATTTCAAATGCAATGTCTTGAAAGTCCAGAAGATAGACATACAGGGACTTTTAAGAATTTTTAGAAACTTGTCTGAAACAGCATGCTTTCGGGAAATGCCTATGTTGCAATTTAGAGAACTGCAATTAACTTCTTGCAAGATGTGTAATTTTCACAGCTTGTTTATCATACTTTCATGCCATGGGTCAGCTATATCCTATATAACAATTCCATGATTTTCTTGAATTCTTTGGATTTGTTTCACCAATTAGTATCTGTTTAAAATTTTAAAGTATCACTTTGATTTTTTTTTTTTTAATTCTATTTAATTCTAATTTTTACTCTCTGGGTTGCCTTACAAGTCTCTGAGATTATGTGCTACCCACTCTACATTGTCTGCAGTCTAGGGTTTGAGTATTAAATACTTTTATGAAATTGTCTTATCAAAATACCAGCACTTAAGAAAACAGTCCATTATTGTTGCAAAAAGAAAAGACAAGGAACCAAAAATGGGGGAAAGAGCACAGCTCAAAGTGGAAAGCCACAGAATACTTGTGGATGTAAAGGGTATGATATTGCACACAAAGTTATCAGCTTCAAACTGAGTGTTTACCAGCAGTATTTTGTCAGTTACCCTGGGCTGTAATTGAGTCTGGTGGATTAAAGTCTTTTTGTAGGCACCAAACACATCTTTGTGTGGAATGAATCACCCCACACTGACAAGCCCTTAATAAGAAGGTACACCACACTCTGCTTTCTTAGTGTTCAATGCTCATGACATACTTACTACAAACTAGTCAAGTTGTGTTGCAGAGATAAAATCACTAATTATCTCCTGAACTTTTGTACTGCACATCACCACAGCCTAAGATTGCCTTCCAAATACTGGTGAATAGATGCTGTCCCCAGCAAGAAGATTGAGTACTCTTATCCTGATTTTACAGATAAGGAAAGGAAACAGAGGAACATGTAGGTCAAAGTATGACACTTTTTGGTGAGCAATTTCAGACATCCATGCCTTTATATCTCCAAAGAGTTTGTAGAATATAACAGCTTCTATGTCCAAATCACAACTACTGGCATTTTTAGCAACAGCTGCAGATGCTCAGCTTTTCTGCAAGTGCAACCCCAGGATCTCAACAGTTTCTGCAGAAAATCAAGCAGCCACCTCTGGAAAACCTCCACCCCCAAAAATTACTTGTCTCAGCACAAGTCTATTGAAAAGAAAAAGAAAAACACCCTAGTTTCACCAGGGTGAACCCATCTTGACCATGAGATCACATCCTTTGTCTTTCTACAATCCTCCACCTCATTCATAATGCAGCCTCCATCCCCTTTGTTACACACCACTGTTTCATCTCTCCCCAGAGAGCAGAGAAGCAAGAGTTCCAGGGAGAAAGCAGTATTTGACCACTTAATTAAGATACTCTTTCGATGCAAGTTTGAAGTGACACTGTACAGCTTCAAGTCTTCATTTTTATGTTTAATTTCAGAATTATTTTTGTTTGTAAGAGGTTATTAAAACCAAAGCACCTTACCACTCAGCCATGTCCAGCCTTCTTGTGCAACTCCTAGCTGCACCTACCCCTGATCGCAGCTCAGCCTCTCTCCTCATCTGCTGTCTCCCTGTCATGACTCTCCACTCATTTTCTCTCCTTATCCCCTTCTGCTTGTCCAATGAAGATCTCATCCTTTCTCTTCCCTGATACAGCTGTTAGTCTATCTACTGTTCAGCTTTTGTAGAGACCTTACACAGTCTGTATGAAGAACTGCAAGTGGATCAAAGAGTGCATAAGGTTGTACAGGTACTAACTACACTTAGTGTTGCAACTAAAAGGCTGATCTTAAGCAAGTAGTTTGTTCTTTCTCTTTAAATTACTGTATGATCCTAGGTCTCCATACCAGGTTTCTACACTACTTCTACTACTACACTTCCCCTGCCACTTGAAAGAAAGTTCAGTGAATACAAAACCAATAAAGGAGACTATAGCACAACTTCTAGTCAAAATTACTTAGAAAAACTGATGCTTGTTTCAGTGAGATTCTGATATTCTTACCAGCTTTGCAGCTTCTTATTCCTTGTGTAGTTCCATTAGCTTCAGAAATATTATTTATAAAAAGTGCTGCAGTTCATCACCAGTAAGGATATCAAAATATTACTTAAGAAAGAAAGAAAATGGAACAAAAAAGCTGTTATCTAGAATTACCAGAATCTACTAGTAAGTCTCTTTATTGGATATCATTCAAATATATTTCAAAAAAATTAATCTATGATAAAGCAGTCAGTTGCCTCAAAAATGCACCTTTAAAAAAAAATCTATATTCCATTACATGGTCTAAAATCAATGTCACTGGCAAATAAATTGAAACAGATTTGAACACTACTAGATATACTTGAAAGCCATCCTTCTTTTAGGGAATGGTTATGTTACAAAAGCAGGGATATTGCTTTATATATTGTATATTATTTTATATATATAAAAATTATATATATTATCAGTATATATGATAAATTATTTATGTCACGCTTTATTTGGATTACATAATTTTAAGAACTGAGACATTTTAATTGCTCTAAACAGGTAACTGGGTGTGAAAACAACTGTATCTGAGGAATGAAATCTATAGTCATTTTTATTTGCAAACTATAAAATAAGGTCTTTATTGAGTGTATCTATTAATGGAAAAATTAGACAGATATGGCAGAGATAAAGGCAGGATGACAGGAGTCCAGTGTGTGTTTGAAGGCAGCAGTGGGCAAGTCCACTGTGAGGCAACTGACATGCACTATCCAAAACTCAGAGCCCTGAATTAACATTAACAATGGTGGTCAGGAAATTTTCTTCTGTCTTGCTTTCTGCCGGGTTTTGGTACCCATGGGGATTTTTATTCTTTTTCTATTATTTTTCTCTCACATTAATAAATCTGAGACTAATAGAAGTCTCTTCCCCTATTACATGTCTTGTTTTGCAAGGGCCATGAATTAGCTTAATTGTCTTTAGTGCTGTGTGTAACCTCAGACGTGCCTTCAAGTACCTGGCTATACCTTCATGCAGGCACACTTGGTGTTTATTATGAAGCAAAACACCACAAAGGAAGAAAAATAAATTCCTCTTCCAGGATGTCTGACTCCTAACAGCTGACTTAGAAGTCCTGGACTTAAAACAGATATATGTTCAGATGCCAGCCCAAGATAAGGTTACATTTCTGTTTTGACAAAAAATGTCTGTCTTGTCTCTCAGGTCAGGTAATTTCATGACTTTGTCATAAAAATCCCAAACTAAACTGCGGATATGGAAAGTAAGACAGGTGTTTCTCAGTAGTGTTTTAATGGCACTTTCTCATTCACAATTAACTCCACTAACTTGAGAAGAGAGAGGATGAAACAGTTCTATAGCACATAAACAGATCAAGCCCAAAATCTGATCATCTGATCTGATCACTTCCATCACCCCTGTTTAAGATTGGTCATATCAACCCTGCCAAGTTTCCCTTAGTATTTGTTTTTTAAAAGAAATCATATAGCTTTCTGACAATATCACTAATAAATGGCATGCTAATGTGCTAAAGTTCCCTGACAGAAAGTTGACAAAATGAGTAGAAAATGCTTATATTCTTCAAATCAGACTGCCTCATTTAGGAGTTAATTAGGTAGAACAGAGCAAAATACTGAAAAGCAAGCATGAAATGCAGCAATTCAAGATTTATACCAAGCAAATTCACAAACTTTCAGTTATTAGTATAAACCCTTTAAAACCAAGTAAATAATTAATCCTAGATACATTTCATATGCATTAAATACTATTAATAGGTGAGACTATTATATATACCAGGAAAATTAATATAAATATTAAAGATACTGCAGTATACAGAGAATCATATATCACTCTGATTATATAAAGCACTAATTTTATAAAGCACTGATTTTTGGAATTAACTTCCTAGTCAGTAAAGTATGCAAAGTTTGGAAGAGGAGTACCAAATGCTAAATTCCAAAAACATTAGCTTTCCATTAAAAGTTTATTCCTTCAGACAAAAAAAAGCACAGTATGTCTGAATTCCAAAAAGCAACGCAAATAAAATTACTAGGAAAACCCTATTTTTTCAATAATCTTACAAACCATTACTGATCCTAAGAATAACAGGTTTTCTCATTTCCCAATATTTTCATTTGCACAAATAAATACATGTAGACCCATGATTTTGCTTCAAGCATCACATCACATCTGACAGAGTCTAACAATTACTCACTCAAGTGTGCAATGAAAGCAAACAGGCCTGCAGTGTCTCTCAGTTGTTCCTCAGATATAATCCTTAGCACTGAATACCCTGTTTTGATTAACTGCTTTGATTCTATTATGCTAGTAAAAGCTTTAAGAATACAAGTCACAGCACAATCTTCCCCCAAGACACATGAATAATTCCAGAGAAAGACTAATAGCTTGAGGAAGGCTACAACCATAAAGGAATGCTAATTCTGATGACATCAGATTCTGCAGTGTCAAGCACAAGCCCATTAACTTTGATATGGATTGCTTTTCCTTCTATCAAGGGTTGAACTCAGTATGCCAGAGTTTACATGGACAAAATCCAGCTCTAACACAGTGGTTACTATCTCCTAACAAAATAAGTATAGAAACACTTTGATTTCAAACAACAATAACAAATATGTTTTGAGAAACAGACTAATACAGACTATTGCTACCTTCTTTAGCAATCTCTAAAATCCCCAGTGAAAGGAGATTTTGCTATGTGACCCACATACTCAGGACTGCCCACTAGTTCTACAGATTGAGACTCTGGGTTCTGAAGCAGAAAACAATCCCATGTATGTGAATCCTCATGCCTGTGAGAACCCTGGAGCTCAGTGTAGTTTCTGTTCAAAGCCTGTGAGAGACCACAGCAGACTCTGCTTTAAACTTCACAGATATGGAAATACTTTTGCATGGACCTGATTCTCTTGACTTCTTTTTCTTTTTTTTTTAATAAGTAATTTTTATGGGAGTTAAATATGTACTATGCATGAAGGAATAGGTCAAGCATTAGACCTGGCAAACTTCTGGTTTCATTAACTATTTGAAGGGAAGTATAAATATGTCACAGAATGGTATTTCATCAGAGGAAAAGCAGAAAAAGAAGCTGGAAAAAGGAAAAAAAAATTTATATCAAAAGAAACATAAGTCTGTAGCCACAGAAGCTACTCTCTGCAGATTATCTCATAAACACAATCTGAAAAATAAGCACTTTTACTTACAACTTATGGTGATGCCAAGTTCCACATTATGCTTCTTTGGTAGTTTCACATGAAATGTTCCACTGCTTGGTATAACTGATTCTATAAAAACATATTTTAAAAGTTAGATAATTATAAGGCACAGTAAATCCAAGTGCATGGAACTATACGTGTAAGTTGATGAAATCACATCAGAATCACATGGCATGTATGAAATACAGGTGCTGAAGTGAAGGAGGTAGGACATAGGAAGTATGATTTATAATAGGACTGCTAATTTCATGGTAACTCAATTTTTTTTAAGGTTTAACTGAATTTGTGAAGATTGCACGGGCTGGAAGCCAGCTGAGACTGCAGGTTTTTAGCTCATATGCAAGTTCTGTGAGCACACATGAAAATTTTACTGCTGGCAGATAACTCTCAATTAAAAGGACAGGAGACTGAGCCATAAGGATTTCAGGCCTTTGTTGCTGTAGGACTAACACTTTTTTAACTGTCCACTAAGGTAACTGCCATCGATTTTACATGTAGTGGGACGAAAAGGAATCAAAACATCAGTAACAGAGAAGTGCCTGGAGCTGACAGAGGAAAAAGCCCACTTGAACACATTGCACTGTATCTGAGTCCTGACTTTTGGCATCACTGCTACCAAAGGTTTGGCCCTTGGCCTGAAAAGGAATAACTGAAATTTGGAGCTATGGAAACATACAAACATACATGTGGCAGAGGACTCGAACCGTGAGTATGAGTCTGGTATCATGGAGCAAATTGGAGAAGCACAAACAAGTCCAGGGACTAAAACATATGCGTTTCCAAGTGTATTCAAGTGACTTTCTCATTATTAGGTTTTCTTATTTTCAATATTTTGTTTTCTATGTATATGAATGTACATACCGTATTTGACTGTTTTTTTACATTATACTAGATGGATGTCTGTACACTTAAAGAATATACAGAATTACACTAGGAACCTTTAGCCTACTTTTGACTTAATGTTTTATAATACCAAAACCAATTATCACACTATGCCAAATACAACACATCTGACATTATCATGACTAAAATGGAGCTATTCTCAGCTTTAAGAGAAGTCTTAATAGTTTTTACTATTCACACAGTTTGGTAGTGCACACATAATGTGTGCTTGTTTGATATATGCAATTTGTGGTTTTATAGATGTATTCTGTATGCTTAAACACATTACAGAATAGAGGAAAGCCATTTGTTATAATAAAGACTCTCCAGCAACATTAACGGTGATTCTTTCTGGCTTTTATTAATTCAGTTTCTATTATTTTATTTAGATTGTTGGTTTGACATACTGTAAGTGAAATTCCTCAGAGTTTTCTGTTTATTCACCCTTTTATGATATTCTTCTGTCTAGTAAAACATTTCAGTGTTTGGCCTGTAGATGATTTGTCTCCACTCAGCAGAACATTTCTATCTCAGGGCAGAAAAATGTCTGGAAATATCTCAGAGGAGGGGCGGTCACCAGATCTTACTACAGGACCTGTCATTTCTATTTTCATTCTGAAGTACACTACAGGGCTATGTGAAATGAGAAAGCTGTCCAAAAAGACACACATTTCAAATAAGTCACTTGAAAACTGAATGGTACAGATGTGAGAAGAAAGCCTCCACCTTGGATGCCTAATACTGGTATACTTGCAATGTACTTGGGATTTATTCCTTCATTTTTCTTACAAGACAGAATAACAGTCCATTCATACCTGCAACATCAAATTCTATTTCCAAGGTGACCTTGTTGGTGATAGAGGAGTCTCTGAGCAGTTGATTGGCCTCATCAAATGTGCTGTCTTCTGTTGGGATACCATTTATTGACACTATTCTGTCTCCTATTTGCAGCACCCCACACCTTGGTACACAACGATACAAATCATCAGATGTACATGTTACCAGAACCAGTAATATCACAGAATCACAAAATCATTTAGTTGGAAAAGACCTTTAAGATCATTGAATCCAGCCGTTAAACCAGCATTGCCAAGACCACCACTTCTGTGTGGAATTGCCACATCTACCTCCAGAGATCGTGACAACCACTTCCCTGGGCAGCCTATTCCACTGCTTGACAACCCTTTTCAGTGAAGAATTTTTTCCTAATATCCAATCTAAACTTCCCTTGTCACAACTTGAGGCTGTTTTCTCTTGTACTTTCGCTTGTTACCTGGGGAGAAGAGACCAACCCCCACCTGGCTACAACCTCCTTTAGGTAGTTGTAGGGAGCTATAAGGTCTCCCCTGAGCCTCCTTTTCTCCAGGCTAAACAACCTGGAGACACTGCTCATAAGACTTGGGCTCCACACTCTTCACCAGCTCCATTGCCCTTCTCTGGACACATTCCAGCACCTTAATGTCTTACTTCTAGAGAGGGGCTCAAAACTGAAGTCAGGATTCAAGGTGTAGCCTCACCAGTACTGAGTGCAGGGGGATGATCACTGTCCTGCTGGCCACAGAGTTCCTGATACAAGCCATCTGATCAAACACATTCAACAGTAATGCAGGAGAACTCCAGCATAGCAGCTCAACAGTCCATCCAGGCACAGAAGCTGCTGCCCTTTTGCACCAAGACCGTATTGAACACTCCCAGCTTGGGCTGTGCTTTCTAGGTGATGGGACCCAGGAAGAGGGGTCTTCATGCCTCCAGCCTACCCATGGACATCACCTCTGATTCTGACCCGGGGCTGCAGGTAAAATGGCACCTAGTATTTGCCAGTGCAACTACTATTGTTCTCATTACATGATTAAATACATATGTAATCATAACAATGCAATTGAAACAATTAGTAAGTCAAAACTCAGGTATTTCCTAAAATTTGATTCTGTACTAAAACTGAACAGAGCTAGACATAGCCTCCCTCTAAGACACAATTAATTATCAGTATTTTGACATCAGTGATGTTTATGATTTTTTTTTTCTTTTTGCATGAATACAGCTTCCAGTCTCCTGGTGGAGGACTCTAGATGATAAGAACTCGCCTCACTTCCATTGAGCAAGGCTCTGCAATTCGTCACAAGTTGAAAGCAACAAGCCCAAAGTAACCCCGAGGAACCCTTAGCAGTCAATTGAAAGAACCTCACCTTTCCGCTGGACTGTCAGACTCAATATAGGAAATGAGAGGTGGAGAAGACAAGGTCTCGGTAGCAAACACGCTACCCTGGAGCTGTATCCCAAACCCTACTACGGGGTCAGCTGTCAGCACTACTTCTGTGGTTTCTGTGTGGACGACCTGCCCAGCCAAACCAACAGTGCTAGAGGCTAAAGACACTATAAAACAGAGCAGACCAGGAGGAAAGACATTCATACACAGTAGAAATTTCATTGCTTTTTCATAAAATTGATCTGCACAGTATAACAATGAATCAATGAAATATCTCTTTTAAAGTCAATTTAGGCTAAAGTTTATAAATAACGTATAAACAGTTATGACATATAAGAGAATAGAAAACATCTGGTTGTACATTAGAATGCAAAAAGATAGTTCTTGTACTTAGTAAAATAAATCTGTTGGAAATCCCCACCCTAATGATCTCAGAACATCCTTGAATTTTGTTTGCATTAGGTTTGAGGAGTGGATAAGCAGAATTTTCCCAGGAGCTAAGGGAATTAGAGGCACAAGCCCAGCTGTTATTCAGGCCAATTTGCACAAGCTCTTTTTAACATCTCAGAGCAATACATTGCTATTAGCTACAAAGCACATGCACCAGGCTTGTTTGCAAGAAGTAAGGATGCCTTCTTCTTGTACATGTTTACTACAAGTCACCAATTTGTCAGGTTAACTGGATATTGTAAGGAGGGTGAACAAACCCTACTGTTTTAGCAAAAAGTATATCTCAAGATATTGTGAGAAAAAATATTCTTTAGGGTCTCTGAAAGCCACTGGGGGACCCTTCTGTGATAAACACAGGCACCTACTTTCTATGAAAGGCTGCAGTACAGAACAAATCAAGACAAAAACAACATTGGGATTCAATGCAATTACCTATGAAACGAGAAGATTGCACCTTTGCTCCCTTGATTTCTGTCTAAATATCTATTGTATCATTTGAATTCCCCCCCTGACAAACTACTGCTTTTTATTATGTCCTACACAGAAAGCTAGAGTTTTTCAATTCCTGTTCAGTAATGCCAAGGATTTGGAATGGTTTTGTGTTAATAACCTAAGTCATTACCTTTGTACTTCTAATTTCTCTCAAGACCCATTTCTGCCTGCAATAGCAACTAGGAATTTGGTAAAAATTAATGGTTTATCTGAAGGATTGTTTACAAATGGATTTTTTTTTTTTCTCAGATATGGGAAAATATTAGTTCTTGATTTTACATTATAGATACTATTAGCACAACTGTACAAAGATGTCAGAGGTTATAAAAGTATTTTTGGGGCTGCAAGTATTAGACTTTTGCTCTGAAAGTTGGTATAAATCTTACTGATGTGGCACAGTTGGCAATGATAGTTCTTCGGAAAAGTTTCACCAACCAAAAATGTAATGAATTTCTGTTTTCTTCAAACAAAGCTTCTTCCCACTCTGAAGCTTCCCAAATTTTCCCTCATATATTAATTTTCTTATGTAAGAATTGTATATTACTTCAGTGACTGAACAGCTTCCTTCTTACTGTTTCGTTTTTCTGCACTCAGTAAGACATCCTTATACACAAACACAACTACTAATAATCTGTTCTTAGAAACTGCAACCATCTTTAACATTTACTGCATGTGAGAAAGTTTCCTCCAGCCCTCACTGCTGCAGAGGCTAAAATATGACTAAACCAAATAAATTCAGAGTTAATATAATACCAGATTCCCTAACACACCTTCTAGAAATGTTGATATTCAGGGCATCCAATCTCAGAGAAGTTCCATTTTCCCTTTCCTCTTCACATAACAATTACTTGTTAGCTTCATCTTTGTTTCCCATCACTTACGTGTCTATTCCCCCCATGCAGCAGGTATGGTATCTAGCTGACTCTGTAATTTTCTTACTCTTTGTATAATGCCCCATCAGGAATCTAAATGTCTCATAAAATTTACTTCAACTTTTAGGACAGCTAAAGTTTTAATTCACTTTGGGAAATTAAGTCACTAGCTACGGGATTTAAAACTCTGATAAACATTTTGATGATGTCAACACTTAAAAGTGACACTTAGGAAATCCTCCCACTCTCAAAGAAAATGAAAGAGAAACAGCAACAAAACGAAGCAGAGATAAAAATATCCTTTCCAAATCATGTAACAAGAGCTATCTGCTAAGCCTTTATAAAATGTAACAGATACCTAAACCCATGACTTTGAGAATGTTGGGGTTTGTAACTCAACAATAGATGCAGCAAGAAACACTTCCATTTTTTGGCTGCTTGATAGATCAGAATTTTTACAGGCCAGGAAGCAGCCTCATTGATTTAAAAAGTGACATGGATGTACATGTACTTCCAGTGAACCCTGGCTGGTACTGCTAGGGGTACATTTCAGCATACTTGTATAGGTTTTGTCTATCTCTTAGCAACAGTCATGGGGGCTGGTTTGCTGTATGCCCTCCAGTTATGTAAATAATGATCTTGAATTTAAAGATTATGTACTTGTTATTTTTATTTCTTCAGTTATATGAGAAGTAGAGCAAGATGTATTCAAATGTACATATATGGATTACTATGCTTCCAGAAACTGCAAAGTGTTCGCTATTTCTTCTGGTAGCTGCTGAGAAAAAAAAACAACCACGCATGTCTAACAGCCTTTCCAGTTTCTACCAGATATGCAACCCTAGTAATGGAAATTGATATAAATTATGTCTCACTTTCAACTACTAATATGGACCTTTTACAAAATACTTCAGGATTTAAACTATAACCCAAAAATAATCTAAGTGTTTCCACAATGAATACCATACTTTAAAACAAACAAAAATAAGAGGTGGAAGAATAAAAATTGAAAACAAGTGGCATAAGTAAAGCATGTGCCAGCAGGGCATGCCCTAAATTTTTACAGCCACGTTTGGAAAGATCTGCGTAACTAATGCAATGATTGTTAAATCATGGTCATAAAAGTCTTGTAGCCCCCTCTGCCATCACACTTCACCATCACTTTGTTACGCAAGTTTTCTTAAATAATTGGCAATGCAAACTTTATAGCACCCTACATACTTTTCTTCCCAAATGACATCCTTAAAGATTTATTAAAAGTTACATTAATACAATCCTCAAATGATCCAATCAGATTAAAGAAAAAAAATCCAACTAAAATTAAGAGTGTGCTATTCCTTTTCTATGAAAAGCACAGCGGTCAATCTACCTGGTTCTCATGAGTCTCCCACAAAGGGAGAGGGGTAAGGTTTTCCAAGTCTTGTCAATGGATAGTGGAAAGGTACAGGAGCAGACGTTCTCTATCATGGTCACTTGCAGCACACTTAGAGTGGTGTAGGTCCCTTAAGCTGATTGTTACTACTGTCATGAGTATGGGCTATAGGTCTAACACCAGAGTAAAGAACTCTGCACAGGCTTATAAGCAAGCTCACAGAAAGAGGAAGCAAGCCTGGTTGGCCAGCCAATTCCTCCAAAGCCACTTCTGATTCAGGGTTGTTGAGGTAGTCACTGCTTGTTATGATGCACAGACTCACTCACCATGGGGGCCCATGGGGCCAGTTCCACATATTTTGTAATGCTCTATATCCAGACCTCACAACTCAAATGCCTAATAAATGAACTCACAAAGCCTCATTCTAGCTTCTTCTCGGTAGAGATTTGTTTAATCATAGTATCCTGTCACCCCCAGGGCCTTCTGACTTGAAGAATCTTTCATGTGGATTGCAGTGCTTATGTTACTTCCCCCTTATATGCCATGTCTCTGGCCTTGCTTCGTGCCTTTGCAAGGTAACACACCATAGGGCAAGGCTTCCCTGAAGGGAAAATACCTGAAAAACTTAATAAGTAACAGCTGTCTCCAAGATCTATAACAGGACTAGCTTTCAGGATTTCATCCTTTGTTGAACAGTTAAAACATAGCACAACAGAAGAACTACTTTTTCCATTGATTTTCAAATTGATATTCAATCAATTACTAGTAATGTAATACTACTACCATTTCTTATGTGCACATGAGAACATGTAAGACCTGGACCCCTACTGTCACCAAAGCATGACAGACACAGTATTTCCCCATGACCCAAAAGAATGCATTACAAGCTAACATGTCAATAGATGAGCTATGAAAAATGACTGATTGGATTAAAAACAAAAAATGCACTTACAGGCAAATGTTATGCAAAAATATTTGCTTTATGAAAGAAATAAGAACAAGCAAACAACAAAAACTGCAAGAAAGCAAAACCTCAGTGCATCTCTAATGTGTCCTCACAATTCCTTAGTGACTGACCTTAGTTAGATGCTTCTGATTTGCTCTGATGAGGAATCTTTAAAACAGGGTAGCAGCACTGTAATGTACAGCAGCTCAGTTCTTCCAGAGTAGACCTCTGAGCATTGTTAACCAGAGCAGATGATTTACAGGGCAGTTCTCACTTCCCTGCTCTGGAGGAACTGAACTGCTGAGGATCACACAAAGATCGACAAGCCAAAAGGAGAGGTGGCACATACATGGAGTCTGGGAAACAAAATGCTGACACAGCCATACTCTCTCCTGCCCTGTGAATACTCAGCAATATACAAAGTGGAACAGCCTGAAATGTATCTACCTTACCTTGGGAAATTACTGACTCATAGGAAATCCATGCTTTGAAGCCCAGAGATTAGTCAAACAAGGCTATTTAGTCTTTACTGTTACTTGTTGCTCTTTCTCACAAAAATACCTGTACAGGTTATGGTGTAGTTGTAAACATTAGAACTACATAGGAGGTGCTGTGGCAAGCTCTTTATCTTCCATAATGTGATAGCTGGTGGAGTTTACCAGCAATATGTTTTTGACTATTCAGCAATGAATTCTATTCCCTAATGGAAACTGGAAGAGTTGAAAAAGGAATCTGAACATCACTTTGGTAACAGTACAACAAACTCTTCCAGAACTGTCTGAAGAAAACATTTCTTCATATATTTCAGATGAGATGGTTCTTACTGCATGATATCTGCTCATTTCCTTTTAGCATTGGACCAATAGTTTTAAGCTGATGTCCCCCTACACCCAACATAAACTCCAATTGTTCTCTCTCCTGTCTAGAATATATATATATATTAATTAAGGTACTGTGTACCTTTTCTTCTGTATCTTTCCCCTCCTCCACCCATTCACTGCACATTTTGAGCAAATGTTACCACCTACAGGAGCTTTTGAAGTCCTTCTTTTTCATCCTCCGCCTCATCATTGTCCCACGTGGGCTGGTGGAGTAGAGGCTGCGAGGTAAGGTCCCCATGTTCAGGGAACTCAGGCTGTATGCACTCATGGAGGTAGGAGAGAAGGATGAAGACACCAGAGCTGCTGTAAGAAATCAAACACTTGGCATACAGCACTCAGTCTTCTGAGAAGAGTGCAGCACATGCCTGTAACTCATCAACAAATAAAACATTGTACATATACACTGTGTATGATACACAGGAATGGTTTGTGCACTTCCAGTAACAAAGACATTAAACCACACAGGCGACCCTAAAAAAAAAATATAGCCAGTATCTCATGAAAATACTTGCTGGAAGCTAACAGAGCTAATGTAAATACAAAAAGTACATTTATAGTATACATCTCATTTTAAGTGAAGCATGTTTAATTAAATTTTTCGACACATATCCACAAATCAATGCAGATCAGTATGTCTAGATACATTGATTTTAGAAATGCCTTTTTGTGGTATGCAATTTCTGACAAAAGATTTTTAAGCAGTGCTTTGCATTTAAAAATCATGCTTTATATACACTACTTAAATGCAATGGTCTACTCATATATAGGAAACGAGTTGATTCATTCAGAATTTTCAAGACTTTTCCTGTCTACAAAACCTGCTTCGCTACAGAATGGAAGAAATAACCTTGGCATGGCTATGAAAATCTAGCATCCATAAAACTAAAAAGATTTTAGAGCCTGAAATGTGAAAAGTATGAGTGAAAGAAGAGAGGAGGGAAGAGGAGGAAGAATAAGAGGAGGAGAGAGTATGTCAGCAGGAAAAAGTGTGGAACATTACGAAGGCTTTTTTGAGGAGGCGCTTTCTGGAATTTCAAGGCTGGCATCCTGCAATGGTCAGGGTGGTAGGTATTATAATGCTGGTAGGTGAGGAGGCTGCTGTGGCTGTTGGCACACGAATCCCAGGTAAGTTGCCTGTTGCTTCTTTGAACCTTCACTGTTCGCATGAAGGGATGATGGAAAATCAGAAAACAAAAGGACCAGAGAAGAGGTAAAAGTAACTGAATTGCACAGACAAAAAAACAGAAGTAAAAGAAAGAAAATAAACTGAAAATAAACTGAAAATAAATTGAAAATAAATTGAAAATAAAATAAAATATAACCTGGTCTTGTCTTCTTACAAGGGGCTGGATAACTTGAGGAGTAGAAATAATATTTTTTCTCAGAAAAAATGCTTCTTATTGTTTGTGGGGTTTTGCCTTTTTGTATTTTTTTTAAACAAGATGACTACTGAATCAATTTCTAATCTCACTCTGGCACAGGAGCTAAGATTGCAAACTTTCTTAGAAAATGCTAAGTTACTACATATGAACACTAACTGAAGGTCAGTAAGCCTCTGCTTGCATTCATCTACTTTAAAAAGACCAGCCAGGTACTATACATAGCACTGCCTAGAATGAAGATGCTTACTTGCCATTTCAATTTACCGTATTGACATTTTAATTTTGCCACCATCTATTGTTGATATTATGCTATTCTGTGCAGTAAACGACTTCCCTAGGCCAGCAGCTGGAAAACTCTATCCTGAAATCTGGTTAATAAAGAAAAAAGGTCTTATTGATTAGCTGGAAGTGCAATTTAATGTGGTTTTTTTTTTAAACCGGATCTTCAAAACTTTGACATGATCCTTCACTGGATGAAATTTGAGACTATATTGATTGCTGATTCTATGTATGTAGAACCTGGGATATGTCAAAAGTGAAGACCAGTATTTACCAAGAGAATGGGAAACATTTCAGTTGATGCGTCAAATCTTAAAGAAAAACGACTGAAGTCACCCTTGATTAAATAGAGTATGTCACCATTAAATTCAGCATGTCCCTATCCTTGCTGAACCATAAAGGAACAGCTCAAAGTGGGAACTATTCACTGAATTTTTGTCTTAAAACACCAAGGGATTCACCCATACTACAGAATCATAGAACAGTTTGGGTTGGAAGGGACATTAAATGTCACCTAGTTTCCAAACTCAGTGCTGTGGGCAGGGACACCTTTCACTAGACCAGGTTGCTCTAAGTCCCATCCAACCTGGCCTTGAACACTTCGAGGAATGGGGCATCCACAACTTCCCTGGCCAGCCTGTTCCAGCACCTCACCACCGTTACAGTAAACAATTTCTTTCTAATATCTAATCTAAACCTGCCCCTTTTCAGTTTCTATGAAAGAGAAGCTGCCATCTTTGGCTCATGAGTTGTATTACCTGTGTCTCTCTGCCATCTGCTATACCTATAATGGCTGCAGACACATATGTCCCCATGCTGGATTTTAATAGTAGACCAAAACCGTGAGTGTTTAAGCTGGACACACACCTTGTGTTCACATCTTACTCCATGAGACAAAATAAGGCAAAAAGGGTAGCCACCGCAGCAAACACTGTGGGGTGCCAGAAGGAAAACATCCTTTTGTTTCGTATCTAATTACATGAGTAATATGAATTACTGCTAATTGCCTGACTGTACTAACCCTCCTCTGACTCAGAAACAATGCCGGTCACTACAGTGTGAAGTGCACACCAGGGAACAGAGAGGAAAAGGGGAGCACAGGGACCCATTGCATCCCTGCAGTCTGTTGGGGTGGTGGGGACCCTGAGGCCATGGAACTGCCCAGTCTGATCCTGTGCCCTTGGTTGGAATTCCCCAGAGCTGTGTCCCTCCCTGAGAGGACTCTGCTGTGCCCTGGCACGTATTTCAATCATAATTCAAGAATTATGGTTTTTTCCCGCATAACAGATATCAAAGGTGAGGGAGGGGTGCAACACCAGCACCAGGCTGGCCTGTGCCCCGGAGCCCCACTGGCACCACTACTCTCAGGGACTTTGGAAGATCTCACGTAAGCCAGAAAAGTCGCAGAAACAGCAGCAGCAGCAGCAGCCTCATATGGCCATATGTATCTTACAGCCTTATCACATCTTCTCAGATGAAACCGTCTCTTTGATTACACGCACAGACAGAGAGAATTCTGAACTTTAACTATGGTGGAAAAATTAAAATCTGATAAGAACAATGTGGCCAGGTGGATTTTCATTAATTTCAGGCTGCTGTAAGCCTTGTTTAATTAAAAAGGCTTCTTCCAGCAGGAAATTATCTGGTAGTCTTTGAGACTTTTTAAAAATGTTTTATTTTCATGCTGGGAGTAGAGATAAAAATGTCCTACAAAGTGGGAAGGTACACATATTCAGTTTGCTCAGCTTGCAGAAGGATAATACCAATTCAACAAAAGTTCTGTAAAAGAAAATCCTATTGTGTGTAACCATAGTAATTTAGTGGTAATTTGAGCTATTTCAACCCAGAGTTGTGTACAACAAACATAAAACTAATGGGGCAGCAAGAGAAATGAATGTCAGCAGCACAGTATAAAGAAAAAAAAACATGGAAAAAAAGAGATCTTTGATAGTGCTGTTCGATTTATTTTAGGGCTAAAATTTCAATTTATTTTATATACCGACTTTCCCGTCCATTTTAAATTCTTAACATATTCCCATAAGACCAATAACTGACCTCAACAGATACAGCCCTAATGACTCAGCTTATCCCAGACACATAAAGGGAGATTTTTACTCTCTGCAGCCTCTAGGCCATAGCACACCTGATGAAAGGCTGTTTCCAAAAGGGTACCTGCTTGCATGTTATATGTTGAATTGGTCATCATATTGGAGTAGCACCACCTGGTGAGGGGCTGGGTAGGGCTGTAAACATCCAGTTATTCTGCCTTACTTAAGAAGCAACTTTATTACCTTAGGGATACTTTTCCCCAAAAGATGCTCTTATATACCATTTGCAGATCACCTTGGCATGATTTTTATCAGTCAGTTCTTAACTTTGGCACAGCAAGAGCATTGCTTTACTAAGCATCTACACTGGGTCAAGGTGCCTATCACATTAAAAGCATCGATCTGTTTTAAATCTGGTCTCCATCTCATTTTGCCCACGCAGTATCACTCTCTGCTCCCTTGCCCTTTTAACAGCTTTAAGTAGAAGAGGGAAAGAGTTGAATAATGGAAGAACATGGAATCACAAGGGTTACATTTTCTTCATCCTGGTCTGCGAGAAACTGGTGTCTCCTCAGTCCCTAGTTCAATGTTCTCCACTCTTGAGAAGCTGACTAGAGCATCACTTATCAAGGGACAGCCTGGATCTTAGACAGACGTCCAAGAATATTTACTATCACTGACATTTCTAGGCCTCAGAAATTTTGTCTTGGTCTAAAGGAGGCAGAAGTACAGTATCACAGGCTCAGAAAATAATACCACTGGTTCACGTTGCAACACAGTTATCTATTCTCTGTGTATTTGATAACCCTTCTTCCTTGATGTCCATCAACATGCAGTATTTTAGACTGAATTTATGAATACTATGAATTAGCCACTTTCTCAGGATGAGTCAGAAGACAAGACAGGCAGCCTCCATCTTCAAATACATAGACATTTTATATATATTTGTTTTGAAAATGGAAAGCCATTCTATTCAAGAATGTTTGTTATGAAATAAATATCACAGTGAAAAAGGTCTGGGATCTAGGGAACTGTTTCCGAACAAATCATTTCCATAAGCACTGACAATGAATCCAAGAAGCAATCTCACAAGTACTTTAAAAGATGACAGCAATAAATAATAATGTCATTAAAAAGAGAAAAAATGGGGAGGGGGTGTTAAGTATTTTAGGGGAGAACAGGTGTTATTAATGAAGTGATCATAACAGACTATCAAGTCAGTATTGAAAATAAGTTGGCTGTGGTTTCTTCTTCCCCACTCTAAATTTAAGAAGCAATTTAGAGACTCATTTACTGAAGTACCTTGTAGTCCCCCCGACTGCAACAGTAGAGTCAACAGGTGCTTTATGTACATTTACAAGCAAAACATTTCCCTCTCTAGCCATAGGAATCTCGGAACGTACACTGAGACTGAGAAAACACAGACCTGCTCAGATACTGACTGCAGAAGCAAAATGTGGGGAGCTGAAACAACATTTACAGACATAACTGCTGCGATAGCTTTCTTGGCCATTCAGCAAGGGCAGGCAAAGTAAAAGAAAGAAAGAGAAAGAGGCATTGGTGCTACAGATCCTCTTACCGTGCTCTGGGCCTTTCAGTGCTAGCCGTGTCTGGTGATGAGGAAGGATCTCAAGTTTAACATTATCCGCCGCATTAGCCAAAAACTGCGTTGCTTCTGCCAGCGTACAGTACTCCATGCTGGTGCCATCAATGGACAGAATATGGTCTCCTGCATGTAACGCACCACATCTATATAAAAGGGGAAAAACTCGGTATGATCAGGTATGCTCTTTGCTTGCAAAATGAGTTTTTCTGCCTTCAAACTGGCCATGACAACTATCAACGTGTTCTTTTTTTTCGAGAGACATTTGTATTTTGTAGGCACTGTCACTGGTCAGACTTTATATCTATCAGTACAAACCTTAAAAACAATTCAGTTAATACAATATATGCCAAGACATCACTCACAGAACTGGAATGGGGTAGCTGACTTTAAAAATATGTGTGAATGGCAGCAGGATAAAATGAGAAGAGCTTAAGGAGACTTAAATAACTTGGTCACATATCCCTCACACAAGCACCCAGTTCATCATTTTTTGAGTTATAGTTCAAACATTTATTAGTACAAAAGCTGTAAATGATGATGAAATTATGCAGTAGTCAAACAAATAATGAAACCAGGGCTAGCATGGTGACTTGAGGAGTAGGGTGGGAAGGGGGCTATCTGCTAAATCTCGCTGCACTCAAGAGACTGGTTACTGGATGAGTTGAGAAATGCAAACACAGCAGTCAGCATCCCGACGTACCAGTCAAGTGGACAGCTCCTTTAATTGGTTACCCCCTGCGAAATGGGAAAAAACAGAGGGAGAAAATTAAAGCATCCTGCACCATTGAACTGGAGAACACCCCTGGATCAATGGTCGTCACTCTCAAAGTTTCTACTGTAGGGAAAAGCCCACAGAGGAGCTGTAGACTCACTGCTACAAGTGGGTGCTACCAAAAGCACCATTGGCAAAGAGGAGTTACAAGGTAGGGTGACTGGGGACATGCAGGAGGAATTTGCTGCTGAAACGTAACATTTAAAAAATTTTTAGATAGAGATATGTATACAGGAATATACTGTATATGTATAAAGACACACACACACGCACGCACACACCTCAGAAAAGATCCTATGGCTCTGTTACAGAGGTTCAGAGCACTGGGGAAAAATATCTATCTATATTTTTAATGGTTTAAATGGTTTTATTTAAAGGTAAAAATGAAGTGGAAAAATTACAGCAAAAGAACTTAAAAACATGTAAGCCAGCCTTCCTAATACCTCACTTGTATTCTAAAATATCAATAAAAAATCCAGACATAATGAGTTCCATTTCACTGTGCCGCAAGAATGAGTGATATATTCTAACAGAACACTTCAAGGTTGCAGAGCCTCAAAATTTACTTCCCTTGACAGCTGTTCCATATTGTGGGCTTACTTTAAGAATTCCAGTGGGTTATTTATTTTTTAAACTCTAATCTCTGCCACGATATTACATTTAATAGCCAGAGCAGACCTCTAAACTCCTGTGTTGCACAGTGCAAGCTGCTGGTCACATATTACATGAGGCTGGCTTATGTCACTGGATACTACATGAATCAGCTAAAGTAAATGGTGTCCTGGAAGTCTTAAACTTGTCAGTACAGAACAGTGATCTGAGAAAGTGCTAATTTTAAGACATGCAACCTTGAAAGCATCTGGTTCAGTCATTGATCAAAAAAGGAAAGGGTTCCTTTAAAACCAGACCAAACAGAAATAAAATGGATGTATGGACCTGCAGTGTCAGCCCTCTGTCACACTCACCTGTCTGCAATACTCGCAGATTTGATTTTGTCTATGACAATGACCTGTTTGTTGCAGCACATCGAGGTAGTTAGTGCAACCCCAAGAGCAGCACCAGGAGTTTTGGCAACTTCAACTAGCAGTGGTCCAGATGCTGTTGCTACTGAATCTGTTAAAATAAGACAACAAAAGATCAGTATTATACCAATGTGGTATTGATGCCATTTTCATATTTTTCCCACATAAAATCGCCATGGCTATTCTATTTCTCTAACCAGATAACATGCCACTTCAAGAAATTCTGGAATAGCATCAGTTAATCAGCTCTGAATGTTGAGAATTATAAAAGCAAGAGGAAGTTTGCGACTCTGGGATGTCCGAAAGTATCTGAGTGTATCAGAATCAGAGATGGACCAGATGAGGGAAAAAAGATGTGTTAGCAAATCAGTCTCTTCAACAACTGAAGCTAAAAACTACGTGGAATATAAAACAGGAATCCTGCAAAACTAGAATTAATTAAAAAAGTAGAAAATTATCTAAAAAAAAAAAGAGTAAGTGAATAGGTTAGAGAAGGAAGCTGAATCAAATTTCACAAAAGAAGGTGAAGGGCTGTGGACAGAAGCTATATTAATCAAACGAAGAAGGTGAAGAAAAGGTCTTTGAGAAATCCCTTACAAAAAGAAAGGATAATTTAGGAGAAAATGATGAAAATGCAGGAGGCATGACAAAAGACAGCTTAGGAGAAAATAGGGAAAGTGCAGGAGTAGTAGGAGTTACAGCAAAATACATGTGAGGAGGGTCAGAAGACTCTTGTAACATCCTATCACTTGATAACATACTGCCTTGCAACAGGGCTTAGGTAGTAAATGACCAACACTGAAAAAAAAAGAAAGAAAAATACGAGGGAGCAACAGTCATGATTGATGATTGTGATGAGGAAACATGCCCAAGAGAGACAAGTGCTAGATAGAACAAAGCAAAAAGACAGCAGGCTTCTTCCTAAATGCCAAAACAAAGCAGGTAGTGATCAGGGTGAAGTACATTCTGGAAACTGGCTGAGATCTACTAATCAATACCCATGGATCAAGAACTGATCTCAATGGAGTTATATACAGTAAGAGGAGGTGTCCTTTAAGGATATAAAAAGACTGAGACAAATAGAGCGGTATCAGAAGCCTCTGGAAGTCTTTACAATCAGAATAAGGAAAAACTGAATAAACAAAGACTTACACTGGAACAAAGTTACCAAATGTCCTGCCAGCAAACAAGAGAGGTTCATGTTCACAGCATACTGGAGCCAGCTGTGAGGATATCAAGACAACACTCAACTGTGATGCCTCAGAAGTCATTGAGATTGAAGATGTAAAAGAACTGCAGCTGGACTTCCAAGTATGGAGGAGAGGACAGATGTTAGATACTGCCTTCAGTCTTAAATCTAAAAAATAGTGCAAAAATGTAATACTGACAGAGAAGAGACTGTGAAACAATACTATCATACACAACTAGCAAGCTATATAATGATACAAGAAACTGGATGAGTGATTAACACTCAGCTAAGGTGCTCTTCCTTGTTAGAGTATTGTAGGTAAATACTGCATATAGAAATGAAGTGAAAAAAGGTGTTTGGATGAAATTAGCAGGCAATTCCAGAAAAGTATCAGTAAATTATTGGAGAACTCCTTTTCCTCCCACAACTTGAATTAATTTTTATATTCCTGGTGAGGGTTTTTTTTCAAGTTACAAACCTGAGGGTTTAAAGGGGCAATTAAGTACTTTTGAAAGTGCCCATTAAATCTGAGTGATTATTTTTTAAGCTCAACTAGGACTGACTTTCTAAGAAAAACTGAACTTTCACAGACATTACCAAAATAAACACCTCCAGAAACCTGAACTTACCTTTAAATTCTGAGCCAAAAGAAGAGAGTCCACCCTGCACATTTTTGCCTGGAGTTTCAAGCACTAAGTAGCTTTAAAGCTGGGTCAACTGCCCTCAGCAGCAAACTGTCTTTCTCTAGTAACTAAAGAAGGAGTTTATCACAATCAAACTCATGTCTTAGATGTCTTGGTTAGGGGTCTAAGTGTCTAAGTAAGGCAGGATGCATGCAGTGTGTGCATGTGCAGCCAAGCAGAATTTAAGTATTCCCTATTCCCATTCCTGCACTGAGAAACAATTATTTTCATCTTGAACATTCCAGTGGTTTCTGGAGCTACAAACAAGTTTCGTGTTTACAAACATATGGGAAGAAGATTCAAACAGTGTTTGTCATCAGTACCTTGACAAAGGTTTTAACTCACATTGATGCAGAAAATGGCAAAGCCTAACTTGTTATTGGCCTACCCTAAGTTCTTTCTGCAGTGGTTGCCTCAAGGAGAGGAAACTAAATGCAAATATCTGTTGAGAATGTGTAAATCTTTCAAAATGCTGGTCATTTTTCTGGTTACTTGGGATACATATGATCAGCTTATGCCCTAGTGTTTTTTTCCCAGGTGCCTGTTGAAATGCAGTGGGAGGGCAAACCAAGGCAGACAGGACAAATAAATAAGATAACTACTTTAGAGGAACCAGAAGAGAAGAAATGGAGTGTGTCTAACTGTGGAAAATAAGCACAGGGAAGAGGAATCAGAGGGCAGTAATCAAGCACACATTCCCTGACAGAGAAGGATTAGTTTTTCATGTTGAAGTAAAGCATGGATATGAAAAATGAATCATACTGGTATAAATTATTCATGCGTGAAGATGTTTCAGTCATTAAGATATTTACACCATGACTGAAGCACTTACACATTATGTTGATTTATTGACTGTGTAATCATATAAGATACACTGATGAACATTGGCATGAAAGACACTCTAGATTTTTGATTTTGTTAATAATTTTTCTCATTTAGAGCACTGCATCTCAATCAGTACGAGAGGCCTGATTAAAACCTCCCAAAGGAAGCAGCATTGCTTTCTGCATGCTAATACATTTCTTCTGCTAGAAAACACCACTGACAGCTTAAATCACAGGCAACAAGGGTTTTTATTCTGAATATACTTTTATGATGTGTAAATATACTATACAATACAGAAAGTTTTTGATAACATAAGCAGTGCTACCAGCCCGCCTCACTTCAAAAGATTTCACTAATCACTGTAAAAGGTGAAAATCTGTATTTTTAACTTTATCAAGTGATCACATTTTACATGTGTTTCTTTATGTCCTTCTAAGTGTATGGATCTGTTAATCCTTAACCAGGTCAACAACTGGTGTATGGTGGAGGACAAAAAACCCCTTTAGGATTCCCACAGTGGGGAAGCTAAAAAGTGAGCTGCTTGTATTATGCAGCAGAGGATCTACAGTATCTATAAATGCCCTAAAAGGGGAAAAGCCTCAGTCACAGCTTACAATCAATAATGACACGAAATCTGCATGAAACCAAACTTTTTTAGTCAATGATACCTTTTCTTTTTCCCTTCTGAAAGCTGCCTTCTACTTAAAGCTGGGAAGTACTGCTATTGAGCTTGTTCCTGTAGGAACACTGGGCTCTGTTGCTATCTCTGTGAAGCACTGCAGTTTCTCATTTCTCTAACTAGAAGATCTGGGGTGCTTTTTTGTTTTTTCAAAGTCATGGCAACACAAGGTACAAATCATGTTCTTGAGCAATTTTAAAGAACTAAACACAGAGAAAGGACGTCAAAACAGATTTTGACCCCAAAGAGGCAGCTGAACCAACTGAAACACACAGCTTCAGAAGACTGCTATTGATCTGCCTGGATGTTGCTGTACCTTATAAGAGTGACGTGACAAACAAGTGAATACCTTACTATCTCACACTAATTTTCCTTTCACCAAGCTTCTTCCCTATTAGGTGTTCACAGACCTAACAATCTCTGTTGTGATTCTCTGACTGAAAGCAGGTAAAAAAACCCCAGACAGAAAGGTGCTGGTTCAGATCAGTAGTTCCTCAAACCCCGCAGTTCTTGCAATGTAAAGTTTTAATTTTTTTCTAACAATGCTTTCACAGATCTAAATGTGTCTGTTAAAACTAGAAGACAGTATTTCACAGAAATATTTTCTCTTGGCCAGAAAAGCATGCTCTCCCACTCCTCACATCTTTTTTTGTTCCCTTTGTGCTCTCATTTTAATTCACAAAAGTCAAAGATTCTTTTCCAGTACCTGCTCAGCAACCATATATGCGACAGCTCTGAGACACAAGCGACAGTCACTGACTGTTCCCCAAAGAACCTGTTGAGTCAACTCCCTTAGAAGGACACTTGCAAATCCTTAAATGTCATCATGGTTTGGCTTCATGAACAAAGATTTGGGAAGGGCCCTACCCACGCTTGCAACAGGCACGCTGATGGCTGAAAAGGCCAATGCGCGGTAGACAAGTCTGGTTGCAAAAGAAGGACACTCGCAAATCCTTAAATGTATACATGCAAAAATACACTAGCATCTTCTTGAACTTGCTTTTTTTTAACAAAAAGCCAACAGGATGTGGAGGTTATGTGTGTGTATGTTTATGTATATGAGCCAGTGTGTGTTACAAAAAGGATCCAAAACAAAACACTCCAGTGCAGTCAGTTCTTACTGCAGAAATGTTAAGACAACCCAAGCGTCACTGTCAGCACTCAGTGCACAAGTGGAAGATACTTAGAAACTGCCATAGTGAGTCTGGTAAGGCACAGAATAGGATGACAGCAGTCCCAGCTTCTGCAGCCAAATCCCTGCCTTTATTTGGCATATCTGAGTCTCAGTTCCCAATAACATACAATGTTGGTTGCCCAGAGAACTTGCAGAATGTTTTTAAGAAATCAAAGTGCTTGTTTTTTTCCCCTTACTTGTAAGAAAAAATAAGTATGAGAAGTTCTTTTACACATATGTATCTATCTATTCCAGAGAAGTTGTGGATGCTCCATCCATGGTAGTGTTCAAGACCAGGTTGAATGAGGCTCTAAGCTAGTGGAAGGTCTAGTGGAAGGTGTCCATGCCTATGGCAGGGGGACTGGAACTAGGTGATCTTTAGGATGCCTTTCAACCTAAACCATTCAATGATTGACAAAATAATTGATTGTGGGGAATGTACAGCAACTTTGGTTATGCCAATCCATTCAGAATCAGCATGTTAGGGATTAGCACCCCTGTTTTCTGCATTAAGTAGCAAGAGTTGAAATGTTAAAAGCTCTTTTCTTTTTATAACAGAAATAGATTAAAATTTCATGTGTCAGGCATACCACAGGTTTATTCTCATGAGTTTGGAATATTTGCCATTTCTTTGGAAAGCTAGGTTGCTGAAATGCAAAAATAAGAGCTGATACATATCTTACAGGGCACTTGAAATCCACAGCGAGTTGTACAAACTTGAGACAAGGTAACCAACCCAAAGAACCATCAGGATTTCTAATAGAGTTGATGAATTTTATACTTCTCAGCTGACAGTGGAGCAACATAAAAGCACACAGGGACTCTGCATGCATTCATAGCCACATTTCTTCATTAACCCACAGACTATTCATTACTGTCAACACTTAATGAATCTTGGCATCCTCTGTGTGGTTTGCTTATTGTATTCTTAAGGACTATTTCTTTTACATGAATACCAGCCCAGAAAGAACATTTTCTTTGGTGTCCATTAAAACACTCTCTGTATAAGACTGATACACTTAAAGTTGTCCCAACTGCTATGATAGTGAGAGTCATAATCCTCTATCACACCATGGCCCCACTATTCCCCTTCTCACGTTTCCCTGAGACTGCCATAGAAATAGATAGTCAACCTCTTTCAACTGTCTGCCTTTTCCATGATCTTTTAGCAAAACAAGAGCAACAATCAAAAATACATGTGCAAGAGAATGATCTGCTGGGAGCAGGGAAGCTTTTCTCTACCTTTCTCCTTTCTTTGTACTTCAATCCACTAACACCTTTCTTCTTCTTTCTCCAGGTTTCATCAGCTCCCAGATGAAAAGAGACGAAAAAACCACACTTCTGGCCTTGTTTTTCAGCTATATCCTAAAACACTTATCTTGCTAACATTTTAAGGTTCCTTTGTAGAGGCATTTTCTTTCATTCATTCATTTTTAACAGCAACTACATGACTAGCCAAATCTCTTACAGAGAGCTGACTGATGGTTTTTAAATACTAATTTTTCAGGGGTTGGGGGGATGCGAGGTTGCATGTTCATGTAATATCCTTTCCTTCTACTGCAAAGATAATTTGATCACCATTTATCAAAGAAAGGATATAATTACGTATTTTTAAAGATGATCTAATTAAAATATTGAGATTGGGATCATGGGTCAATGGTTTCAAGAAGGAAAGTAGCACCAAGGAAGAGAGGCAGGAATAAGACTTCTGCAATGTTTAAAGGCCACAGGAACAACATTCAAGATGCCCTACTGCTGGGTAGCACCATTATCATTCATTCAGAGTAATATTATTTGATTCCTCATACTTTTGTGACTGTAAAGGTCAGAAACGAAACACACACAGGGGCACTGGTGCACAGTACTAGCTTTGGTGTTCTGTTCTACTAATATTGCATAATGTTTGCACCCTGGCTTTGTTCATGCTTCATTTAGCAGAGTAACTTTTTATTCATATCAGAACTTATGGGAAAAATAGAACTGATGACAGCTAGCAAGCTTTAAAAAGGATTTTTGAAAAGCTGTGATCCTGTTGGAGTGGGTCCAGTGGAGGGCCATGAAGATGCTCAGAGGGCTGGAGCACTTCTCCTGTGAGAAGGCTGAGAGAGTTGGGGTGGTTCAGCCTGGAGAAGAGCAGGCTCTGGGAAGACCTCATTGCGGCATTTTAGCAGTTAAAGGAAGATTATAAAAAAGATGGAGAGTGACTTTTTACATGGACAGACAGTGATAGGACAACGGAGAATAGTTCTAAACTAAAAGAGAGGAGATTTAGTTTAGATGTTAGGAGGAAATTCTTTAGCAGAGGGTGGTGAGGCATAGGTAGAGGCCACCCAGAGAAGCTGTGGATGTCCCATCCCTGAAAGTGTTCAAAGCCAGGCTAGATGGAGCCCTAGGCAACATGATCTAGTGGGTGGCAACCCTGCCCATAGCGGAGGGGTTGGAACCAAATGATGTTTAAGGTCTGTTCCAACCCAAACCATTCTATGATTCTATAAAGTGGAGTAAGGTGGCAATATATTGCAAGCAATATTTGGGGAGAAAGATGGCATTTTCTTTAATAACAAAACAACCATTTAAAAATTAAATATTGTTCTTGTTCAAAGTGTCAGTGGCAGTCTCCAAGGCCTGACTTACAAGCTACCATAAAATATGTGTGCTCCTTGTGATCCTTTGTTTATCGAGCACCATGTTTCAGGCAGGCTGTAGAGTGAGCAACAGTTGTTCTAATTTTACCCATCTGAAATAGAATTAGAGGGGTAAAAACAGTACTGAAAAAAAAAAAAAATAGCACATTTTCCCTTATTGCCAGTAACAGCACAGCATTGGAGCTGTTGGGCTACTAACTGAAAGAAAGATCACAGCGTTCACAGAAAAAAAACAAAACCATAAAATTGCTGATAAGTAAAAAAAGCCACCAATGGCGTTTTAAACCCTCTTACCTTTAGAATAATCAAATTTCAAAAATCATAAACAGGAGTAATTCCAAGAGGATGACAGCACAATGAGTGATAGTGAAATCAGAGGGACCTCTCAGCCTCAAAATGGAAAACAGAGACGTTACTCTCTAAATGAATGTGCTGCCTCTCTCCTCTCCTATACACGAGCAATGTAATACTCTTGCCAACAGACTGACACAGTCTTTCCATTTCCCTCTTGTAGAAAGAAGTTCATGAAGTTCCTGAAGTTCATTTGTATGCCTTTAATTCTGCCAAGTTCTTCAAATCAAAAGCTTAGGAGCTGCCTTTACCCAATTTCATACTTTGCAACCTTAGCCCCATCATCCTTCTCAGTTAAGAAATGCGGCTAATCAGTTGAAGAACCACCCCTTCCTTCAAAATGCTCACACCAGTGTGGATAGACTCAAAATCCTTTTGGGACTTTCTCAGACTTTCTCTCAAGTTCAGACCACAAATACCTACCTAAACCCCTTTTGTTTGAAAGACTTCCCCCAGTTCTTGGGATGCTGCTTTCTCCTAACTCTGTTTCATGCTCAGACAACCCTTCATTTTTACTAGGCCCCTTCCCTGCTCAAAAGCTGTATTAAATCTCAATCTCTTAATTTATCTATACCTTTCTTCTCATGTACCCTGTTAATCTAAAACACAATATTGTCTACTCTACAATTTATAACAAAAAAGGGACATAGTAGATGAACTCTGTACAGAAGATACTGGATCTGCCTCTTTGAATGTAGTCTGAATGCATTTTAAATAAGCCCAGGCTCTGCACTTTCCTTCCTTTGTTACCTTGAAAATTAGTACCACACAGAAAATTCAGGTGGCATTTACAGAACTATGAAGAACACAAATCTCTACCCCTGCGGATGGCACATGGTTTCAGAGCTTGGGAGCCTGTAAATACAACTTTACGAGCCTCAAAAATCACCTTTTTATTGAAGGATGGCTCCTAATACAGCATTAGATGGATTGTGAAATGTTTGCATAGCTCAGCAGCAATGGATTTCTCCCTGCATTTCATTCTAGGAATGGAACTCACAAATAATTACTTTTAAGAACCATCTTCCAAAATGAGACAGAAACCCAAAATGGTGCAAATAATACATAGAGTCCTCTGCTGAGACCCTGCAATACAAAATCTTACTCTCTCTAATGCAAAAAGCAAAGATAAAATCAAAGAACCATTGAATCATAGAACGGTTTGGGTTGGAAAGGAATTTAAAGACCATCTAGTTCTTAATCCCCCTGCCATGGGGAGGAGGACACTTTCCACTAGACCAGATTGCTCAAAGCCCCATCCAACCTGGCCTTGAACACTTCCAGGCATGGGGCATCACACCTCTGAGCAACCCGACAGACAGATATATATGTACAAAACAACTTCTCATACTTATTTTTTTCTTGCAAGTATGACAGGAAATAAAATACATAGGAACTTTGATTTCTTCAAAACACTCCATCTCTTGCATGATTCTGTACCTGACTAATCTCAACAAACAGAACAAATAAGGATAACACAATCTGCATCTCTGCCTGCAAACTAAGACACAGCTGGCGTGTCAAATTTTACATCTGCCAACTGTGAAAGCATGTCTGTAAGTACACAATGTAGATAATATAAAAAGCTGCAATACCCATCAATTATGTCTGCTTGCCACAATGACCCTAAGTTTCCATGTAATGGGAGCAGTAATAATTAGAGTGGGACTGGATTCTCTTCAAAAGCCTACAGAGCACAAAGCGCCTTGCTGCTGTCACTTCACAGAAGGGAACAAACACTGCTTACACCCAAACTTTGCATTGAGCTGACAGTTCCCATCTGTCCAGGGCTCTACCAGGACAAGGCATCTCAGATAATCCCAAAAGCTTCAGAGCAAAGGTGTACCACGGATAGTTTGGACACCTCAATAAAGCATGTGTAACTGTTGAGGCAAACAAAGACATGCCAATGCTGTGTTAGTGAGATCCCTGCCTCCCTGCCACAGCAGTGGGGGCTGAAGCCCTGGAAGCAGCTGAGACACACAGGTGAGGTGCTGGGCCTGTAACAGCCACTCTTGCTTGTCAACAGAATGACTGACCCAAGTGCAGCCCCTTCTCATATGGCTGGGCTGCTTGGTGTACTCGAGGTACACAACTAGACCTTGCTCCCGGGTCCTCTGTACTGGGACATATCATCTCACATGTTCATGGTTACTTATTATTTTCATGTGTTAGTGACCTCTACATACAAGATAACTGCAGTCTTTGCTTTGGAAAGCACACCCAAAAATCTTGGATGTGCTTCTGCAATCACTGCCATTAACTGACTTTGTTTGGTTGAACAGTCAGGAGTTTCAGACTAGTCTGAAACAGTCCTCTGCAAGGCCTGTTAGGTGAGTATGAACCAGAAGAAAAGAAAAATTAAAGTAAACTCGACACTGTTGTCCATACCAGATAATATGAACTTCTGATCCTACAAATGTATACTATCAGTACTACTTTCCTCCCCCCCCACCTCTTATCTCTTTTTGATAATCTGTGCTCTTTCACAGCTATCTTATAAGTAATTGGTGCATTGGTACAGCCACAGTATAAAATGCTACCATGCAGAAGGTCAAGGCTGAAATCTGACCTTGATGTTTATGCACTGAGGAGCAGAGTGGGAGTTTTGCAGCTCTCAGGGGTTGCACGGGATATTTTGCCATTCCATGTCAACTACTCATGAACTGAAACTTTGGTAGAATGAGTCAGGAAACAAGTTTATTAACTGCCCTTTCCTTCCTCTTTGGTATTGCCTGAGCAGCAGTTCAGCAAAAACATTTTGAATGAATAGAGAAAGTAATTTAGGTAAATTGCTATCAAAACCAAACACAGAAGCCACAGTTCTAAACATAAGTTTTTCATCCCCCATTGCAAAAATAATCCAGGATTGCTTACCTGTTGCCTATATATTTCCAGTTTTTCCTTTCCCAGTGCTTGTTCCAAGCAATACAGAACTATAGAAACAGAACTACTGGGAGCATTCACACATTTAAAGTCAAAGGAAATTTCATTTAAAGTAAAAGGAAGTTTCTATATCCCCTGTTCTCTGCAGCATACATTTCCAGCAAAACCAATTCCCCACATTTCGTCTCCCAAAATCCCAATCAAGCAATAACCTCTAGAGACCCAGGTGGCCCATAACAGTTAAGAGTCATAGCAATGAGAAGGGCACTCTATCATCTGCCTCCTCAGCAGACAGCCTGCCAGCCCGGGTCACCTTTGGTAAGGTTCCCATGCGGCTCCTCCTTTGCTGCAGGACAAGCCATTTACCTCCTGTCAGAGCAGCTCCTGCTGCCAGGCTCTTAGGGACTCCAGGTCCTCTCATGGCTCTGTCTGATGACCTTTTTCTTTCTGAAGATGTTCCAGTGTTCATACTTATAATTCAGTAATTACTGAATTTGTGTAAAGGAGAAACTGTAAAAAGCTGTTTTCATCTGTGTTTCTCTTTGGTCTGTTTTGTTGTTGTTTTGGTTGGTTTTGTTTGTTCTTTTAGCAGTGACATCCACCCAAACCTACCTAAGCTGTACCTACCTTGAAAAATTAGAGGTCACAGTGCTCAGAAGAAGGCTATTCCACACAACACCGCTGAGCTGACCATAACAGAAAGACTATGCTTATGCAAATTGTGAAAAACTCAAATGAGAAGTTGATTAAAAATCTGCAGAGCATCAATATAAATCATCATAAAAATACATGTACATCTATAAAGCTCAGAAGTATCTGTTTACAAAGAGAATGATATAAAAAGGAAAATATTACAGTCACCATGTGTGCACAAAGCACTTCAAATGTAATGATTTTCAGAATGAATATTGCCTGGATGTACTTATTTTTACCTCACTTCTTTAATTAAATCAGCACATATACTTCCTCCCTTTAAGTGCCTATGCAGAAGGTAGACAGCAAGTATTTAATGAGCAGCAACACTTTTCCTTCTTTTTTTCTGTGCTCGTGACTTAGTGTTTTCAGTCTTCTCTGACCATATGTGGTGGGGGAGAGCTATTGCATGCTGCAGCCTCTGAATACTCCCTATAACACATGCTTATTAATGATTTTGTCTTATAATCACCCTTTACAGCAAAAGCATGGCATTTTCCCCACTGTACAGATAAAGGAGGACCAAAGAAATGAAGGTCAAAAGCACTCATTTGTCTGGAGAGGATGATTTGAGACAACTACACTATGATTCACTGCAGCAAAATGCAGGCATCTGTAGAGCAGTCCTGAAGTAGCTGCACCTGGGCCTAAAATCCATCTACAACCATCCAAGAAAAGTGGCTTTTAACAAACGTGTTTCACTTGCCCTAGTTTAGGTATCTACATTAAGATGAAATAAGCTTTTATTTAGAACATTTCTCTCATGTGACTGTTTTTCAGATCACTTAATATTACACAGCAGGTGACTGATGAAGGGAAAACGTATGCAATCATTCCAATTAAAATCTATATCATAACATATGCTTCCAAGGCATTTGAGTAATAATGTATGGGCATCGTTAATTCTTGCATTTTCCATTGCTGAAGAGATGAACTGAAAGGAACTTTGTAAAGACAAGAAAAAAACTTTACCCAAATTTACTCAAACTTTACCCAACTTTACCCAAAACTTTACCACAAATCTTTTGGAAAAGTCTACACAAAACTGCTGCTTCTCCTTGAGCACACTGAGCTGTATCTTTCAAAGACTTCCAAATATAGCTAAGTTTGGGTAGATTTTTACTGGGATAAGCAGAAGAGACATTCCTGAAAAAGGCTTTCTCTCCCCCAACCAGTATCTACTGAACTGCATGTCTGTCTTCCAGCGCTTCAAAAAGACACATCTTCACAATGCAAAGTTTGTCCACCTTTCTCATCATAGGCAAAACAACTTTTGTTAAATTCACTCCTGGAAATGGCACAACAATTTTGGCTGAAAGTGCTTTACAAAAAAACACAAAAAGCTGACTTAGACAGTTACCTCGGGGAAGGTGGAAGAGAACCACAAGAAAAACATTAGTGTAAAGTGTTTAGGTTTTCACTGTTCTTAAAATGTTGGGTTTAACCATGAGTCATTTACAGAAGTCTCAAAAAAGCCATTTCTCCAGCAATGGAGATTTTAAAGAAGCACAGAAAGGACACAACCTTTCTTGGTTGCTTTCTCTTTACAGCTGTTTTCTAGTTTAAACACAGCAGCTGATGTTTCTCTCCCATTCTGTATCCAACTAAAGAAAGGCACGACATACTGAGACAGACCAGCAGCACCAATGCCTTGCCATGATTTATAACATCAGATGCTAACATTTGAAAACTGGTCTGTTTTGTGAAAGCCAAAAAGTAAACAAAATGAAATGTATGGTGGCTGTTCATCTAACAGTTTCTCTGGTATGTTCAAGGGTAGAGACTTCTGCTGTGACCTAGATCCAAAGCGAGATGACTTATAAAACATATCACAAAAGTCGTGATTTCATGCAGTTCCCATGCTAGAGTACTGGAAGAGAAATATCTTAGCAAAGGGATGAAGAGAAAATGGGCTTGTGACCACTGCCCTGGGGAGCCTGTGCCACTGCCTGACCACCCTCTGGGTGAAGAACCTCCTTCTAATATCCAACCTAAACCTCCTTGACACAGATTCAGGACATTCCCTTGGGTCCTGTCACTGGTCACCTCAGAGAGGAGATCAGTGCCTGCCCCTCCTCTTCCCCTCACAAGGAAGTTGTAGACTGCAATGAGGTCTCCCCTCAGTCTCCTCTTCTCCAGACTGAACAGACCAAGTGACCTCAGCCGCTCCTCACACGGCTTCCCCTCAAGTCCCTTCACAATCCTCCTTTGCCCTCCTTTGGATGCTCTCTAATAGCTTAATATCTCTCTTATATTTTGGTGCCCACAATAGTACACACAATATTCAAGATGAGGCCACCCCAGTGCAGAGAAGAGCAGAACAATCACACCCCTCGACTGCCTGGCGATCCTTTGCCTGATGCCCCCCAGGACACAGTTGGCCCTCCTGGCTGCCAGGGCACTGCTGACTCATATTCAACTTGCCATCAACCAGGACCCCCAGGTCCCTTCCTGTGGCACTGTTCTCCAGCATCTTATTCCCCATCCTGTACAAACAGTCAGGGTTGCCTCATCCCAGGTTCAGAATCTGACAGTTCTCACTGTTGAATTTCATATGATTGGTGCTTGCCCAGTCTCCTAATTTGTAAAGGTCTCTTTGCAGGGCCTCCCTGCCTTCAAGGGAGTCAACAGCCCCTCCCAGTTTTGTGTCGCCTGCAAACTTGCTTAGTATCCCTTCCAGTCCTGCATCCAAGTCACTTATGAAGATGTTGAAGAGCACAGGACCCAAGAAGGAGCCCTGTGGAACTTCACTAGTAACAGGCCACCAGTCTGATGTTACCCCATTCCCTATTACCAATTGCTCACCCACCACATGATGTGTTTATCCAGCTGTGTGCTGGACATTTTGTCCAGAAGGATCCTGTGAGAGACATTATTGAAAGCTTTGCTGAAATCTAAAAAGACCACATCACCTGGCCTCCCTTGAATCAGCTAGGTGGGTTACCTTGTCATAGAAGGAAATCAAGTTGGATAAGCAGGACTTTCCTCTCATGGAGCCATGTTGGATGTGACCAATGACTGTGTTGTCTTTCAGGTGTTTTTCAATACCTCACAGAACATCTCTGTAACTTTACCAGGCACTGAAGTGAGACTGACAGGCCAGAGAGTTTCTGAGGTCCTCCTTCTCGCCCTTCTTGAAAATTGGGACAATGTTTGACAGCTGGGACCTCTCCAGATTTCCGAGACTGCTCAAAAATAATTGAGAGACGTTTGGCCATGACATCAGCCATCCTTTGAGGATTCTGGAATGAATTCCATCAGGCCCCATAGATTTGCAGGGATCCAGCTGGAGTAGCAGATGCCGCACAATTTCAGGGTCAACTGCGAGTTGATCATTATTGCAGCCATGGTCCTCCAGCTCAGGGCTCTGTGACCCCCTTGGTCCGTCATCCGTGTTGAAGACAGTGGCAAAGAAAGCATTAAACACCTCTGCCTTGTCCCTGTCCCTGTTTGTGAGGTGACCATCCTCGTAATGGGCCAATGATATTTCTATACTGCCTATTGCCACTAATGTCTTTGAAAAAATGCTTTTTATTTTTCCCCACATTTCTGGCCAACTTCAACTCCAGCTTTTTCTCCCTACTGGGTCAAGCAGCATCTCTGAATTCTTCCCATGTCACTTGACCTTGCTTCCACTGGGCATACACCTTTCTTTTTTGCCTTATCTCCAAGAGAAGATTCCTGTTCAGCCAAGCTGGCCTTCTGCCTTATCTGCTTGATTCTGGACATTTGGGCATTGCCTGCTCCTGTGCCCTTAGGAAGTGGTGTTTAAAAAGTGACCAGAACTGGTGAACCCCAGCACCTGCAAAACCATTTTCCCAGGAGACCTCACTCACTAATTCCCTGAACAGCCTGAAGTCTGCTCTCCTCATGCCCAGAGTTGAGGTTTTGCTGCTACTTTTCTTCCTGTCAACAGAGATTTTAAACTCAACCCCTTAGTGTTTGCTGTGGTCAAGACAGCCACCAATCTTCACTTTTCTCACAAGATTTGCTCTGTTGACAAGCAGCAGATCAAGGAGGGCATCCTTCTGAGTCGGCTCCATTAGGACCTGTTCCATAAAGTTGTTATCCAGATGTTTTACGAATATCCTGGCCCAGGTTGTACCAGCTGTGTGATGCTGCCAGTTAACTTCTGGCAAGTTGAAGTCCCCCATAAGGACAAGGGTAGTTGATTTGAAAGTGTCCCTTAGTTTCTTAAACTATAATTCACTGGCATCATTGTCCTGGCTGGGAGGTCTACAGCAGGCTCCCATGATGACATTTACATTATTTGTTTGCCCCTTAATTCTCACCCAGAGGCTCTCAATGGTGCCATTCCCAGCTGTGAGCTCCATACATTCTAACCCTTCTCTTACATGCACCCCTCTGCCTCTTCTGCCCTGCCTGTCTCTCCTGAAGAGCCTGTAACCATCCAACAGGGCACTCCAGTCACAGGTCTCCCCCCACCAGGTTCCACTTATGCCAGTGATGTCAAATCTCTGGGACTGGGCCAAAGCTCTGAGTTCCTCTTGAATTAGGTTTCTTGCCTTTGGGTCCTATTTTAAATCCCAGCTGAAATCAACTAAAGAAAGTCTTCAGACCAGTGTTTCTTGTTCTCCTCCTAGCTACTTATGACAGCACACTGCAGCACTGCTGTGGCTAGGGGTTAGATGGAGCTTCATGTGCATGCAAAAACGAATAAATTCTAGGGAGAGGGTCACCTAGCAGAGCATATTCAATAAGATAAATGATTCCAGAATATTTAATACCTGAATTAAGCATTTATCTTCAAAGAAAGAAGTGAAATGTGAATAACAACACCTAGTTGTAAGTTGCTGGTGGCCTTTCTGAGCCAAAAAATGGCAGGAATAATCACAGGGAGAGTTTGTTTTAGATTTTCTTTGCAGCTATGGGGGATGTTGCACCAAAATTACATTAATGACAGAGAGGAAACCACAGGCTCTGTGTGTCTGCAGTTCAAATTCTTCTCTCTCTCTCTTTTTTTTTTTTTTTAATTTCAGCTGCTTGAAGCCTTTAGATTTCAATTAAGAACTCATGCAACATTACTTGAATCAGAAACAGTTTTTGGATATAAAATAAAGGCTAAAGAAAAACTCTATAAGGAGTTTTTAAAGAAAGTGTTGAGGGGTTCCTAAGTGACATAAGACACATCCCAAAGCTCTGCCTCAATGTGTACATATTACCATCTTTTCATGTATACAACCTTTGAATTACCTGCCAGAAAAAAGGGAAACTGACCCTGTAATTCAGAGGCAATTTGGGTTAGAGACGCAAACCTTACCCTAAAAAGCCCTTTCTCTTTCATTAGCATCCCCATCTCTGTTCCCCTGTTGTCTGTGTCTTTTCTCTCCAGAGCCTCATTGCTTCTGACGCCCTACAGCCAATTTCATCTCTTGGCAAAGCCCTACTCTGCTTCCAATTTCATGTAGGTCACCACATGACCTGAGTCACTTCCACGAAAGAGTGCTTTTATACTGGTGTGGGTTCTGCACGTAAAAATGCAATTTTATCAGCCAGGGAAGAAATATCTGGAGGCACATAAGAAGAAGGGAGAAACTTCAGCTTGCCACAGCTTTACCTGTAAGCTTGGGAAGCCGTCATATCCTTCATTACTTATCTCTTCAGGAGGGCTCAGCACTCTTTTATTGGCTGCAGTGAGCCATGACTTTTCTGATAGTGTAAGAATTGCAATTAAAGATGAAACTGGTACCTGGTGTAGATAAGTAGTCTTCATATAATCACTTCCACACTCTTCTCCTCTTCCAAGAAGAAAACAGGGAAGATTTAAATGAAACCTGCAGTCAGGTGCTTGCCTTTGTTTTAGTTTGAATGCAAGTTTAATTACCACAGAAACTTAATTTCATTATTGCCCTCCAGCATCTACACTGAAATACGACATGACCAATCAATAAAGCTCTTGGAATACTCTGGCCATTTTACTTACAAATGAAAATCATGGGACTCACAAAGATCAAACAGCACTAATGTAAGTCACCAATTAATTGATTAAAAACAGAAAAATCCAATGATTTTTTTTTGCTGAAGGTAACACACAGAACAATTTTTATCAGTACTGTTTCTCCAAACCACTCTGATAAATATTGAGTTTATAGGCTATGAAATTATCTCTTTAAATGAACAAAGAATGTAAACACGCATTTAGGGAAAAGATACAAAGACATTATTATGGGTGTTTAAAATTACTGTAGGGGAATGTGTTTTAAACAGCAAATGCACAGAGAATAAAACATTTTGCTCATTGTACAGATGAACAATACCATCGGAAGTATAATTCAGATGTAGCACTGGTGCAATTATTTTTGAGGAATCATGTTGAGTTCAAGATAAACCCATTGAGCTCAGATGTTCATTTTTGCCCCTACCTACATTTACAGCTCACAGGCCTTAGTACTGTCTTCTCTGAGCAGTACACATCTCCTTCATATTTGGTACAATCTCACAAGGATCTGCTTCAGATCTCTTTCACACCAGTTTTGCACTAGAACACCATTAATTGAAATGGTTCATATGCATGGGCAAAATACCTAAAAATATTCATACTTTAAAATCCCTCCCTTTTCAGCATAAATGTTCTGTAAAATGATTAATGAGCCATTAACCTTAGAGTAAAGGGATACAAATCTGCCCTACTGCATCCCAATTTAATCTCTTAGTTTATGACTGATACAGGCATTCCAGGAAACAGCCTGAGAGATTCTTGGATTTTCTCTCCTTGGTCAAACCTGTCAGGTGAAGTCTGGGTGTCTTATATCTATGAAAAAAGGTCAAGATGATGGAGTAGTTCAGTTCCAGATTTTTTAAAACACCTCCCTAAAGGAAAGTCTTGGTAGACATCTAGTGTTTTCCTACACCTGGAATGAAGGCAGGAATGGTGTTTTGCTGCTGTTATTTCCTTGGAGATGGGTCCTTATAGAGACAGGTTCTGGAGTTACAGCACAAGTTCTCTCTAACATAAAGAAAACGAGATCTGTCCCTCATTCCTTAGTCTCTCAGATGACTGCAATGGTACTGAACCAAATCTGTGGATGTATTTTTTTAAGTGGATTTTCTCTGATTACAGCGTTTTTCTTGCATTGAACTGCATGGCACATGCAAAAGATCCTTTCATCTCCTTGGAGCTTAATTATCACCACTTTAGTAAAACTTTCGCCCCTGAATTTAAGTACTCTGAATTTAAGTACTTCAGCTACTTGCTTAATTTTTTTTCAGACCACTGGTAGTCGGGATACCTCATTATCCTTGTTAGTCTGTGTTGACCAGCATGCTAAGTAACAGATAAGCCAACTTACTGACCCATTTCTAGCTGACCAGAGGTATGAGCATGTAGTAGAGATGGCAATTCTCCTTCATACTGCATTTCATGGTGTATTTGGATAGCCTTCGTGCAAAAGATTTGACGAATCCTTTTTTCCTATCTTTTGCTAATAATCTATACGGGTTACTTGCTCCTTCCCTCTGCTTTCTTGAAGCCTGGATGGTGGACAGGAGAGGTTACTATAACAATCTCCTCCTTCCATCCTTTGTCTTTAATTACTTATAGAAAGAAGCACAATAGCATATTTTAAATAGGTAAAGACTGCTTCCAGGGCAGTCTTGAGGATCCAAGCCCTTGAAAAAGCATCTAAAAAATTGAGACCATATGCTTAAGAGAGATTAGGAAGGCTCTTCTTTAATGAACGCCCATCATGAAATACATTAGATATTTCAGACTGATTTCTTATAATTGTAACCTGTTTAGACTAACTGTATACAAGTATAGCTTTCACCTTCCTGACAAGTCTTTGAAGACAAATTTGTCCATTACTCTCACTACCCTGTAAGAAAAACAGAATTTGCACACACAAAGTGGAATTTGGGAGATAATACCTCTCTCCCCCTTTCTAGTTATTTATGACAATTAAATCGTACCTTTAGTTTTCTCTTTCAGGGACATCTAATTTCACCTTTACAGTTTTTTCTCCCATACAAAGTAATGTTTATTAAGCTGCTTTTAATGAGGTCATAGTTTCAAAAGCACTTGAGAGAAGTATTAATTGGAGCTGTTAGAGTAATTTGTAACTTATACGGACAGAGCGGATGGAGAGCAGCCAGGAAGGAAGGGGCCTGGGAGTTTGGATTGACAGGAAGCTGAACAAGAGCCAGCAGTGTGCCCAGGTGGCCAAGAAGGCCAATGGCATCCTGGCCTGGATCAGGAACAGTGTGGCCAGCAGGAGCAGGGAAGTGATTCTGCCCCTGTACTCAGCACTGGTGAGGCCACACCTGGAGTCCTGTGTCCAGTTCTGGGCCCCTCAGTCCAGGAAGGACATTGAGGTGCTGCAGCAGGTCCAGAGAAGAGCAACGAGGCTGGTGAAGGGACTTGAGCACAAGCCCTATGAGGAGAGGCTGAGGGAGTTGAGACTGTTTAGCCTGGGGAAGAGGATGATCAGGGGAGACCTCATCACTCTCTACAACTACCTGAAAGGTGGGGATTGGTCTCTTCTCCCAGGCAACCAGCAGTAGGACAAGAGGGCATGGTCTCAAGCTCTGCCAGGGAAAGTTTAGCTTGGATATTAGGAAGAATTTTTTTACCGAGCGAGTAATCAGTCATTGGAATGGGCTGCCCAGGGAGGTGGTGGATTCACCATCCCTGGAGGTTTTTAAGATGAGACTGGATGTGGCACTTGGTGCCATGGTCTAGTAACCACAGCGGTATTGGATCAAGGGTTGGACTTGATGATCTCAGACATCTTTTCCAACTCAGTTGATTCTATGATTCTATGATCAGTTATACTCCATTTATTTTTCTTTAGGGGTGATCAAGAAGTTTGTAAAGAAAGAAACACCTGTAAGATTTATGAAATCCTTGTAAAACATGACAACTCCTCCCTTCCATAATCACCTACTAGCAACATGGCTGTTAAACTGCAGCAGCAAACCACACCCAGGCAGAGAAAAGAAAGTAAAAAAAATCCTACTTGGGAATTGTGGAAATCATACTTTTCTCATTAAAACATCCTGGTTTTAATTGCTTGCAACTTACAACTTGTGCACAGTTCAAATATGTGATGTGATTTTTTTCTTATGATGGTTACCACTCTCAGGCCGTACTTCTTAGTTGTTTTAGCTGAAACAGGGCATCTGTGTATGAGAGCATCATTAGGAAAAGCCATACCTTCCTGCCCTTCCCCCTGAAAATTCTGCAGGCTTTATGCTGAAAATTCATGTTTTCTACGCATCTTCAATACCTGAGAGATCTGGCACACAGAATCAAGAGAAGAGCCAAGAGGAGGTAAGAGAATGACTTTTGGGCAAGAAGGGGAAGAACTAAGGTGAGAGGGTTATTGATCTGAAAAGCAGCTGCAGTACAAGAAACTTGTGAATGGTTTGCTAAGAGACAGGGACAGGAGAAAGGGCTAAAGGACACCCATGAAAACTGCAAAATGCCTTTACCAGAGGGAAATCAGCAGTGTGAGAGAAATATGTTGGAAAATTACCTAAGTATTACTTGGCAAAAGACAGAAGAAAAAACTGGGCTGTAAGGGGAGGGAATAGCATGTTGGGGATTTAGGACCTTCTAGAAAAGAAGACTCAAACTAGGTCAGTAAAGAAAGGGAAAATTTAGAAGCTACTGGGAAAAAGACAGCTTGTAATGCAGCTCAGAAACAGGGTAAGACCAAAGAATGGAGGAAGCAAGCATCACATTTGCATGAAACAGACAGGAAGGAAAGTGGGATCCAGAAACTTTACAGTTGTTCTCTGCTGTCAGCAAAATGTCTTTGAAACCCTCTGGTCATATGTGTGTATGAAGACTGTTCTGGTCCCCAGAAAGCACATCATATGTACTGTGCTGGACAGCTGGTCTGATAACCTGGCTAACAGAGAGCAGACTGGTGGGCTTAGTGACTCTCACTTTTTTGAGGAACTATTTGGATACAGATGTCAGAAGTTTAAAGCTTTCCCATAAAGGATGTAAGCTCACACAAACATTGGGAAATGACAAACTTAGAGTTGCTTATGCAACACAGTGATGGCATTCACTGGATAGAGAAGTCTATTTTCTTACAAGGCCCCATTCCACACCTCCTTCACTGCTCAGCAGTCCTCATGAAGAAACAAATGTTTAACCCATAGGAGAAAACACAGTAAGTTTTGAGGGAGCTAGCCGGGAATGAGTTGGGTAGCACTGTGTATAAGGCATAAAGAGGGAAGAAAAGGAAGGAAGGAAAAGAAGAAGGTTGTGTAACATGGAGGGAACACCTGAGTGCTGCTTTGAAGTACCAGATTCTCTTTCTGTCATAATTTCTGTAAGGGCTGAAAAGGACCAACTGCATTGGTCCCCAATTGCAAGCATGGTCTTACTTCACTATCAGCAGTCAGCAGCTGTATCTCTTGATCACACAAAGAACTGATCAATGAAGAAATGGGTTTTGAATTTGCGAGCCCAAAATGCTGGGTTTTTTTAAACCATAATGCCTATTTACCTTTGGTTTCTATGCTACCCATTTATCTCAAGAGGTGTTAAAAAGGTATTTATTATTTCTTTTAAAGCAGATAAATAAAGTAGATGAAAGCAGGTAAGGAAGAAGAAACTGATGCCAAACTGATAGGTATCCACCATCTTACAGGCTCATGACGAGACTAATTGAAGTCACCATGTCATATTTAGTAGCAGCATGAGAGACAATTGATTAAAGGGAATAACCCCCATTTGCTATTGTAACAGAACAGTCCTGAAAGCCAGAAAACTTGATACCCGAAAAAAATCACAAGCCTCATGCTTCTCTAAAGGAAAAAGTACCTTCTTGTGCCAAGGGTAAATATCCCAAAACACATTATCTCTTGCTAAATGATATCACAGAATCATAGAATGGTTTGGGTTGGAAGGAAATTGCAAGATCATCTAATTCTGATCCCCCTGCCATGGACACGGACATCTTCCACTAGACCAGGTTGCTCAGAGTCCCATCCAACCTAACCTTGAACACTTTCAGGGATGGGGCATTTACAACTTCCCTGGGCAACCTGTTCCAGTGCTTCACCACCCTAATAGATATTCTTCCTAATATCTAATCTAAATCTACTCTCTTCCAGTTTGAAGCCATTCTCCCTTATCCTATCACTATATGTTTTTGTAAAAAGTCTCTCTTCATCCTTCTTGTAGGCTCTCTTCAAGGGACTGTAAGCCTCTTTTCCAGGCTGAACAATTTCAATTATCTCAGCCTTTCCTCACAGGAGAGGTGCTCCAATCCCTCTGATCAAGTTGGTGGCCTCCTCTGGACTCGCTCCAACAGGTCAGTGTCCTTTCTATGGTGGGGACCCCAGAGCTGGATGTAGCACTCCAGGTGGGGTCTCACCAGGGTAGAGTAGAAGGGTAGAATCACCTCACTCAACCTGCTGGCCATCTGCTTTTGATACAGCCCAGTATACAACTGGCTTTCTGAGCTGTGAGTGCATATTGTCAGCTCATGTCCAGTACATCATCCAACAGCACCCTCAAGTCCTCTATCTCTTCTTCTCCCAGCCTGACCTAGGTGTAATAACTTTTACTTGGTCTTGTTAAACTGCGTGAGATTCCCACGGGCCCACCTCTCAAGCTTGTCCAGGTCCCTTTGGATGGCATCTTGTCCTTCAGGGATGTCAACAGCACCACTCAGCTTGGTGTCACCTGCAAATCTGCTGAGGGTGCACTCGATCTCTTTGTCTATATCATTAATGAAGATACGAAACATCACTGGTCCCAATATAGACCCCTGAGGGACACTACTTGTCACTGATGTCCATCAGGACTCTGAGCCACTGACCACTACTGTCCAGCCAATTCCTTATCCATCTAAGAACAGTTCACTCATGGAATCCATCATTCTCCTATTTAGAAAGAAGGATGTTGTGGGGGACCATGTCAAAGGCTTTACAGAAGTCCAGATAAATGACACATATAACCCCTCCCTTGTCCATTGATGTTGTCACTCCATCATACAAGGCCACTAGGTTGGTCAGACAGGACTTGCCCTTGGTGAGGCCATGCTGGCTGTCCCACATCACTTCCTGTTCTCCATGTGCCTTAGCACAGCTTGTTAGCACTACAAAGAGAGAACTTATTTATTGTATACGTCCATGCATGGCTGTCAGTTCATACTATTGTCAATGATACAGGCATCTGGCACTGACAGCAGAAGACACAACAGTATGTTTGATAACCAAGGAAACTGCACAGTAAGATGAGACCTAACGTGCCATAGCATGTATTTAAATATCTGCTCAGCGAATGTGAATCACGCATTGGCCTCTGGGAGAGACAAAAAAACCCTTGTGTTTTACCTAGTGACACATCTTTGAGTAGGTATTTCTGGAACTGCTAGAGATGTCTGTGTCATCTTCAGCTTTAAGAACAATTCAATATATTTGGAATGACCTTGGGACACTGAGGTTTTCTCCTTGAGATCTGAATATTGCCTGAGGCATTCAAACTGTAGCAGGATTAGGGCCTCAGGAAAAAACCACCAGGAAATTAATAACTTTGCATTTAGACAAGGATCTGGGCAGTGCCTTCAATAAACCTGTGGTCATACACTGAAGACAGAAAGAAAATTCATGAGTATCTGTCCTATGGGTCTTATGAGTGTACTTCAAGGACACCTATCTGGACAGTGGCTGAGCAGTCTCAGTTCTCAATTCACATTTCCCAACTGGCACTCTCAACGTTTTGACTTCAAACATTGTCTTATAACTTATTTTGTGTATGTGTTTTGTAGCAGTATTTAAAGTAGCATAATGTTTCAACTAATACAGCCATCATGACCTTTGCATTGCACTTGAATTTTCATTCAATTTTTCTCTGAAGCAACATAAGACAAGAAATGTTCTTGAAAGGTTTAAGCAACTAATTCATATTTTGAATTTCAAGGGATCTAAGCCTGTTCCTCTGTGACAGACAGGAGACCTGCAGCTGCAGTCAAACGCTAGAGTACTCTACTTATCCGTTCTGCCAAAAACTTGTAAGACACAAAGGAAATATTAAGTTTATAAAGAAACAGAAATAAAGAGGCAGTGTGGAATCCTACAGGCTTCCTGACTTTCCTTCAATTTTAAAGGCCATACAACATTTATAAGGCTTATGAGGATCTTCAATCTGTCCTTGGGGTCTCTGGAGCTCCTGTTCCTTTGGGCTTGTAGAACTATAGCTCTTAAGGATCACCACAGCTCTGGATACTCTTGAGTGATACTGCTTTATGAAACTTAAGGAGCAGCCCATAAATTCTTTTTTCTTCTCTATTTCTTGTCTTGCAAAAATTACTGAAACTCTACACTAGACCGCAGATTACCTCACATGATCTTTAAATTATGCAAGTCTTCTCTCCCTAGTGATCTTCTTGTCAGGCAGAATTATTGAAGGGTAAGTTAGATTTCTTTAAATGTCTTCTCAAAAGATTGTTACAGTATTAATGAATTTATGTATGTATTTATTTAAATGGGTGAACTTAAAGAAGCAAACAGCTTAGATGGGGTTTGTTAAAGATGTACTAGTAAACGACTGCATCAATAATCCCCTTTATAGAAAGTTGTATCAGTGTTGAACACTGAGTTCAGAAAACTGAGAGTGTTGCTCTAGTTAAAATTGATGGGTTCTATGTCAGGCTGACTCTGGTAGACTTGGACAAAAAAAAAAAAGCTGACTGTATTTGTTTTGCGGAGAGAACTTACAGGGTGCCACGTTCCAGCAAATCTATTCTGCCTCAAGTAAGTGCAAGAACTGTTAAAGAAGCCAGAGAAACATATGGAATTTGAATGTGCAATATGTTCCTTCATTCCTGAAGAGCACAGAGTGGTTTGAACTAACTCAGTAAAGAGATGAGAAAGACATGTGTCATAGCTGCAAACAGCTAACAAAAGGCTCCTTTTGTGCCAAAGTCTTGGCAAAAGATATTAGTTTTGTTTAACTACGGTATCCTTGATTCAAAGTTTACCCCAGCAGGAACATCCAAGAATTAAAAAGTAGGTTGCTCAAAAGCTCATCATCAGCAATTTATGAACGAGAGTTACATAAAAATGATATGGGCCAGAATTTCAACTTAAGGTAGCCATTACCTTTGAACTTGTCTGAATACTCCCTTTCAGGGTTAATATGGAAGATTACCCAAGCAGGTGCAGCCCCAATTATAGAGACTACACAGAGCCCAGTGGCATTATGGCAAATCTTGGAAAACCTGAAAGGAAACTGCATATGGTCAGCTCCAGTGTAGTGATAACTTTTATTTCTTGTTTTGGACAGGGGCATTGTGAACCTCTGTTTATAGTTCATTATTAACATTGCATTCTAATTCTCACTCCAACTCTAGCAGCTCATTAGGGTACTTCATCCTGACTGCTGCCAAACAGCGAGAACTTCAAGTCTTCCCAACTTAAGTTTATAGCTTGGAATTAATATTGGCTATTTTGTTGACACAAGAGAAGATTCAGATTGCAAAATTATTTTGACGGTGGTAGCAAGTCACTGCTAGCCACCACCTTGCCTCTACTTCTCCTCCTCCACAGAATGAGGGGCACAGGTGTAATCATAGGCCACAGAGAGCTGTACTATTCAGACCTCTCCCACCACTAGATGAAAACAGGGGATGCATATGACCAGAAAGGTTGGGCAGTTCAGTTGTAAGGATTACACAGAAAAATGATAAAGCCCACACAGATTATGTTACTTTACACAGCTGGGTGCAGAGCAAGTCACCATATCCATCTCCTCTGCAAACACTGAAGTGCAGGAGGGGATTTGGAAAACAGACATTTGGAAGACTGCAACCTCCACAACTTCAGGTTTTAAAATATTTTCTCAGAAATTATGTGCTCCTATTTTCTTTACAGATTGTCTTGGTATTTCCAAACTACTATTATTTCAAAGTCTCTTTGAAACTACACAGCAGTATACTCCCTACACCAACCCGAAAACATTTTCAGCAGAGTCAAGAAAAAAAAAAATCTCTTCCAAGAAGCTGAATTGACAAGTTTATTTCCTAGGACCCAGATGAGCAAGACTGTTCAGGAGGTACTTAAGCAAGCACAAGTGTAACCCCAGAGAGTTCAACCGGAATAGCCACATCTACATTATATACACACTTGATTACCCTGCACAGAACCCCTTGATGCCTTTTGTACTCCACTTTGTCTAGGTTCCAGAAACAATAAAATGTACAAGCTTCCCAAGTGACCTCTTGAAGACTTCAGGCAAAGGAACTAAACTTTGAGAAATACAGCACCTTTGAAATAGCTTATGCTTACAGGAGTAAGAAAGGTCAGTAACACACTACATGACTGTAGCTGAAAAATAGTTCAGGGTTATTTTCTTCATCTAGTGTAACCTTTTCAACTCAAGTTCCAATTTCATGCTATCACAATGTAGTTTATGGCTCTTTCCAGTTCTGGCCACATACAACGCTACTTTACAGGATATAACCATCCCCTAACAGAAGAGAGGATATTAAAGCAAATAATGCTACAATTATATCTCTAGGAGTAATATATTCTACTGCAAGTTTATACCAGGAGGACCCTACAGAATGCTCCAGACTTTTATTGTAATTTTTGGATTACTGCCCCCATCCCAAGTGGGCTAACCTACTAATCTAGTTTCAAGCAACAGTTATTGATAAACGACCTTACTCGATGCCCTTTCTCTTCTTTTAGCCTATTATCAAATTCATGTCAACCCTCAGCATTACAAATAGTTTGTGGGTAACATAAGAGTTGAGGAACCTAGTAACATTTCTGCCATTCATAAATTTCTCTTCATGGGTCATGTCCTTCCCTCCCTTTCATGTTACTCGCAACTGACTTCACTGCTCTTGAGCAGAACAAAGAGAAGATTCAAATCAGCAAAGTTTTCCTGGGCCAGGAATCAATGGATTAGGATGAATGACTTTCAGCCTTTGCACCACAGTCATAACATAACTGCAAAAAACAAAGACAGCTTTCCAACGATTTTTTTTGTTCACACTGATGCTGGAAAACTACGCAGGATAGGCAAACTGGAAAAAAAATCAAAACCTACTAGGATTAGGTAAAATCTAAAAAAAATCATAATGCATTAGAAAGCCACTCTACTGGATCTCTCCTTATTTCTTGTTGCAGACTCTGCTAAACCACAATCCCATATATTTCCCAGTGTTTGATTCCCTTTTCCTTCCTTTCTTCTGACTCCACAAGTCTCAGATTCTTCTAACACCTTAAATTTCCATAGGATAACACATTCATTGCCAGGAAGGCAGGCATGATAAATCCAGATTTGTTGCTGAGAACAAAAGAGAGTTTATTCAGAGAGAAAATGATGGGGAGAGACCAATTGGTAGATGTTGCCTTTACATTTATACATCTGAAATTTCAAACTAAGTTCTGTATCCTCATGCACTGAGCTCTATCCAGATAACACTGAAAAAACGTTCCTGCCTTGAACAAGCTGCAATTTAGAACACAACAAAGCTTTTCATCATGTGGTCTTCTCACAAAAACCTGCAAAGATTTCTAAAAGATCCCCAGTGAAATGGAGGCTGACTCCCTCCCTTAGGTATACAGGAGAATGGGGATGGGAGTTTTCTCTGAAATGAAAGTTTGCTGGGAACTTTGTCTAAAGCCAGGGGTTCATTTTTCAGTGAGATCTCACTTTTAGAGAAAGGAGAGTATAAACAATCTTGTTTTAATTGTGATGATAGATAGGGTTTGGTCATCCATCATTTTCCAAAATAAAAACCAAACAAATGAAAACACCTAAATTCTACTTCTTATCAGGAACTAGAGCTCGTCTGAGCTGTCTCTACCTTTCTGGACCTGCACGACTGTCCATTAGGCCTACCAGACCCCATACAGACCTGCCACTTCAATTCTTGATAGTTAAGTAAACAGAGATGTATATTGTAATAAAAAAAAAAATCAATCTGTGTCTCAGAGAAGAATAGAGGGCTGTTTCAGAATAAACAAACACCTGACACTATTCTTTTCAGTATTAATCTTTTCCAAGGCTTTGAAGTTTGACAGTGCTATTTCACAAATCCCTAGGAATCTGCTTTATTGCTAGGCTAGAAACCTGATGTGGAGTTGAAGAGGAAAATAAGAGAAAGATTCTGAAACAGAGAAGAAATATTTTATTCCAACTGATGAATATTTCTATTTCTTGCTGCCACGAATTTTCTGTATCTTGAAAAAACAGAGACAATATGACAACTTCCAAAACCAGTGGAAACAACTCAATTCCGAATCTCGTTAAAAATCATCTTCTCTACTTGACTTTCCAGAGAAACCTTCCATATTTTCAGTGAGTTCAAGAAAAGTTTGTATAAAGTAGTAAGTAAGTTTTCAAGCCATAGTTTGCCACCTCTGCACTTCTTAACAAATTTTCTCTTCCCTGTTCTTTTCTATGTGGCAGTCATAGCACTTTTTAATTATGTCTTAGCCATCTAGCAGCTCTGGCAAAAGGCAAAAGAATTCTTGTTACAGCAAGTATACCCCCTCTTTCATGTGACATAGAAATGCTTACACTTCATTAACCTTTATTATAAACCGGTCAGTGGAAAAGTTACTTTGCTAGAATCCACACTATGGTTTCACTCTACAAACCACAAAATGTCAGAATGCTAAATTACAGTGAAATACTGCTCACCTCCTTATGAACCCGAGATTAATGACACGATGCAGAAGAGAATAGCAGTGCTACTAGGAGCATTACAGGTCACAGTCGCTTCTAAAATAGCTCTTTAAGAACAGGCAGCAAAACATCACAGATGGCTCCCAGAACTAAAGCCCCACTTCTCAACTTACCCATCACTGAGACATCATATTCAACCAGCAGAGTCGCCTCCTGTCCGCATTGTTTGAGAATACTCATGGCTTCAGCATGTGTTGTTCCCAGCAGTCGGATCCCATCAACACTCAGCAGCCTGTCCCCAGGCTTGATTGTGCCCTCTCTGAAGGGACATTAAAGGAATGATCTTTGTTAATATAAGAAAAATTGATTTGGAGATAATACCATTTTTATGCAAAGCAATTCTCTAGAACCCTCCCTGACATCCATCCCTCGTGCCTCAACACTTAACATTTACTTTGACAGTGAGAATGTTCAGAGGGCGCAGTGGAAAGGAAATTGCTTTAATTGGAAAGTCAGTGACTGGAAAACAGCTTACCACATAGTGAAATAATGAAGTCACATTAAATTGCAACTAAGTATAGCTTCTGCTCCAGCATATGTTTGCTTTCTGCCTTATCCACACAACTCTTTTTTCATACATAAACAAACACCTCTTCCTCTGATATTTTCTTAAAAACAAACATGAGGTGCAAACACATGAGTGCAGAAACAGATTGCAAAACATGAATGTCCATTCATTTTCTTTTAAAATATCTCTTACTTGGATAATTCTATTTTTCTTTTCTTCCTACCCAGAAATAATTTATCTCTAAATTATTACACTGTCTCCTAGGCATATCTCATAACCTATTCAGAATTATAACAGAAAATGAAGTACTAACATTATCAGCTTAAGAATCATGGAGAAAAATGAGGAAACAAGGGTGATGATGGAGACAAGAAAGAAACAAAAGAAAGGCTCTCTTGAGACATTTTCTTCTCAATTAATATTTCTGCTGTCAAAAATGTCAACATAGGCTACAGAACATCAGTCTGCTTTACAGAAACTGCCTTTTGAGTTTCTTAAGTGTTTTAGGGACACAAATCCCATTTTTGAAGATATAGCTTGTATATAGAAATAAAGAGATATAAATATAAAATGGTATTACATACAAATACGGTCAAAACATAAATCTGTATGCAGAAGTTTTCCAGGTGAAGTTATGTGCGAACTCACATGCAGATATGTACAAATATCTTAACAGAATAGTGTAACAACACTCAAACACAAAAGAGTATTATTCTGAATTGCAAGAGAAAAAGATGGTGGCGTTAGAGTATAAAAAGCATAATTAAGAGCTACACAATTTGTCTGAAGGATGCAAAAAAATGTGCTCTGACCTATTGCAGGCATTTGTTCTAATTATTTTGGGTTGATTTTTGAAAGCATTTAATGGAAAAGTCTGATGTGCAAGATTCTAAATTAAAGTTCATACACACCATGATGTGCTGAGCCTCTGTAGTTGCCCATTACTGTTTTTGTTGTTATTATTATTATTATTACAACAATTAAAGGCTAAACCATGAATTTCAAAGGACTGAGTTTGAATACATCTATTTTACTCCAAATCTTAACTTCTGTCCCAAATAATTCACCTTTCTCCATTTCTCTTTCACATGTACTCCAGAGAAAGATGAATTATACCTGTCAGCAGGCCCTCCAGGTCTAACGCATGTTATTACAACAGGACGAGATTTATTTCTGTCATCATGTGCTCCACCTAGAAAGGAAAAAGTGAGAGAAAAGTACACCATCATTTCATGGGTTTTATGGAAGCTCATTTCCAAAAGGCAAGCCTAAGTCTTGCAGCATGAACCTTTACAAATGGGCTAAAAAGATCAAGAAATGGCCAAACTATTAATATAACCCTCCCCTGAATTTAAACTTAAATAAATAAACTTACTTTATATATAGATGAATCTTTAAAAACATTTCTGTGGAGTCATTCTTAATAAACGTGTATTTTTTATTTAGAACCTTTACTCTGCAAATCTGATCTCAGTGTGAACACTTACTGTTTTGTAGTGTTTGCAGCACAGAGGAAAAAAAACACCCTTATTTTATGTATATTCAGAATGAATGGCCACCAGAGAATTTATGTATTAAATAAAAAAAGGTTTTCCCTGAAGAAACCAATAATGCATCATTGGGGTACGTTATTTAACAGCTGTATATCTTCTTCTGTTCTCTTAAGTCAGTCATAATACTTTAGTTGTACAATTCAGACTATCATCATGATTAATCAGATTCCCTGCCTAATTTATACAATTAAAGGTCTTTGAAGAAGTATGACCTTCCTGCTGATTTCAGGTAACAGAAGATATGTAGCAGAATCTGGTCTTATGTGAAATGAAGTTCATCATGGGTTTTTTCACATAGTTTATTATAGAATCATAGAATCGATTGGGTTGGAAAAGATCTCAGAGATCAAGTCCAACCCTTGGTCCAACTCCAGTCCGTTTATTAGATCATGG